>JAAGEH010002530.1:816128-903123 GCA_011751065.1 Lasiurus cinereus | reverse complement strand
AACACGGGGGAGGGATGAGAACAGGCCGGCGCGGGGGGAAAGGAGGTTTTGTTTTTGTTCATCTGTCCTCGGGAGAGAAACGTAAACTGCCGCTCTCTGTGGAGCCGGGATCGGAGCGATCAGAGCGATCAGAGCCTGCGGGCGGGGGAGCGGGGGCAGCCAACACACGTGCACCCCGCCACCCACAGGCCGGGCTGCTCCCCCAGAGGCCTCGGGGGTCACCTGGGCTGGAAGGCTGCTGGAGAGGGAGCGGATTTGTTCTCGGAGGCAGAGCGGCGGGGAGCAGGCAGCATCCGACGTGATGGAGCGGCGGCCAGGGTTAGCCCGGGGGTCAGGGTCCGAGCTGCAGGGCAGGAGGGAGGTCAGAGCCAAAGCTCCTTCCCTCCCTCCCTCCCTCCCGGGAGCGGTCCGCACCGCGAACACGGTCTTTTCCGGTGGAGAACGCACGCCACGTGTCCGTGTGGCTGGACCCTGGCTCGTCCTGAACCAAAGCTCGTGGCGACCTCAGCATGAATGTCACACCGGTTCCTGGTGGCCCTGACTCAGCGCTGGGGCCTGAGCGGGAGCCTTTCCGCTTTCCCGCCTCCATTCTCGGCAGGAAAGGATGAGTTTCAGGCAATCCGACCCTTACACCGACTTCCGTGTGAAACGTATGAGGTAGCTTTCGTTTATTTAGTTAATAAAAGCGGGCAGTGGGGGAAATGCTGGCTTGAATCCATGGGGCTCAGTGAAATAATGATGTATTATAACTAGTGGGTTTTTGTAATAAAAACAAAGTACCCCTATTTTCCGGCGTATAAGATGACTTTTTAACCCAAGATAATCTCAAAAGTCGGGGGTCGTCTTATACGCCGGGGTGTCATCTTATAGGGTGAGTGTATCCCAAACTCTAACTGGAAAAGTGGTGTCATCTTCTATAGGGCGAGTATATCCAAACTATATTTTAACTGGAAAAGTTGGGGGTCGTCTTATACGCCCATTCGTCCTAAACACCGGAGAATCCGGTACTTGTTTGTAGTACAGGCCCCGGGAAGGAGTGGTCCTTACATAGAGCGTCCATATTCGCTCTGTTCTCCCCCTCCACTGCGGCCCTCGCCGCTTCTCTGCCGTGGACTCGAGCCGGAGGTTAGCAAAGAGCTCCAGGTCCGGAACGCAGCAGCGGGAGAGTTGAAAAGGCTCATCTGCAGGGGCAGGGGCAGATGCAGGTGCGTGACTGTGCGGAGGGAAAATAGGTGCCACCTGCTGGGTCCTGCCTCGTGCAGGGCATCATGGGAATTTCCTCCTTGTGGTGCCCAGGCAGCAGAGGAGTCAGACCACCTCCGCGGCACTGGCTTCTCAGCGTTTTTAAGATCCGGTGGCACATCCATGCATCGCTCATCTTAGGTTAGGACTTGGGGAAAGTTCGTGCTTTTCTGGATGAATGTTCGGGCTGCAGGACGCGGGAGGGTGTGTCTTTGGAGGCTCGGGGTCACTGTGGGTTGAGAGCCAGGTGCGTGCTCTGTGTTCGAACCCCTGGGGCCCAGCAGGGAGAGCGCTGCCTTCTGTTCTGTGTGGGGGGAGGTGGGGGAGGGCGGTTCACAGTAAAGAACTGTATTGACAGCCTGGTTCCAGCTGCCTCTCCGCCCCCTGTCCCCCAGCCAGGCTTCTGGGGAGAGCCAGGGCCTGTGTGCGACCCACCAAACAACAGGAAGTGCCATCGGCCCCTCCAAGCACTTGCGGGAAATTGCTGACTAACCATGGAGCTGAACCCCGAGCAGATCCCGTGTTTGATTTTTTTTTTTTTTAGGAAATAAACACACACACACACACACACACACACACACACACACACACACACTGATGTGGAAGAGAAACATCAGTTGGTTGCCTCCCCCTATGTGCCCTGACCAGGGCCGGGGGAGTGTGTCAGGTTTATGTCATTATTCTTCATCAGTACCATTGGATGTGTATTTGCCATCTTGAGCAAGCATCCCTGACCGTTTCTTTACTGACATTATCGTTTGGAAGAGGAGACAGCAACTACAACCTTTGGGCCCCATCCAGCTTGCCACGTATTTTTGTAAATAAAGTTTTATTCGCGCTGGTTTGTTTACATATTGTACATGACTGCTTTTGCACCACAGCAGCTGAGTTGAATAGTTGCAACCGAGAACATATGGCCTGCGAAGCTTAAAATATTTACTCTCTGGCAGTTTACAGACAGAGTGGGCCTATTCCAGGTCTAAAATAATAAGGTAAAACTGCGTATTTGCTGATAACTTACAATGGTCTCATCAGCTGGTAGTCCGGGCAGGGTTTCGTAGATTTGTACCTCTTAGAACTCACTGCCCCATCACCTTGCTCTCTGAAGTGTGCCAAACTAGCATATATTCATGTCTCAGTTCATCCACTGTAAATTAGACATTACTGGATGTGTGCTAATTTACCAAAAATATACATAATAGCCTGTTTGCACCCGATTCTGTAATATACTAAAATCCCAATATTTTTTACTAAAGGTATTTAGTTGGATTATCTTAATTCAGTTCTTAGAAGGTATTTTTAGTTAGAAAAGTTTTCCTCAATTCCTATCGTAGTGCAAAAAATAAAAAGAAAACATTAGAACCAGCCGATGGGGGGAAAAAAAAAACACATTAGAAAACAAAACCCAACAGTACATTAAGAAAATAAGGCTCCACAGCTAAGAGATTTATTCCAGGAATGCAAGGTTGGTTCAATATAAATAAAATCCATTGATATTTTATATATATAAATGGTCTTAAGGGAAAATATTATTACCTTTAATAAAATACAGTACCCAATTATGATTAAAACACTCAAGGAAATAGCAGTGAAGTGAAACTTGCTCACCATAGTGAAATATATTTGCCTTAGTTTTAAAGGGCATGGAAAATTATTAGATTTCCACCATGATACAAAGAAGGCAAAATGATCACTATCTCCCCTCCTATGCAGCACTGTTCTAGAGATGTTGGCTAGTGTAGCTAGACTCAAAGGCACACAAATGGCACCAAAGAGATAAAACTGTCTTTATTTGCAGATGGATAATAGTAAACCCAGGAAACTATGGAGAAGGAATGATAAATTTAATCAAAACTGTAAAAATTCTGTGCAGTGGCAGCAGGACATAAATTAACATACAAAAACAATAGCATTCCTCTGTCCAAGCCATAAACACTTAATAGACATATGAGTACAGAAAGTTCCATTTGTAATGGCAAGAAAGATTAAACACTTAGGAATAAACTTAACATAAAATGTGCAAAACTTTTGTGCACCTGAAAAGGAACCAAAGAAGACTTGAACAGTCAGCCTGCGGACTGAAGGGTCCCAGGTTCGATTCCAGCCAAGGGCACATGCCCAGGCTATGGGCTTGATCCCCAGTAAGGGGGCGTGCAGGGGGCGGCCAATCCAAGATTCTCTCTCTCATCATGTTTCTGTCTCTTTCTCTCCCTTTCCTTGCCTCTCTGAAATCAATAAAGAATATACTTAAAAAAAAAAAAAAAAAGATTGGAAATCACCTAAGTGCTCAGTCTATAGTAGAGTGGTTAGACAAACTGGGGAACACTCACACAGAGGCGGATGTAGACCTCCATAAAAGTGGGGGGAGTGTTATAAACTGATGGGAAATATTTCAGTTATTGGGTGGGGGAAGCAAAGCCCAAAGATAGCTGCGATATGCTAACTTTATGGAAGGAATAAGATAATATAAGATATGGAGGGAAGGTAACCCCAAAACTAAGGAGAATGGTTGTTGGTAGAGGGCAGGTGGCAAAGGGGTGGAAAGAAGGAGAACCGAGGACAGCAGAGAGGGGGGGATGAGAGGTGAATAACTCCTGTGCATGCATCTCTTCGTAGAATGCTGACTTTCAGGCCCATAGAAGTATTTCACATATCCCCAAAATATCAAAGCAAGGCCAGTTCGGATGTGGAAGGAACTCAGAATGAAATACAAGCCCTAAAAAGTGGCTTTGTGTTTTTACAAGGATATAGTTAATAATTCTGAATTACTTTGTATGTGTATTAAAATTAAACAAACTGATTCTGATCATGAGAACTGGGATTTTTACCATTGGAGAAAGGAATTCTGAACAAGGAAAAAGACACGGCTAAAATGTATTCTTTTGGGGGAACAATTTGAATAAACTCATGGTTTCATAAAATGTGCACCTGAAAGAAACCAAAGAAGACTTGAACAGTCAGCCTGCGGACTGAAGGGTCCCAGGTTCGATTCCAGCCAAAGGCACATGCCCAAGCTGTGGGCTTGATCCCCAATAAGTGTGAAATTAAAAACTGAATTTCAGAAGTGTGTATGTGCAGGTTAGCGTGCGTACACAGATTTCCTGTCTGTTCACTGAGAGGGTCTAGAAGCAATAACACCCCAGGAAAATGAGCAGACCTCGTGCCTAGGTCTTAGTCTCTGAAACGGTTCTCCATACAGAGAACCACACTCTCCCCTCCCCTCCTCCTCGGGAAAGTGGCTGATTCCAGGGTGGGGCAGCCTGTGATTCCATGAAGTGATGATTGGAAGGAGCGTCCAGTGGCCAGAGCTGGAACAATCTGAGCAACAAGGCAATGTCAGGATTGCATTTGAATCCCTAGAATAAAGTAAATAGCCATGATTCATTAGTGTCTTGTTCCTGTGACATACCATGCATTTATCCTCTTAAAACAATGCCCTTTATTCTCCCATCGTTCCCATGGCCGGGGTTTAGGCACAGCTCAGCCGGGCCCTCGATGGTCCGTGTTCCACCGGAGGCTCAGGGAGGTAGGATCCGCCTCCAGTCCCTCAGGTTATTGGGGGCATTCACTTCTGGTGCTCATGAGGCCCTGGGTTCTACAGGCGGCCTGTCCCAGCCGGGTGGCTCAGTGCCCTTCAGGGAAGCCTGCTGTCCCGGCCACTGGAGCATGCCAGCTCAGCACAGGCCCAGGCCCACCTGTGAGGTCAGCCTCCCCGAGTCCTTTCCCTGTGGACTGTTTCTCAGTCATGTGACTCAGGACTACACCCCCACAAAGTCCCGTTAGCTGCCCTGCGACATTTTGGGGGTGCTATTTCATCACTTTGGGTATTTCTCTGCTTACTAATAGAAGGCAAGTCACAGGCTCTGCCCTCTGTCAGGAGCGTGCTGCCACAGGGAGTTCCTAGGGATGGAAGCATCAGTAAACACACACTCAGATCGGGGAGAGGAGAGTTCTTTCTCGCAGCAAAAGGGACAGGAAAGAGGGAAAGAAAGGGTCCTCGTGGGCAAACATCGCGAAGGTGCAGACCAGACTCTCCAATGGATGCAAAAGTTCGTGGGTGCAAGTTTGAGGGGACACAGGGTTTGCATCGCCCCTGAGATACTTACCATCTGCAAAGGACAGAATAGTGACTTGACCTCAGAGGAACTTGGAAAGTACCAGCTTTACCAGCTAATCAAGGTAAACATCACCAGAAATGACACGTGAGAATGTCTGGAACCCCTGCACAGAATGCAGGGAGGATGAGAATAACTGAGCCGTGCTCTTCAGCAATGTCAAGGTCATGAAAGGGAAGAATGGTCTTCAATGACTGTAAGGAGACTAGAAAACAGCTGAGTGCACTGTGCGATCCTGGAGAGGAAAAAAGTCAGTGGGAAATGGGTGAAATTTGAATAGGTCTTCAGTTAACGATATCGCACCTTGTGGTAATTATTTGATGATTATATACGATGAGAACACCAGGGAAGTTAAGGGATATAAGACAACTCTTTGTCCTAGTTTTATAACTTCTAAGTCTAAAACGAATGAAAAATAAAAGGTTTTTATAATAAAAAATAATCATAGCATAGACTCGCGTTGCGAGTCAGAAGTAAAATGTGAACGTCAGCAAAAAATACAAATTCAGGTGACTTACTGATGTTTCATTCTAAGTTTGAGCAAAATCTTGCACACTGTTGTACATGCATGGTCATAGGAGAATGGGAAAATCTTTGTTTATTAAAAAACCCCAGGCCCCAGCCGGTTGGCTCAGTGGATAGAATGGAGGGTACTGGGTTCGATTTCAATCAGTGGCACATACCTTGGTTGCCTACTGGATCCTCAGCCCTGGACAGGAGTCAATGTGTCTCTCTCACATTGGTGTTTCTCTTTCTCTGACTCTCCCCTTCCCTCCCACTCTCTCTAAAATCAATGCAAAAAAAATGTCAGGTAAGGATTAGCAAGAAATAAAATGAAAAGTCATAGAATGACCTGGCTGGTGTGGCTCAGTGGTTGAGTGTCAACCTATGAACCAGGAGGTCACCATTCAATTCCCAGTTGGGGCACATGCCAAGTCACAGGTTCTGCCCTCACTCAAGAGTGTGGGGTGTGCAGAAGGCAGTCAATCAATGATTCTCATCATAGATGTTTCTATCTCTCACCCTCTCCTTTATTCTTTGAAATCAATAAAAAATATATTTTTTAAAAAATCATAGTGTGGACCTCTACTGAGAATCAAATGTAAATGGTCATCGGAGAATAAATACCTAAGAGTACAGTGTGAAATTTACTCCCAACTCACAGCATGGCTTTTCCAGTGGTAATTGCTTTCCCATTGTGCTTAACCTCTTTATAGACATGGACGAGGGGGGACATGGACTTTCTCTGAAACCGTTTTAATGTGAGAGCCTGCTTACAAGTGAGTTTGTTCACTGTGCGAGGCAGTATTCTCTTCTAAAATAATTACCCGGCTTTTATTTTGCTTAAGCCAAAAATATGTCATAAAAATCCACCATGTTTACTTAATTCGGTTGGTGCAAAGGGTTTGGGACTGTCTTCCGTGGAAACTGGACACAAATGCGTCTTCAGCATCGCGCTCCTCAGAGGGCCTCTGACTCAGCTTCTGCTCGGCCTGGCCTGTGCCTGGCCTTAAGGAGCAGGCAGTCGTGTCCTGGTAACTATGACACGGATGGAAAGATGGGGTGAAAGCAAATGGGGAAGGTAAGACCCTCCGAGCAAACCCGTCACCAGGAAAAGTTCTCGTCTGTTTCTTTAAAGGTGGACTTAGTCCATCAATGATCTCATGGCTTTGATCTTAGCACCTGCCAACCAACAGCACTGCCCGGGCGTGGCGGGATTTTCTGAATTCCTGAGCGGGGTTCACACAGCCTTTTTGTTGTCAGCTGAAGCGCCTGGAAGAGCAGTGCCCTGGGCGTGCGTACAGGTGGTGGTGTCCTCTGCTGCGCAGAATTGCGGTTTGTTGTCCCTGTCCCGAGGCTGTGCACCCAGCCGGCCAGAAACAGTCCTGGTGATGGAAGCGCCGTGTCCTCGGGGCGTGGGTTCCCCGGGGATGTTTGTGAAGTCGGGGTTTGCCTGCAGCGTGCGTTCAATGTCTTCAGTGGACTTCCGGTTGGGGCCTTGGGGTGTTTCATGGGAAGGGCGTGACCCACAGCAGCTGCCCTGTACCTGTAGGCGAGTTGGTGACATGTTTACCCATGAAGTTGGTTCGTCCAGAATAGGAGGAAGTGCTTGCATTTGATTCGTTGGAGGCGATGCTCATGGACGGCACCTGCCCCAGAGTCAGCGGCTGGTCCGGGGCTGTGCCGCTGGCCCTGTCTCCCATCCTTCTCGTTGTGGCTCTGACTTAGGGGGAGCGCCTCCTAGTGGTGTCCCCGCAGCATTGCTGGGTGACTGGGAATTCAAGTCTTGGTTTTCACTTGAACTGCGGATGCTCAGGAAGGCTCAGAGATGCCTTCGTAAGTTTTACATTCTTTTCTAAAAGTGAGACGCCTACACCCCAAAACAATCTGAGAATGTTTATGGTTCCATTTAACATCTATTCCCAGCCTGTCCGTAGGGAAGATCGTTTCCGCGCCTCTGGCTGTCACAGAGGCGACCGATCCTCGAGCCGGTACAATTGCCGTCTGCAGACCCAGCGCTTGCTCTCGCTGGTCTGGACTCGCTGCCTGGCCCACAGGGAAGTTTGTCGTTCGGTCTCCGCTCCTGCCACTGGTGGCGACCACAGAATGCTAATTTCCTCCTCTGCTCACCTCTGTGGTTCTTCTCAGCTCTGTCCAAAGTGGAGGAGGCGGGCGGTCCGGAGGTGTCAAAGCCGCTCCTTGTCTGAGCTAATAGGCTCGCGTCGCCATGCCAGGGAGATCGATGCGTGTATTTCTGTCTTTTCCCATTTATTTTAGCAAAGGGAGGGGCTCGCAGATAAAATAGCGTGCCTTGAGGTCTGTGCCAAGTTGAACTGCCTTTTTTATTCTATATTTTTATTCTAGAAATACAGGTAGTCTCAATCTGTGAGCCAGAAAGTGAGTTGAGATTGTCAAGCACCTGTGATGGTTCTTAAATTTCGAAACCTGTCTCTGCCTTCACATGATTCATTCATTGTCTCTCCTTAATTACTAAATAAGAAGCATCTTTTCCTTTGATTCAGATGAAGGGCATTAACTAACCAAGATTTGTTATGCTAATGGAGGGACTGAAGGAGTAAAAGGCATTCCTCTGTCTAGGACAGTGGTTCTCAACCTCCCTTGCATACAGTTCCTCATGGGGTGGTGACCCCCAACCATGAAATTTTGCTACTGTTATGCATCGTGGTGTAAATATCTGCATTTTTCCGATGGTCTTAGGCGACCCCTGTGAAAGGGTCATTCGACCCCCAAAGGGGCCGTGACCCACAGGTTGAGAACCGCTGGTCTAGGAGCTTACCTTATAGTTTGAGCAGACAAACTGAACACCGGTTAGGTACCTGGAAACCAAATAGATGTGTTCGCTTTATCAGCAGTAAAGATCAGGAGAGATGCACAGGGTGTTTTCTTCTGTCGTGATAACACACTGTATTTTGTAGTCCTGTTATGTTTTTTAATAGAGATCTCCTAAGTTTACGTTACATCTCTGATTAATTACAAAGGGTTTTTAGACATCGGTTACTATTACAACTTTAAATAAATATTAATAATGAGAAACTGGGAGTCACTGTCACGCCTGCCCACTTAGCGACCAGATCAAACTCAGGAGGATGCGGTCAGGTCACCGGTCTTGGGTTTTGTGAAATGCAGTGAAGAAGTGTGTGGCAGGAGGTTTCAGCTACGCATTGATTTGCCTCTGAGTTTGGAAACTCGCCAACTAAAAATTGGACTTTTCTGGAGGTCATTTACTAAACATGTTTATGCATCTTTCCTCTTTGTTTTACACACACACACACACGGTGAAATATTATGCTTTTTGAGCCCTTTTTCTCTGCCGGGGGCCGTGCCTTTGTGATAATAAAGATTAAGTGGTATGTAACTGCCTTGGTATCGCACCATTGCAGCATGAACGCCAAGGATTCCTCACCCCCTCCCCCTCCTGTCTTCCAGGCAGCCAGATGCCCCCCCAGCCACCTGGGAGCCAGTCGGAATCGAGTTCCCATCCTGCCCTGAGCCAGTCGCCAATGCCACAGGAAAGAGGTGAGTCTTCGCTGTCTGTTGGCCACACTGCTCATTTGGAATATACAGGGCTTCTAGAAATTCGCTTACCCAGTCACATCCTTGTAAATAATGTTAAATGATACAGTTTCCTCATCAGATGAACGAAACAATAAGAACCTTACATGCAACAACAAATATGGCGGGAAAGGATGCTTTCTTGCAAATTGGGTGAAATTTTACCAAAGTGCTCTTCAAGATTCAAAGCACATATATGTCTGCATAGCAGCCTGAAGCAATTTATACATAACTCTAGTCCGATATTTGACTTAGCTGTGTAAAAATGACCATTAACAACTCAGTTGGGATAACGGTTCTAATGAGTAAAATGTTAGTGTGAGGATGTTTACCTGATTTGATCAGTATTTGTTCCATGACATTTAACACTAAAAATGCGATCACACAGTAAGACCTTGTGTTATAAAATTACCAGGTCTTAGAACTGCAGCATCTTGAAAGCTCAGGGAGTTCGTCACCTCCGTGTACAGATGAAGAAGGGGGCCTTAGAGGTTCTTCCCTATGGCTTCCTCTGTCCCAGAGGCTGGTGGGGGCCAGCGCCAGAGGAAGGGACTTCCCTGCAGCCCTTGAGCATTCAGTTGTCTTACATGCAAGCCCGTTGGCCATTTGCATGTTCTGGTGTTGCCCTCCAGCCATCATTGCCTCCGGCCTTCGTTTGTTGATGTCTGGGTCTTCCCTCTGGTAGCCAGGTGACTCTTTTTTTAAATATACTTTATTGATTTTTTTTTTCTTTACAGAGAAGAAGGGAAAGAGATAGAGAGTTAGACACATGGATGAGAGAGAAACATTGATCAGCTGCCTCCTGCACACCTCCTACTGGGGATGTGCCCACAACCAAGGTACATGCCCGTGACCGGAATTGAACCCGGGACCCTTCAGTCCACAGGCCGATGTTCTATCCACTGAGCCAAACCGGTTAGGGCCAAGTGACTTTGGTGGGTGGTGGTGCAGTGATCTTAATCCATGTTAGTGGAGAGGGGTTCACAGGCCTGCTGCCCCATCCGGTGCTGGCCAGATTACTGCCACCTCCTGCAGTCCCCGCCCCCTCATGCTTGCCCACAAGACAGGTCAGCAGCTTGGTAGCTATTATTTAAAGGTTCCTGACCCCTAATGTTTATAATTATTTCTGTATGAGTTATGTATGATTTGCCACTGGTTAGAATTAGAAGGGTCCGTTATTTTACATGTTAAAAAGTCAGTAGCATGTCGCTTAGAAAGGAATGCCAGTGAAAAGATGGCGTAGCCTTATCTACACATCATTTGTGTTGAAATGACTGTTCAGTAGGAATCCAATGAAATTTTTTTTTCTAATACCTTTACATATTTAACATTTTTATCATCACTTAATGTATAGTGAATACTTTCCTTTACTTATTACCAAGTTACTACAGTGTGTTTTAATGATGGACTTGGTGGTGGATGGTTCCCAAACTTTAGGGTACCTAAGCATTGCCTGGAGAGCACGCCGAAATAGGTTGGTGGGCCACACCTCAGAGGCCTGTTTCTGTGGGTCTGAGGTGGGACACTTCACATCGGCATTTCTGACGAGTCCCAGGGGTTGCTGATGCTGCGCTCCAAGGACCTACTTTGAGAACCACTGTTTCCTAAGGACCCTATAATGAGTTTCCTAAGTGTGCGATGTGCGCATTGTTGCTCTGGACGTCCCGCCATGGCCTCCTGTAAATCATTCTTGTAATTCTTCCTCTGTGTTGCTGGTTGGGTGACTTCCCGGTGACGCTGGCCATCCAGGAGACATTACAGAAGCTCACAGAAAGCGCTGAAAGGCCACGCCAGGGGATCCTCTCCGAGCGCCTTTCCTGGGTCGTGGGCCGCGGCTGCTGTGTGCGCCTGGTGCGGGGAGGAGAGAAAAGGACCAGAGAGATTATCGCACTGAAGGTGCTCAGGCCAGACCCGAGCTGAGACGAAGATATTTGTTATTTCACTTAATCCTTCCTGAAACATGATTCCCACTGGGAGAATCCTCCTTCTTTTGCAAACATTAAAGGATAAGAGGCACCTTATTTGAAAGCACTGCAATTCTAACCTTTATCTCTACCAACTAAACAGGGGAAATCCCTCCAAGATCCTCCAACAACATCTTGCCCAACCTCTTCCAAATGACAGGTGTTTAAGAAACTTGAAAATCTGCAGAAATGTCAAGGACAAAGCAACAATGAGGAACCATAGTTTAAATTAAGCGTTTACCTCGAATATATTAGCCAGGCAAAATCTAGGATTTTCCTCTGATGTCAGTGTACGGAAACTACTGGGTTGATAAGTCTGTTACTGTTTTCCCTCTGATTCTCTTTATCTTGTGTAGGGTGGTTTTGGTAACTGATAATCCTATATAATAAAAGTCTAATAGGCTAAGAGTCCGGTCGTTTGTTCAAGCAATCAAAGCATAATATGCTAATGATATGCTAAGGCCACTCAACTGCTTGCTATGATGTGCACTGACCACCAGGGGGTATACACTTCGACTGGTAGGTTAGCTTGCTGCAAGAGTCCGGCCAGTCAGGACTGAGTGAGATGGACTGGACACGCCCTAGAGCCCTCCCGCGTCCCTCCCCACTGGCCAACCTCCCACGTCCCTCTCCAGCCCTTATGGTGCTCCAGTTGGGTCCCTCGGCCTGGCCTGTGCCCTCTTGAAATCCGGGACCCCTCGGAGGACATCAGAGATCCGGCTTCAGCCCAATCCCGCATGTCAGGCTGAGGGACTCCACTGGAGCACGAATTCATGCACTGGGCCTCTAGTGAATACATAACAATGTGGGTAGTTAGAATGACCATTTCCTTCAGTTAGCAAATATCCTATATAATAAAAGCAGAGTATGTAAATTGTCCGGGCAGGGTCAGCCAGGGAAAGGGAGGGAGTACCCAGCCGGCAGCTGATAGGGACCCTACCAGTGCATGAATTTTGTGCACTAGGCCTCTAGTAAATTTTATCACTTGCTAAATCTGACTTTATTTTCATGAACATGTTCACCAAACTTTCTCTGAGAGACTGTGTTAGAGAGATGATGTGCCTCTTGCGGGTGGGACAGCCCTCACTGAGGGGAAACGTCACATTTCCGAATGACTGTTGGATGATGCTTTCCCATGTAGGAGTTAAGTTTCCTTAAACTGGGTAGTAAGCTATACATCTAAAACTAATGCAGAACGCTACTGAATGTAGGCTGTAATTAGGGGGGTTACGGGGGACTGCCAAACAGGATTATAGCATTTATGTATTTTAAATGAATTTTTTTTCACAGTGGAAAAAAATACTGGGCAGCAAGAATTTTTTAAAATGGCTTTGATATTTGTTAAAATCCAGGAAGAAATGTTAGCTCCTAATGACATTTGATCAGATGTTTAAATGGTAAGTGGCAGTCATTTTAATGCTTTGTAAAATAATAAGAACATTTTTCTTGCTTGCTTTTACCATCATGTGTACCAACAGTATGTATGGTACAAAGTAGATCTAGGAAAACACTTGCTAGACCAGTGGTTCTCAGCCTTCCTAAGACCATGACCCTTGCATACAGTTCCTCATGTGGTGGTGACCCCCAACCATGGTATTTTGCTACTGTTATGCATCGTGATGTAAATATCTGCATTTTCCGATGGTCTTAGGCCACCCCCGTGAAAGGGTCGTTCGACCCCCAAAGGGGTCACGACCCACAGGTTGAGAACCGCTGTGCTAGACAATTCCCCATTCATTTATACCTTTACCATTATACATCACGCTCCCACCTCCGTTTAGGGAAAGGATGAAAACAGCAGCGAGGGGAAAGTATATTGGTGCGTAGTTGGCATCTTACCTGAAAAACGTATTCTTCTCAGAAACCGTAAGAACACACCTTCTGTACTGCCGAGGGCTCAACCAACCAAATCCAACAGGTCCTTTTCTACTCATCTTGTTTTCATAATAAGATGAGAGGAAGATTACACATTTAGACACATTTTTTAATGGCAAAGAATCTAGAAACTCACTTGTCCAGAGACACCTGCTCAGAGCAAGAGATGCTGCCTGTGTCGGGGGTGCCGTTTCCTGTTCTCCCCAAAGTCCTCTTGGAGGACAGCAGTGCTGACTTATGACCTCGGAGCCTAGGTCCCTCCAGGTTCAGGTGCTGAATGCCACCTCTGCTGGTACTTCTTGTCTTTATCCGCCATCAGGAAGAACACTTGTTTAAAAATGGTGTGCCCGCCGAAACCATTTTGGCTCAGTGGATAGAGCGTCGGTCTGCGGACTGAAAGGTGTCCCAGGTTCGATTCTAGTCAAGGGCATGTATCTTGGTGGCAGGCACATCCCCAGTAGGGGTCATGCAGGAGGCGGCTGATCGATGTCTCTCTCATCGATGTTTCTGGCTCTCTATCCCTCTCCCTTCCTCTCTGTAAGAAACCAATAAAATGTATTAAAAATAAATAAATAAAAATAAAAACGGTGTTCCATTAGGAGAGGTTCGCACACCAGAGTCAGTCCAAGATCTGAACCACATGGGCCACTGCAGGGCCTACCCCAGAGGCAGTGCGTGCAGAGAGTGCGCTGGCCACACCCCGGAGCTGGGGCTCCTGGCCACCAACCCCCAACTCTACCCCCTCTCCAGTTCAGTGCCCTCCCCTGGCGGTTCTGGACCGCAGCCACAAATCCATCCCCCACCTTGTGTAGAGGTGGAAATGACTGAGTTTCCGTAGTTCTGTGTTTTCCCCCTGTGAACATGTTTGTGCAGGTAATGTGCATGTGGCTGCCATGGGTTCTACAGAGAAGGGAAGCCCAGAGGTATTTATTGGCCTCTGATTCTTCTGGAACATTGTCTTCTCTACTGTCATCTGCTTCTGGACATAAGCTTGATTTCATCATCTCCTGTTTGAACTCTATAAAGTGTTAGAACTGCTTCCTAACTTAACACAGAAAATTAGCTCACATTTTTTGGTGGGAAAAAAGGGCCAGACTTCAGTTTAGAATTCTCTAACACACTTTCCATAGTTTCTATTTTAAACCAGATTGTCTCTCTAGACCTCACAGAATGGCGAAGACTGGCTATTTAAAGCACCTCGCCGAAAAAATAAAAATAAACTAGTATAATTTACACTACCTAAGCACTGCATAACTCTAATGCACTGAAATAAATGTTACCAAAAAAGTGGTAGCTAACAAGTTGAGCTTAGTTTTGTCCTTATTTCTTTTTTAACATATATTCCTTAAAAATTGAAAAAATCAGTAAGAACCGGCTTGTGACTGTTGTTCTGTTTTCCGAGAGGGCTCGGAGGGAATGTGGAACGGCCATCGGAGTAGATAAATAAGAATTATGATTATTAACACCAAAACGATCCCATTTTTAACCCCCGCAAAAGGCTAGGCCTAATGAAACCAATAAATGCCCTCCTGGTTTATTGGATTAGCAATTAGGTGAAACCGTTTCAAGAAGGCTTATTTATTTGGACAGATGTAGAGAGGTCAGAATTAATTTTTTTAAACCTTTTAATTGAATCCCCTTTTCATTTTCTCAGCGGCACCTAGTTAAATATGCATGCTAATGCTGCTTTTCCGAAGGTCGCAGCTAGACCCGGGTTCTCCAAACCAGTGGGGTTGCTTAACCCTTCTCATCTGGGCGCCGGCAGGGACTTCCCCTGCGGTCCCAGAGCGTGTGAATAATTAGAAGGTAGTAATGAGGATTTAATTAGTCCTCGAGATGTGCGGGGAGCAGAGCCACTCAGAACGTCCCCTCCTGGACCGGATGGCGCACAGAAGGGCGGCGGCTGCGGGGCCAGGAGGAGCGTGTCTGTGGCCGGAGGCGGTTGTCGGGCATCCTTCTGAGGCCGGGGACGCGCACAGAGGGGATGCTGGGGAAATCTTCCGGAATTATCTTTCTTGTCCACCTACACGACAGCCCCTCTCTGCTGTCACACTGGTGGCAGTGGCTGCGCCTGCGTGAGGCCGGGCTTGTCCTGTGGGGGTGGGGTCAGCACCTACGGCCGTGGCTCCCCCATGTTGACTCTGCTGCCGCAGGACCAGGCGAACAGAAGCAGGTGTGGCCATTCCCTACGTCTCAAGTGTCTGCACGGACGTAGTCCTTGGCACTGTGTGCCAGAGAATGCTACATCCTCATGTCGGAACCCGGTCTTCACCGGGATGGGCATCAGTAGCTCTGTGGGTTTTTTTGTTTGTTTGTTTTTTAATATATTTTATTGATTTTTTTACAGAGAGAAAGGGAGAGAGATAGAAAGTCAGAAACATCGATGAGAGAGAGACATCGATCAGCCGCCTCCTGCACGCCCCACTGTGGAGATGTGCCCGCAAGCAAGGTACATGCCCTCAGCCGGAATCGAACCCGGGACCTTTCAGTCTGCAGGCCGATGCTCTATTCACTGAGCCAAACCGGTCTCGGCAGTAGCTCCGTTTTTATAAATCCACATGGACACGTGTCCGGGGGAATGGATAGCAGATGGGGTGGGTCAGGCACTTAGATGTTCTTCTTTGACTGTTTTCAGTTACAGTTCACATTCATTCTTCTGTGTTAGTTTCCAGTGTGTAGCGTGGTGGTTAAACAGTCAGATACTTTGCAGAGTGACCCCTGGGTATGTGTCAGTACCCACCCGGCACCACGTGCAGTGAATACAGTCTTATTGACCGCCAGAGGCCCGGTGCACAAATTCGTGCAAAAGTAGGTCTGTGCAGCCGCTGGTGGCTGCCTCGGTCCCACACGTACAGTCCCAGCTTTGTCTGGAAGGATGTCCGGTCTAATTAGCATATCAGGGTTTTATTATTACAGATATCTCCTGTGCTGTACTTTACGTCCCGGTGACTATGTTATGTGTTTTGTACTTCTTAACCCCTTCTCCCTTTTCACTAACCTCTCAGCCCCAGGCCGTTCCCCGAGTCTGCGTCTGCTTAGAAGTTTCTGTGTGCCACTGTGAGAGTACGACACGTCACACTTACACGTGTTATGTAGACTGATCAGCTAGGATACGTCTTCATAATTAATTTTTTTCTTCTATTAATCCCAGATGTTAACTGCCTTGGGCTAATTTTATCCCTATTCTTTAGTGCTGGGTTTGAGTTTTTTCAAAGTCGGAATAGAATTCCTCCTCAGATTTCTAGGCGTCCTGTTTGCTTAGGGAAAATCTCTCTGTTATTTTTACTGCCAAGGGCAAAGAAAAGCGTTCTCTGCAAATAAATCCAGGCTCTTACTGTAGATGAGACGCGCTCTGCAGGGCCAGGCGAGCCTCGTGCGCCTCCCCATAGCTGGGTCCCCAGAAGAGCCGGGTGTGAGACGTGCTCAACAAAGGCCTGCACAGCGGAACCAGGTCAGCCTTCACGCCGTTCGGAAGTTGCAAATCTTTTTAGAGCACAGAACCACCGGAGTCAGCCACTCATTCCTCAATGAGGAAGCCTTCCCGTATGCATAAGACTTCTTCCACTTTCACCATCGTGGGTCATTTGCTGCTGTGGGTACAGGGTTTGTCTGTAAAGATTCGGACTCTGCACCAGACTCCAGGTCCCGCTTCTGCCTCACATTCTGCTCCCACGTATTTCTCATTCCCGGGTACCCTATAGGTCTGCGCTGGGTCCACACGCCTGGCATTCAATGAACAGGCTGCCCCCAAAGGAACCATGCCCTTCATAACCCAGGAACAGCGAGACGCAAATAAGTAAAACTTTTCAATGTTTTTAATGCACCTCCCTCGTGTTTCGTAGTGATTTCTATACCAAAAGTTGGTTTTGAACGTTCAGAAATGGTGGTTGAAGATCTTAACTGAGCTGACTCCTGATTAAGTTAATAGAGAAACGAAGGAGACCACCAAGTTCATTGTCGAGTCACAGTTCGGATTTCAGATTGCTTTCTGGGTTCCAGTCTGCAGGGACGATTTGGTCTCTGTGTTGGGCTCTCTGTTGTAAGTGTGAGGAGTGGGCGGCAGAGGGCGGGAGAGAGAGTTTACAGGAAGATCCTCGAGGGGTCCAGCCAGGCGGAGGGTATGAGGGGGGGCTGGCGTGTCTCACAGGCAGCCGGGCACTGGGAAATGTCCTCCCTCCACCTTCCTCCTTACCCGGTACACGGAGGTGCTCTTGCTTACCTCGTGAGCACCCTCCACCAAACATCGCTGCCTTCCGCACAAGGGCATTGTCAGAAGAGAGGAGACCCCCTTTCTCACGCATCGTGTGACAGGATGGCAGCTCGGTGGGTTAAGGCATTAACGAAGCTGCCCCCACCCCCAGATGCAATTAATTTAGCCTCTGCTTTTAATTGAGGATCCCGTTTTTAATAATCCATGGCAGATGAAAATGAACTCAAATGGGAGGTTATATACAAGAGAGACTCTCTAGAAAGCTGTTTCTAATTTCTCCAGCCAGAACGCTGAGCTGGATGGTGGACCAAGCCCAGCGTCGCCAGTAATGAGAGAAATGACAGCGAAGGGCCTAATTTCCTATTAATCTGCTATCAAGAGAGAGGGTCACAAAAAAACCTGGGAAAACAAGTAGCTCATACCATAAAAGTAGGTTTATATTCACGGGGACTCGTCCGCTGAGTTTCAAATATTTTAAAATGGTAGTTTGGTTCATTTTGTCATAAGCGGTATTTTTTGACTTGCCAGTGTAAGCTGGTTCTTACCAGTTAACACCTGTGCCCGGCTTATGCCTCAGCGAGAGTTTGAGAACAGGTGGATCGTGGGTAATGCCACGTGCACTGGATAACGCACTCTGGTGCCTCTGGGTCCGGGTCTGGGTCTGGGTCTGGGTCTGGGTCTGGGGGCGGCCATTGTCTGCCAGCTGCCTGAGCCCGAAGCTAAAGGCACCACCCCCGTCATCACAGCCTGCGGGCGCTGCCCAGCGAGGCTTTGCACACTTCTCCTTCCCCAGAGTCCACTGTCACAGCCCGGGCCGGGCCCTCGCCAGCCGCCCAGGACCTGCCTGTTTCAGCTGCGTCCCCTCCTGCCCCCTTTCCATGCATCCACGTGTCTTCCCAGAAACTGACCGGATCGTGTCTTCCCTCTGTGGAAGGGGGAGCTTCTCTGCCGTCTGAGAAAGGATGCGCCGGGAGCCGGTCAGGAGGCCTCCTCGGCCCGCCCAGCCTCCCTCTGTCCCCCGTGTCAGGCGCCACTGGCTCATGCCTCCCGCCTGGCTGGACCCCTCGAGGATCTTCATCTAAACTCTCTCTCCCGCCCTCGGCCGCCCACTCCTCAGCCTGTCCCTGTGCTGACCTGGGTCCCCGGCCTGTGTTCACTCGCCCGCATGTTCTCAGGAGCCTGCAGTGCTCGGTGCTGGGTCTGCGTTTGCTGAGGGAACGAATGAAGGGGGCATCACCTGAGAGCCGGGACCCCCCTGCAGTCAGTCCCGTGCCTGCCAGGGTCCCGGGTGGATGGAGGTGAGCTCTCGCCCCAGCAGCAGCTCGGTGGGGCTCGCTCAGTTTCAGCTCCAGCTTCTCAGAGAGTACGTGCTTTGCTGGTTGAGAACCAGCATTTCATTTCACCCAGCGGTTCTCAACCTTCCTAAGGCCGGGACCCTTTAAGACAGCTCCTCATGTGGTGGTGACCCCCAACCATAAAATTATTTTCGTTGCTACTTCATCACTGTCATTTTGCTACTGTTGTGAATCGTAATGTAAATATCTGTGTTTTCTGATGGTCTTAGGCGACCCCTGTGATGGGGTCGATGGATCCCCAAAGGAGTCGTGACCCACAGGTTGAGAACCGCTGCTTTAACCCAACAAATCTGGGTGTGGACACAGCCCTTACCACTACCTAGCTTTGTGACCTTGACAGTTAATGAAAGCTCCGCTTCCTCAGGTAAACTGAGGACCAGCGTGTCCCTGGAATTGTGACCTGGGTCCAGTGCAGTCCTGTATCGGAGTTAGAAACGGCCCACCGCTGCGCAGATGTTAGCAGTCAGCATTAGCCCCGGGCCACGTGGCTCTGGGGAAATGTGGCGGAAGGCCTTGAAAACGGCTCAGAGGCATCCATGAGACGGTCTGTGTCCCACTGACGTGGACGTTTGCAGCTAAAAGTCAGGAGATGGCGGAGGGAAGGCCAGGGGTTTGCCATCTACCTTCTGGGCGATCAGCTGCTCTCCCTGCCTCATTTTCCCGGTGACAGATGGGGTCAGCGGCGGAGGTTTTGCAGGGTCAGTGGCCGGAACTGAGACACTGTCTTCTGTGCCTCCGGCCAGGACCCGGGTGGCAGGGAAGGAGGGGACCATTGTGCCAGCTCCCCTCAGGGCACAGCCGAGAAAACACGGGCCTGGGTCCCAGCCTTGGACGCACCGTTAGTTTCTCTCCACCAGCTGGTACAGTCAGGAGAGGCAGGCCGCAGAGGCCCTGGAGGTCTTCAGATGCAGCAAGAACAGCCTTCCAGCCCAAACCGGTGTGGCTCAGTAGATAGAGCGTCAGCCTGCGGACTGAAGGGTCCCGGGTTCGATTCCGGTCAGGGGCATGTACCTTGGTTGCGGGCACATCCCCAGTGTGGGGCGTGCAGGAGGCAGCTGATCAATGTCTCTCTCTCTCTCATCGATGTTTCTGACTTTTTATCCCTTTCCCTTCCTCTCTGTGAAAAATCAATAAAATATATTTTTTAAAAAATAGCCTTCCACATCTGTTCTCTCTGCAAATGGGAAGCTGCTCCCTGCGGGTGGCCAGAAGCCACAGGCTGCCTGTAGTTGGACCTCTCCGTTCAGGACGGAACTGAAGACGCCAGCCGTGGTGCCGGGAGCGAGTTTTGACCAGAAGCCGCAGGAACAGAAACGATCCACGTGCCAACGGGAAAGCAGCCTTGCGTTGGTGGCTTGTGGGGCCGTGGGTGCTTGGCTGTGTCCGACAGGGCAGGGCCGCTGCCCGCTGCCCGCACCTCGGATGAGGAAACCACCAGCCAGGGCGTTTGGTCCGGGGCCCGCTCGCCCCCTGCCTTCGCTCTCGCCGGCACACTCGCTCTCCCTGTGCCCTCTGCTCTTTTTGGGGGGTGAACTGTGCTTTGGGCTGCAGCTTTTTCCAGCAGGAGTTGACTTTGGGACGTACCCTGACCTGGAATCACACCTGCTTCATAGGTCGACACTCAACCACTGAGCCACCCCAGCCAGGCTGTCTTGAGACTTTGGAGATTTGCCTAAAGTCACACAGCTCTTTGGATCCGTGGTTTGTCTGCACGTCTTTTTTTTTTTTTTTTTAATATATATTTTATTGATTTTTTTTACAGAGAGGAAGGGAGAGGGATAGAGAGTTAGAAACATCCATGAGAGAGAAACACCGATCAGCTGCCTCCTGCACACCTCCCAGTGGGGATGTGCCCGCAACCAAGGTACATGCCCTTGACCGGAATCGAACCTGGGACCTTTCAGTCCACAGGCCGACGCTCTATCCACTGAGCCACACCGGTTTCGGCATCTGCACGTCTTCTTCCTGCTGGTCCTGAGCTGGTTTGCAAGCCGGGCCGGGACCCAGGCCTCTGTCCCCGTGGGCACGGCCAGAGGCATGAGGCTCCGAGGAGCCAGGGCGGTCAGGTCCCCCTGTCCTGGCCGGGGCTGTCCAGGAAGGGGGCGTCTAACTGAAAACATGGATCAAGATTCCCGGAAGCTCTGTGAGAGGTGTCCTTGCAAAGGCATGCAGAGCAACAAGTAGCTTTCCACTTTCAATTCCTGCGGACGGAGGTAGACCCACACCCCAGGCCTCCTCGGCCCCCAGGCGTGGAGTGTGATGCGGAGACACATCCCAGTGGAGTTCGCTTTGAGCGCCCCACCCCTTTCGGATGGAGCCTTTCGCATCTTGGTTTTCTGGGGACGCCAGCGATCGCTCACGTGGACCGTGACGGGCATGTTTTCAGGACGGAAATAAAGGGGTGGCTTTGCCCCAGGGGCATCTCCCAGCTCCTCGGAACAGATCGGACGCCTGTGCTCAGGGTCCCAGGGCGGCCACAAGGCCAGCGCGGACCGTGTGATAGAGGCTCGTGGCGGAAGCAGCGTCTCAGGCCGGTGAGGGGACCTGGGTCTGCTCCCCTGAAGAGGAGGATCACCGTCCTTCTCCGGAAGGAAGAGCCCACACAGGCCGGACGGGAGGGAAACGCGTCTCCTGTTGAACAGGACTCTGTATGCAACTCCTGAGGATGTTAGCGTAAGGCTCGGATAAATATTTCATGTAACGGCTTAGGAGGCAATCACTTTCAGTGAGTTTAGTGCTCTGATTTCTGTTTGTTTTCAGATTTGAAAAAGCAAACACTTTCGGTGCCGATGTATGTCGGGAAGCTGCCAATTGAGCTCAATTTCAGAAGGCTCATCTTCATAAATAAATGAGATGGGATCATAAGGAACGGCGCTCCGTGCTTCTCTGTCTGTCTCCTTCCACAGAGATCTTTCCCCTGCGATGTTTGTGCGCGGCCTCTGGGAAGGCCGGTCCCGGGTCCAGACATGGCCTGGCCTCCTGCTGCCTCAGTGGCTTCTCTGCGGCTCTGCCCTGGGTTCCCCTCCGACGAGGCCGAACCCGCCCCTCGCGGCCCCATCCAGCGCTCTGGAGCCTTCGCCCCCGCCCCGGAGCTCTGACCGACCCAGCGCGGGGTTCGCAGAGCTGTTTCGCACACGGCCCTGGGCTCGTTGCTGGTTTGATGTTGGCTTCCACGTCTTGGTTTGTGTGCACTTTGTCTGAGTGTGGATTTCGGCCGGTCTGGTGTGGCTCAGCGGTGGAGCATTGAACCGGGAGGTCAGCGTTGGATTCCCGGCCAGGGCACATGCGCGGGTTGGGCAGCCTGGCGGCCTGCGCTGGCAGCGAGAGAACCCCCAGAAGGCGGGTGACTACAGGGCAGTGAGGAGGAGGAGGAGGAGCAGGAAGCATGGAAATGGGGTTAGCGTGAGACGGTGATCCAGCCCCCAGGCTGGGGTCTGCACTGTCCCCAAGATCCGCGAGGAACCTGAGGGTTCTCTGCAGGGAGGGCGTGCTCTAGCTGCTTTCCGGGTTCCTGAGGGATCGGGTGGCCGCTTTGTGAGGAGCGAGGCGGAGGCAGAGGGTTCCACCCGCCGTGTGCGGAGGAAGAGGGAGCTGGCTGGCCTGTGTGGACGGGGATGGCGCAGGGCGATGTGTTCAGAGGTGGAGGCTGGGGTGTGAGGACGGACGGATCGCACAGGAAATCAGGGAGGGAGCGGGCATGGTGCTGGGTTCCAGCGTGAGCATGTGGGGGGGTGGCGCTGTCCACGGAGACCTCGGGCAGAGCGGTGTGCGTGGCCAGTCCCGTTCTCT
Organism: Lasiurus cinereus; assembly: GCA_011751065.1. Classification (NCBI taxonomy): domain Eukaryota; kingdom Metazoa; phylum Chordata; class Mammalia; order Chiroptera; family Vespertilionidae; genus Lasiurus; species Lasiurus cinereus. Next base: position 880,499 of record JAAGEH010002530.1, on the reverse strand, counting down.
TCTGGAATAGTACATGCCCCCGTGTACTAGTGGTTTCCGGTTCGCCCCCAGCGATCGATAGCGGGAGTCGGGGACCACGGGTCTGCTCTCTGTGCAGGAGCAGAGGTGGATGTTGTTGCTCTAGGAGACGGAGGGCGAAGGACCGTTAACACAGGAGGAGGCGCTGGTGGCCGGGGCAGGAGAGGGCGGGTGTTGAGTGACAGCGCGCACAGCTGCGGAGGTGAGCAAAGCTCCCTCGGGGTGGCGCATCGGCGAGAAGGAGGGGCCCTCTCTTACAGGTGCTCTCTGTGGGCCCTCCTCCATCAGACAGGCTACGGGAACCGGCCTTTCCTCCCTCTTCTCCTTTCTCTGGTTCAAGGTCGCCGTCGGTGGAACTCTGAGCGTTCAGAGCGGGGCCAGGGGAGCCCCCACCCCGGGTGTGAGATAAACCTCGATGTTACCTTCTCCCACCCCTCCCCCGACACACAGTTCCAGGGCCGTGCCTGCCCCTGCATTTACACGTTCCTTTTCTTTCCTGCTCAGGGTTCATGGCAGGCACGCAGCGGAACCCCCAGATGTCTCAGTACGGACCCCAGCAGACGGGCCCGTCCATGTCACCTCACCCCTCGCCTGGGGGCCAGATGCATCCCGGGATCAGCAGCTTTCAGCCGAGCAACTCAAGTGGGACGTACGGCCCGCAGATGAGCCAGTACGGACCCCAAGGTAAGAGAGGAAGGCGGGAAAGCGTGTCCAGGGGCCTGGCGGGGGGTGCAGAGATTTTGTTCATCTCTCCGTTCTTCGAGATCCGAGCACTGAAACATCTCGTAAGATCCCGTTAGGTGTTACCTGGCGGACTGGTGATGCTCGTGCGCACCCACAGCCCTTTAGTCACCCTCAGTGATGGGAATGATAATTCTAGAAACTCTGCATTGAGCGTCTGAGCATCAGACACTGTGGTGACTGCTTCCGCCCGTGTTACTAATCAAGGCGTAAACTCTTATTTCTCTAATAACCGTTCTCAACACTTGCTGGGAAAAGACGCAAGCCTTGTCCTCAGCAGCGTCTTATTTAAAACTCGGGTTCCATGATGTGGAATTCCGGCCTGCCCGCTCCTCCTCGGCGTAATGATCCTCCCCATAACGTTCTCCTGGTTCAGAAGGGTGTGGTCCCATTAAATCTCCTCCGTTTGTCTCCAAAGCACTAGATCAGGTCAATAATTCTAATGTCCCAACCATCACCGGTCTTTCTGTCAGAAGACGGGAGAAAGCCTGAAGTGGACACGTCTTCCAAAGGGGAAACTGAGGCAAGAGTAGACAAACAAATGGAGTTCCACCCCACGTTGCACTGTGCATTCTGTGCCTGCCTGCAGCGGACGTCTGTTTGGTCGCAGACATGCAGAACCCTTTCATCAGGTTTAGAACCCGATATACAGTGGTACCTCGAGATACGAGTGCCCTAACATACAAGATTTTTGAGATGCGAGTCGTCGAGCGAGCGATTTTTGCTTTGAAATACGAGCAACATTTGAGATAGGGAGTCATCGCACGGATAGGCCGGCTGCACACGACCCACCAGTTTACCGAGACTCAAGGTTACAGAACGAATTAAACTTGTATCTCGAGGTACCACTGTATATGTACATTTTTCCCTGCAGTCGCTTTTGACAAGGCACCTGAATTGAGCACCGTCTTTATGTGCTGTTTATTTGGATTAGACACTAAAGGATAATTTAGAGGGAAGGCAATGACCTGGCACCATTCCCAGGGTTCCTCACCTCTGATAGCACCAGCACCAGGGCTGGTCCCAGGGAAGACCGGGAGGCCCGCTGGGCACCGGAGTCCATGCTGGCCCTCTACAGCGGTGGGGTGTGCTGTGCGGTGGCTTCTGATCTCCCAGAGGCCTGGTAGGGGCGGGGCTGGGGGGCCCAGATTCCTCCACAGCCTCACCTGCTTCCAGCTGGCACTGCAGCTTGAAGATGAGATGTCTTGTTCTGAAACTCTCCTTCTGACGGAATGGATGGACGTGCCTTCGATGCGTCCGGTGTAGCGCTTGGTTCTGTAACGAGCCAGCTATTTCTGGCCGGAAGGCTGTATTAGCAGCCCCACCCCACGCTCTTCACGCCCTTCCTGCCTCTGTCCATGTCTGCGGGCAGAGGGGCACCGGTGGGTCGTGAATGGTCCCATGTTTGAGTTGCAGGGCCCTTTGGGGATTGCAGGTGGCAGGACACCCTGCGCTGCTCGCTGCGGGGGCCGGTCACCCCGAGTTTCCTGGGCTGTGGTGAAGGAGGACACCTGTGAATGTGGAAGGTCCTGGGTGGTGAGCGGCACAGGATGGGACCGGAGACCAAGTCAGCCGCCGTCTCAGCTGGCGCGGCCGCAGGCCTGGCTCCACCAGGAAGGCTCGGGCTGGACCCTCGGCTCCTGACTCGGCCACAGCCTCCCTCCGCTCTGCTCCCCGAGGAAGGGGTGTCTGACGAGTCTTGTGAACGACCAAGAAGCACTTACACTCTAAGGGAGGGAGCTTCCATAGGAAAGGGATTTCTCTTGCGAGCAAAGTCCTCCGTTCTCTGGAATTGTCGAACCCTGGGGTTCTTTTTATATATATTACTAATTTTTTTACAGAGAGGAAAGGAGAGAGATAGAAAGTCAGAAACATTGATGAGAAAGAGACATCGATCAGCCGCCTCCTGCATGCCCCACAGTGGAGATGTGCCCGCCACCAAGGTACATGCCCTTGACTGGAATCGAACCTGGGACCTTTCAGTCCGCAGGCCGACGCTCTATCCACTGAGCCAAACCGGTCTCGTCAAACCCTGGGGTCCTTAAGCATCCAAGCTGCCGTGTCCCGGGACAGCTGCTCAGGGGACTGCTTCATTCTGGGGGAAAAGGAAGCATGTTTCCTTAGAAGTTGCTTCTAACGTTCAGTGAGTCTGGATTTCACGTCAACTCCGGAGCTGCTGACAGACACAGCCCACTGGGCCCAGGTTATAGGGCGAAGAGGCTGCTGTCCGAGGCTTTCCTAAAGCATACGTCCCGAGTTTAGGTCGTGCTGGTATTAAAAATGGTTTGAAGAGTGATGTCCGGTCTGATCTGACTCAGTGGACAGAGCGTCAGCCTGCCAGTGCTCACAGGCTCTTCCTGCTCCGCTCGGCAGAGGAGAAACCGAGGCCACAGCAGGTAAGACCTCACCAGGGTGCGCAGTGGCCATGTCCACCCCCAGAGTCAGGCAAGCTCGCCATTGTCTAGGTTCCCGGAAGCCCATGATGCTATCTCTGTTCTGCAAATGAGCAGGTGAAGTCATACCCACGGCCGACACGTGGCAGAGCCGGGCCTCAGAGCGACGGAGACCAGGCCACTCACCCAGTCACGGAGGGTCATTCCCCACGCACTGACACGCAGGGCGCCACGAGGGAAACAGAAGGCAAATGGCTTGCCTTCAAGGAGCAGGGATGCCGTTTTGGAAGGAGATCAACTAGAGGCTTAAGGAAAAATCCCTGTGAAGTTCAGAGGAGACATTTTTAGAAATGTCTGTGAATGCTGAGAAACCTAAATTATTAAATATACAAATGGGATGATCGAAATGTGTCAACATGTTTGCCATATGTTTTATGGACTAGTAAACCTTCGAGTTAGCACATTTAATAACTACCCTAGAGTGCTCGCAAGGGGGAGAGCCATCGGGACTTGCTTTAATAAATAGGAAGGAGTTGTGTAATTGGCATGCTAATCGTGAACAAATGACCTGGTCTGGGAGGAGAGAGCGGGAGTCAGGTTCACGAGGACTGTCGCGCGTTTTGTGCGCTGGGACAGTGTCTGCCACATTCCCCTCCACATGGCACAGTTGTCACTAATTGGACAATAGGCAGGTCTCTTCTGCGTTCCGCGGTCAGAAGTATTGCCTCGGGCAGCTAGCAGGCCCTCAGGTGTCGCTCATTTGTCCCTAGTGTCTGGGCGCCACATACACAGGTTTACACGACGCAGCCCTGATTTTACGCCTTAATTTGTATAATGTGTTTTAGGAAGCACAGAACGCACAGGTAGGCGAGTTTGATGAGCCTTTTATTTCTAAATTACATTGTGAGAGATGTTTTCCAGACAGGTTCAAGTCTTTTTCCCTAAAACAAATGAGGTGCTATCTGAAATTGTCTTGTGCTCGTTAGAATATATTCTCATAAATTCAGCAAAGGCAAACTTTAAATGGTACCTCATTGAAATGAACGCAGTTCCAAAAGAGTGATTTCACATGAATGATCGTGTGCTATTTCGGTTCAAGAGGAACAATTTGTGTTACTAGTCATCGGCTCCCTGGCTAAGGGAGAGTGAGGACCGTCCGGACTGTGACCGCCCTGTTTTTATCATGAGCCTATCTCAGTCCCAAGCTGGTCAGTCAGAACCTCAGCCTTATCGCTGAATTACCTAAGTCCAGCCTCGCCTGCAGCGTGCAGCCTGCCACCTGGCTCAGCCCAGGTCCTGCAGGTGCATGAACTTGTGTCCCAAAGTAGCTGAGCCACGCCCTCTTCCGCTTGCTCCTTTCTCTCTTGAAAAGGGTTGTAATGCACTAGATGTGTTTATGGCTTTCGATTCCCTAAGCCCTATTTTATGGTTACATTGACAGTGCCAGGCAATAGTATTCATTCCATATTCTGACCTGTTTTGTTGTTAAAGAAATATTCTGATATTAGAGAAATATGCAAATTGACCATGCCTCCGCAACACCCACCAGCCAATCAGGAGTGGGTATGCAAATTAACCCAACAAAGATGGCAGGTTAATTTGCATACACAGGCATGGAACAGGACACTTGCTATGATGGGGAGAGTTGGGGTGGAGGGAACTACATGAGCGGCACTCGAGCCGGAGCAAAGACTGAATGAAGACTCCAGCTGGAGCGAAAGTGGTGGCCAGAGTGAAGGCCTGGGTCCCGGGTGCTGGAGGAAAACCGATGCTGGCAGCCAGGGGAAGGAAGGCCCATTCTTGCAAGAATCTTCATGCAGCGGGCCTCTGGTATCTTACTAATATGCGAAAAAACAAATTGAAGTACATCGTTTTATAGCCAAAGGTAGTTAATGCAGTCTTCTATCAGTGCTCAAATTAAGCCTTCAAGTTACAAGATTTAAGGAGGAATTTTTCTTAACAGACTGTCATCATGACTTCATCCAAACCTGGGAATTAGGAAAGAAATGAAAATGTAAAGTTCAAATAAACTGAAGATTAAAAAGAAAAAGGAAAACTTAAAAACAAAGCAACTTGAATTGGAACAAGGATGAAGCTAACTGTTGTAAATAATTAAAATAAAATCATAGCATCTGAAAGTTCCAACCTTCCCTCACTCCCCTGGCTGATCCTTGTGACAGCATCCTCAGTGGCCTTTTAACCCTGTCCGGGCCTTGGTCACGACAGCCCCGGCCAGCGGTGAGAGACACAGCTCTGCCTCAGCCTCTGCCGACTTTTCACGTGTTGGTTTGGAAAGCAATGACCTGTGGAGTCACACTTCACTGGGAGTGGCACCAAGTGTCCTTTCTGAAGGGGCCTTGGCCACCAGGGAAAGCCGATCAGAGCTCGCCCTCCAGGGGGCGCCATCCCCACACCATGTCTGTGGGCCGGCCCACGCAGCTTTTGCCAGCGTGACTCAGACTCCTCTGTCTCTCACCGAAGAGATTCTTCTGTGGATGAGTTACGATAATACCTTCTTACACCGGTGATGTCATGCTTTTTCCCATACTTACCTGATGGAGAAATAAATTGGAATTCTTCCTCATGAAAGTAATATCTGGCACAGGGCACAATGTATAGTAAAAAGATGATTTCACTGATTGGAAAGTTACCTTATTAATATTGGAACAGCTTGTGTCTACTCAGCGACATTCTGTCTACTCGTCGATGGTGTCCAACAATAATGATTCGTGGAATCCCGGCTTTCCCCACAGCAGCCACATGAGTGGGTAATCGTGTACGTCACCCTTTTCATGGATGAGGAAACTGCGCCTGGGACTCACAGGTAGCTCTTGAAGGTCACATGTGCAGCAGAGGGTACAGTATTCCCCTGCATCTGACTGGGCACGTGAAATAGGACGTTTGTTTTTATTTATTTATTTTTATTGATTTTTCACAGAGAGGAAGGGAGAAGGATAGAGAGCTAGAACATCGATCAGCTGCCTCCTGCACACCTCCTACTGGGGATGTGACCACAACCAGGATACATGCCCTTGACCGGAACCGAACCTGGGACCTTTCAGTCCGCAGGCCGACGCTCTATCCACTGAGCCACACCGGTTTCGGCTGACGTTTGTTTTTACACAGTGACTGCTCCGGCTACACTTTTCTTCGCCCCTGGCTCCCCAGGATGTGAGCGCCTTCCTTTGTTCACGAGGCCCGGCCGTGAGCACAGAGCTGGCGGGAGGCCCTGCGAGCTGCTCCCTGAGCCGGTGAAGACCGGTGTCCGGACCGGGCCCCTTCCTGCCCGCCGCGGTGCTCAGGGCTGGTGCGATGGTGGACTGAACGCTCAGAATTGTCTCCGGGAAGTGAAACTAAGGATCATCTCTTCTGTTTCTCTCTCTCTGCTGTATTTCCTGCATTGAGCTTGTACGACTACATAATTAACTTTTTAAAGGAGTTAACGTGTATGACATATAGGAAAAAACTAAAGGAGAAATGCTGAAGTCATTCCATAAGGTGCTTCTAGGTCTTTCCTCGTTCACAAGCTTTGTTAATGCTGCTCCTCTTATATTTTGAAGATTTTTACAGTTCATGGTGACGTAGGAAGAAGACAGTGCCTTACATGTCAGTTCAGAAACAAGTGGTCTCTGTTTCCGCACAGAGTGGGCTCGGATGCCCCGGCGTGGGGCGAGTCAGCCTTCACGTTGCACCTGCCGTCTTCTTACCCACGCATCACTTCCCCCTCGGGCCTGCCGCGGGCAGCGCTCTGTGGTCAGCCTGTGGAGGAAGGTGCGGGTGTTGTTAATCCTCAGTCAGGGATATTTCTCTGTTGATTTTTAGAGAGAGTGGAAGGGGGTTGGGGGGAGAAACAGAGAAACATCGGTGTGAGAGAGCCACACCGATGAGTTGCCTCCCGCATGTGATCCAACCGGGCCGGGATCAAGCCTGCAACCGAGGTACGTGCCCTTGACTGGAATCCAACCCAGGACCCTGCAGTCCACAAACCGATGCTCTAGCCACTGCCTTAAACCAGCGAGGCTGGAAGGAGGTTTTTGAAATAGGACGTTGGTTTCTGTACAGAAAAGATCTTATTCAATGTGGCAACCTGTGAAGAATGCTCCATATCATTCGTCATCAGTGAAATGAACATTACAGCCACAATGATATCCACTACACACACGTTGGGATGGCTAATGGCTTTTTAATTGGCAATATCAAGGACATGGAGCAATTAGAAATGTCAGGCAGTTTTGGCAGTGTTTCTTGTAAGTTTAAGCATGCACTGACTACTCGACCCAGCACTCTCCTTCCTAGGGTTTATTTTTTCCAAGAGAAATGGAACATATGTCCACACACAGACCTGGATGCAAATGTTAGAGGTTTATGCAGACTTGCCAAAAGCTGGAAACAGCCCAAGTCTTCCACAGAATGGGACGCTGCTCGCAACAAAAGGGGAACACACTCCCGATGTGCAGCGATGTGGGTGAATTCCAAAGCAGGGACCTCCGAGAAAGGAGGCGGCACAAAAGCCTGCAAGTGCACGACTCTATTTGTGTGACAGCGGAGAAGACAGGACTGTGGGGACGCACCGGATCCCTGGTCGCCGGGGCTGGGGATGAGATAGGCCACGAAATGGCACCTTTCCGTTGTGATAGAAATACCCCTGGTCTTGTCTCTGCTAATGGTTATAGGACTCTCGTGGCTGTTACTCAATAAAGCCGGCGTAATGCCATGATATTATGCAGGCTCTCGTTGGGTAGCTGTTGGTTAGAACATTGTCCTCAGACACCAAGGCACCCGGGTTTCAGGTTCAATCCCCCGTCAGGGCACATAGAAGAAGCAATCAATGAGCCCTGACTGGTTTGGACATCAGCCTGTGGACTGAAAGGTCCCAGGTTCGATTCCGGTCAAAGGCATGTACCTTGGTTGCAGGCACATCCCCAGTAGGAGGTGTGCAGGAGGCAGCTGATCGATGTTTCTCTCTCATCAATGTTTCTGTCTATCCTTCTCTCTTCCTCTCTGTAAAAAATCAATAAAATATGTATATTTAAAAAAAAGAAGCAATCAATGAATGCATAAATAAGTAGAACAACAAATTAATGTTTCTCTCTCTCCAAAGAGTAACATGTAGTAGATGGATGTAAAGAGTATGAACATCTTTGACTAAACAGGAAGATAAGCGCTTAGTTCTGTGATTGACAAATACATGTAGTATCCTGACGTGTAGCTAATTACCTGTTGTGTGTGACTTGGCACCCTTCTTACTCTCCTGGGCCTGGGGAATAATCCAGAGCCTTTAGTGAATGTGCATGGCTGTCGCGGGGTGATTGAAACTGAGAAGCAGAGTGTCCTGTGAGAGGGGGAGCATTTAACAGTTAACCAAAGCGGGCAGCCGGGACTGTGGGTGGTCCCCGGCACAGGTAACCTCGCGGGGGGCCGGTGGGGACCCCTCTGTGACCCTCCCGGGGTGGAGTCTAGCTGGAGCCTCGCTCCGGTGGCTGGAGGCGGCGTTCGCTCGGTGACCAGTTTCCGGAGCTGCTGTGCCAAGACGAACCCTCTTGAAAGCTGGGGCTCTGGGTCTTGGCTGCGAGGCCGTCCAGCTGCGGTGGGCGGCCCCGCATCTGCTGCCGCATCGTGCCGCCTGCGCCTCCATCTGCTGCCTGTCCGCGCCGCTGCCAGCGCGCCGCTGATCTATTAGAGAACACGCGACCGGCACTCCTCCGGCGGGCCCTCCCGTGTGCTTGGCTCATGCGTTGGGTTTTTGTTTATTGGGGGGCGGGAGGGGGTGGATATGCTATCAAGGAGGCAGAGAGTTGTCGGGGGCATGACTCATTTTTCACCCTTCCCACACCTTTTTAAAAGATTATGGGGGGCCGAGACCCGTGTGGCTCAGGGGATAGAGCATCGGCCTGCGGACTGAAAGGTCCCAGGTTCCATTCCGGTCAGGGGCATGTACCTTGGTTGCAGGCACATCCCCAGTAGGGGGCGTGCAAGAAGCGGCTGATCAATGTCTCTCTCATCGATGTTTCTAACTCTCTATCCCTCTCCCTTCCTCTCTGTAAAAAATCAATAAAATACATTTTTTTAAAAAGAAGATTATGGGGAAACTCCTGTTAATGGCTATTGATAACAATTGGTGGTGGTGAGTTCCTACACTCAGAGGTGACTGCCCAGCACTGGACCGGCCACTTTCTGCCTGTGCCCATTACCAGCATGACTTACCGCCAGCCACACTGATGTCCAGCAGATTGAGTACCTTGTCCAAGCTAAGCCGCCAGGAAGCGTCAGAACCGGCATCTGAACCCGGATTCTAGAGCCCGTGCTGTGGGCACTGCTGCCCGAAGCCGGCGGAGCTCCACATCCGCTGTCCTGCCAGGCAGTGGCTTTCGGAGTACCTGTGTGGCCGTGTGGCGGGCACAGTGGCCGTGCTCTCGGGGATGACCCCCGGGCCCAGAGCCCGTCCTGCGCTGAGACAAAGCGGGCAAAGCCCTGAACGCGGCTCCTCCCCGCGCACACCTGCCTGGGACGGTGGGAAGCCAGCGGCAGGTGGCAGCGTGGGGCCGCCGCTCCGGGCCTCGGGGGCAGCCCCGCCGCCCGCCAAACCCAGGGCAAGCCGAGCGGCGCACCTGCCGGCCCGCTGGGAGCGAGGTCAGCAAAACCGGGGCCTCCTTCCCGGTGCCACCACCGTGCCCGACATCTGCTTCCTGAGACGAGCGGAGTGCCCTTCCTTTCCTTCGAAAGCACGGCGGGCGTATGTCTCACTGCATCGCGGTCCTCACCGGATGAGTCTCCACTGCGCGCTGGGAGGGTGGACACGGGCTCGAGAAAGAGCGTGGAAACGGGAATTCATTTCATTTGCATCCAGACCGTGAAGGAGGGGCCTTGTTTGTAACAAAGTGAGAGCCAGCCGAAACCGGTGTGGCTCAGCGGATAGAGCGTCAGCCTGCGGACTGAAAGGTCCAGGTTCGATTCCGGTCAAGGGCATGTACCTTGGTTGCAGGCACATCCCCAGTAGGTGGCGTGCAGGAGGCAGCTGATCAATGTTTCTAACTCTCTCATTGATGTTTCTAACTCTCTATCCTTCTCCCTTCCTCTCTGTAAAAAATCAATAAAATATATTTTAAAAAAATAAAACAAAGCGAGAGCCAGAAAGGAGCCTGGGTATGTATCACCGACGTCGGGTGTCACACCCTGCGGGAGCGGGCCTGTGAGGTCAGGAGGCAGGAGCAGCCTGTCTGCTGGGGATGCTGGGGCTGCCGGGGATGCAGGGACGAGGCAGGCCGCCGCAGCCCGTCCCCGGCTCTGCGTCCTCCCCCGCTGTCCCCCCAGGGTGCTGAGCAGAAGGTGCCCTTTCCGCCGAGGTGCTGACAGGAAATGGGCCTTCTGTGTGGTCCCTGGGTGGGCGATTCAGCAGCAACGGGCGGCAATGGACGTGCAGGGAATGTCTGACTTTTCTGAAACGGTGTGACCGGGTCGGTGCGGTAAAGGCAGAGGAGTTCCCTCGTGTGAGGAGCTGAAGCTGGCCAGGAGCGGCTGCCCGTGCCCTGTGGCCCCTGTGGGGTGACCGCCAGCCCGTCCTGTTCCTTCGGCCCCTTTCACTGTCTGACTGCAGGCACTGCCGGCGCCTCGCTGCTCCTCATCCGCCTGTCCTCAGCCCTCCAGAGGATGGTCAGGGTCAAGGGGGCCCATTAGCAGGCCTCTTCTGTGCTGCGGGCCCTCTGCCAGCCTGTCCCAGGACGGGTCTGCAGCAGCCGGCAGCAGAGCATGGCACACTCTGGCCCGCTGCCTGTATTTGCAAATAAAGTTTTATTGCAACACGGGCAGGCCCAGTTGTGTATGCAGCGCCTGTGGCAGCTGAGTGTGACAGAGACAGCCTGGCCCACGAAGCCTATTCCAGCCCTTTACAGCGAGAGTGCCCGTGTGGTCTGCGTGGACAGTGACCTTCGCACCATCTGCCGTGACTGATGCACCCAGCGGACAACCAGATAAAGTGCACGTGGTGCCCGGGGCAGAGAGCAAGCAGCCAGCCGTGTGGAAAGTCGGAATTTCTTGCAGGTTTCCAGGGGGACGCAACTTCCCAGTGTGGACCTGAGAACACGGCTTTCATGCCCGTGAAGATACTGTTACGTCAGTGTAGTTTTTCCTTCCGCACCTGAGTGGCCGACCGTGCGTGCCTGGGCTCTGAGCTGCACCCGCAGGCTGCCTGGTGCCAGCCGGGCTCCTGCACCCACCAGCCGCCAGGCCCCGGATAGCTGGACCGCCCTGCGCCTCCTCAGGCACCCCATCTCTGCATTGTGGAGTGTGGTCACAGGAACCTCTCCTGCTGGCAGGGAGGAGCGAGTGAGCTAATGAAAGAACCTGGGGCTGAGTTTGCCCACAGTGAATACCAGGTACCTGCTCCTACTGCTCCTCATCAAACCAGCTTCTGCCGCACCTGGAGAAGCTCCCTGACTCCAGAACGACGCCGGTCTGGCAGCGGAAAAGGCCGCCTCCTCCCAGTGACGCGCTGCAGGAGTCTGCTCTCTGGCCTGTTGGCCGTGGCTCTTCCGTCCGTGCCCTCTGCCCTCCTCTGCCATATGAATCCCCTACCGGTCATATTTTCCGGTGTATAAGACGACTTTTTAACCCAGGAAAATGTTCTCAAAAGTCGGGGGTCGTCTTATACGCCGGGTGTCATCTTATAGGGCAAGTATATCCCAAACTCTGTATTTTAACTGGAAAAGTTGGGGTCGTCTTATACGCCCGGTCGTCTTATACTCCAGAAAATACGGTACCACATGTCATAGAGCCCCCACAGCTCTTCCACAGTCGGTGTTAGGCGCGTCTTCCTTCTACAGAGAAGAGAGTGAAACAGTGAAAACAGCGGACCTGGGCCACACGGTCAGCAAGGCCGAGCCTCACGCACTCCAGCTCGCCCCCTCCCACGGCCTCCACGCGGCTCCCGGTGCCGGCCGCCGCCACCTAACCATCCCACGGCCCCCACGCGGCTCCTGGTACAGCCCGCCGCCACCTAACCATCCCACGGCCCCCACGTGGCTCCTGGTACAGCCCGCCGCCACCTAACCATCCCACGGCCCCCACGCGGCTCCTGGTACAGCCCGCCGCCAACTAACCATCCCACGGCCCCCACGCGGCTCCTGGTACAGCCCGCCGCCAACTAACCATCCCACGGCCCCCACGCGGCTCCCGGTGCCGGCCGCCAACTAACCATCCTACGGCCCCCACGCGGCTCCCGGTGCCAGCCACCAACTAACCATCCCACGGCCCCCACGCGGCTCCCGGTGCCAGCCGCCGCCACCAGGCCTTCACTCAGGAGCCATCACTGCCGCAGCGCGTGGAGCGCCCGTTGTCCGGAGCGCCGCCCTGAGCTCCCTGCTGCTCACTGTGCGCTGCCGTTTGGTTTTGCCTTTGTGGGTACTTTTCCCTTTTCTTGCTGCTTACTCCACTCACGCACACACACACACACACACACCACGTGCATGCATGTGCGCACACACAGGTGCTTAGATCGTGAGCTCCTGAGTCAGGAATTGAGCTGTGTTTAACTCCGTATCCCTGTGCCTAGAACACACATGTTGTGTGGGGGAGGCCGTCCTTCAGAAAGGGCGGGACACTGGTGGTTGATTCCACACGCATCGTTCCACGTGAGTTTATTTCAGCGTCAGCTATGGGGGTCAGCGTGTGGCACTGCCTCATGGCATGGCTTCCACAGGCGGCGTGCTTGGACCTGAGTCCTGAGCTGCCAGCTGTGGTCTTCCTCGGGTACCAGTGGAACCGTGCCCGTGTCAGTGTGCCACGTGGTCGCCCGAGAAATGCCGCAAAGCCTCGCAGCGTCCCAGTGGCCGCGGGCTCGGCGCCTGTTGGTGCTGGGGTGGCAGAGAGAGCCTGCGGTGGAGTGGGGTTGATGGGTGTGACTCCACCAACGAGAAAGGCAAAGCGAGAGGAAACAGCCATGGACATGGGGTCCAGGCCCGGCAGCTGCCTTCTCCCCAGCAGCCTGTGCCAGTGTGAGCGGTCAGGGGGTGGGAGGCCGGGGCTCCTCCTCTCAGGCCCTGCTGCTCCCGGTGCCACCCCTCCCTGTGTGGAGGGTCAGAGACTGGCACCAGCACAGACCGGCCGCTTCGCCTGGTGCTCAAGCCAAAATGAGTGGGAGACGGACTGTGCTGGGCTCATGGCGAGGTTCGGCGTGCCACCCCTGGGGTGCTTTGGAGCCGGGGCGTGGCCGTCTGTGCCCCCCTCTTCCACGCCATCCTGAGCCCTCCGTCGGAAAGGGTTGCAGCCCCCCAGTCCACCGCCGGCAGCAAGGGGGCTGGAGCCACGGCCTGGGGTGAGGGCGGCAGAGGGAGGTGTGGGCACGGGGCAGCCGTGGCACCACATCCCCGGCCTGGTTGTGCCCGGGGTAATGACCAGCCGGATGTGGCTCCGTGCTTCGCGGTCCCGCTGGCGCCTGCTCTGGAACGGGCAGACGGAGCGTGTGTGCGGTGCCCGCCGCCAGCGCCCGGGGCAGGGGTGACGCGAATGACTGACGTCCTGTGCGGTCACAGTGTCGGGCGGGACGTGTCCATGAGTGTCTCAGCAGCCAGATCGTGCGCAAAACGCCCTAATTTGTGTTTGCTTGCTTCCCGTGTAGGTAACTACTCCAGACCCCCGACGTACAGCGGGGTGCCCAGCGCCAGCTACAGCGGCCCGGGGCCCGGCGTGGGCATCAATGCCAACAGCCAGATGCACGGGCCGGGGCCGGGGCCGGGCCAGCCGTGCGGCGCCCTGCCCCTGGGACGAATGCCGGCGGCCGGGATGCAGGGCAGACCGTTCCCGGGAAACATGAGCACCATGACCCCCAGCTCCCCGGGCCTGGCGCAGCAGGGCGGGCCGGGCATGGGGCCGCCCATGCCGACCGTGAACCGTAAGGCACAGGAGGCGGCCGCCGCCGTGATGCAGGCCGCTGCCAACTCGGCACAGAGCAGGTAAGCCGTCGGGGCGGTCTTTCGGGGCGCGCGCGCGGGGCTGGGGTCCCCCCGGGGGGCAGAGCAGCGGTGAGTCGTCTCATGTGGCCGGAGGCTCAGGAAAATAAAGGACAGGCCAGTTCTCGGGGGCACCAGAGAAGGCATCCGAGTTGGGGGCAGGCCGGGCGGGGCGTCACCTGGAATGGCTGTGCATGGGCACCGAGCAGCCCCCGAGCTCGGGCCCCTGCTGCTGGGGTTCTCTTGGGCAGAGCCAGGTTTGTGCAGGAAACCCCAAGCCTGAACAGCAGTTAAAATCCACAGCACCGAAAAAGACCGCCCCCCGCTTCTCCCCCCACCATGAGACGTTTATGGCGAAGAGACTTCGTACACACATGTGTGTTGTGTGTGTTTGTCTAAGCGTGTATGTGTGGGGTTCATCCTTCATATTCTTACGTTTTATTTTGGGGGGGGGCATACCCATCTGTCCAAACCAAAATGAGGTTAGTAACACAGAGATAGTATTGCAGAAAGCTTAATTGGATCCAGGAGGATTTGATCCTCAATTACTTGATTTCAATCCTGATTTTAAAATGAATTATTGAAGTAAATACTACTTGACCTGTATACAAGTAACTTTGAATTTAAAAATTCAGAGGCCAAAGTGAATTTTTTCAGAGAAGCACCTGTATATATGTTTTATGTTTAACTCATGCTAATGTTCATTGAAAACAAAGCACATTGAGCCCGGCTGGCATGGCTCAGTGGTTGAGCATCGACCTATGAACCATGAGGCCATGGTTCGATTCCTGGTCAGGGCACATGCCTGGGTTTGCAGGCTGGATCCCCAGTAGAAGGCGTGCATGAGGCAGCCGATGAGTGATTCTCTCTTATCATTGATGTTTCTATCTCTCCCTCTCCCTTTCTCTCTGAAATCAATAAAGATATATTTTAATTAACTAATGTTAAAAAAACAAATTGAAAGATATATATGAAAATGCGGACCTTGAAGAAAAAATAGAAGGTTCTGATTTTTATCCCAAGGCAGATAAAAGCGTGCACGCATCTGTGTGTGTGTGTGTGTGTGTGTGTGTGTGTGTGTGTGTGTGTAAATGTGTTCCTCTGTCACTCTTCTTCTGAAGCTGCTATTTGGGAATGTCAGGGATCCCTCCAATCTTACTGTTTCCTCCAAATAATAAAAAATGTCCCTTGAGGAATCAGAATGGAAATCACTCCTCCTCTCTCCTCCCCTCCCCACCTCGCCATCTCTGCATCCACCTTACAGTTAGACATCCTGGGCGCCAGCAGCACGCCGCTAACCCAGACCTGTGCAGGTCCCGGGAGTTTTACAAACCTGTCTGAGGGCTGTCTGGTATTTAAGGAGAAAGCTCTCGATTGGGTTTGATGCGAAGCCTTGCTAGGGATCTGGGAAGAAGATGACCACAGAGATGCTGATTAAAACGCGTGCCCTGCTCCCCCGCCCCCGAGTCAGTTCATCTGTCACTTCGCAGAAAGGCAGGCATCACTGTCATCCACGCCTTTCCCTTCTCTCTGCCATCCGGCGGCCATTCCACCACCGGCCTGCAGGCGCCGCCCAAGTGCGCGCTGCGGGAGCTCCAATGGACCGTGTTTTGACCCGAGTCCGAGCTGTGCCCGAGAACGGAACTGAGATGAGAGCTGAAATCTTACTCTGTTCTCTCCTTCGTCCTGTCCCCCCCGACCCCCACCCCACCCTGCTTTTAAGGAAAGTCCCCCGTCCCCCTGCAGGCAGCTGCATGGTACAGAGGATTACACCCCATCTGTGACCCCCACACCTGTGTGTGAAGTGACAGGTGGACGGACAGGGGTGTTCGTACTGTCGACAGAACAAATCCAAAGAAGCTGTTCTTCTGTTCTGCTTTAGGCCACCATACGTTAGGTCGCCTGCTTATCCCAGCCAGTCTGGGGCTGGCGGACGCCCCCTGTTTTCTTCCCAGCACCCCAACTATGGCAACTCTCAGGCTCCCATGATGCACCAGCCTGACCAGTACGGGTAGGTAGCCACCGACCCTGACTCGCTGGGGCCCTGGGCAATTTCACACTGTTGATGAGCCTGCCCGTCTGGCTGCGGAAGTCACACCCACACAAGTGAACGACCTGGACGGAAACCCACCTCCGAGGGCTGTCCTGTGCTCCTTCCTGTTCGTTTTCTGTCCTCGTCGCCGCGCTGTGCCCGTGCGGGGGCCGCCTGCATGCCGTCCCCCCTGTCTGCATGGCTCCGGCATGGCTTCCTCCCTCGTGCCTGGACGAACCCCGTGTCCTCCGCGGAACAGGAATGAGATGGCCTGCTCTGGTGTCGTGCCCCACTGTTGTCGTGTGTTGTCGGTACTCGTGCTGTGTCGTCATGACGGTGTTACTGTCGCCCCCGCCACTCACCCACCTGCTCCTGCACACCTGCCATCCCAGGCGCAGCGGCCCCCCTTGGCCAGAGAGTCCCCGGGAAAATACACCCAGATCATCCTCCGCAGAACGCCCTCTCTGAACACGGTGTTGCCGTGTTACCAATTACAACACAGGAATTACAGACAGCAACAAAAAGGGTCCTTCCCACTGGGAAACTAGTCTCAGGCTACACTATCTCAGGTTAGGACAGTGGTCGGCAAACTCGTGAGTCCGCAGAGCCAAATATCAACAGGACAATCATTGAAATTCCTTTGGAGAGCCACATTTTTTAAACTTAAACCTCTTCTAATGCCACTTCTTCTACATAGACTCGCCCAGGCCGTGGCATTTTGTGGAAGAGCCACACTCCAGGGGCCAAAGAGCCGCCTGTGGCTCGAGAGCCGCAGTTTGCCGACCACAGGGTTAGGGAATGCTTTTAACGTATGTTATTACTGAGTGACTTACAAAACGATATTTTTGGATAATACTGTAATATTATCCTATGTAGATTGAATCATGTGTACTAGTTTCTGTGGAAACATACCACATTTTTGGTTAAAATAGGAAACTTTCAACTAGTAGCTTTGTTTAAGGACTAAACTCATGCAAATGTGCTTTCACTAGTTAGGAATGCGCAGTGGAGAGCTTTTTACTAGTCTTTATATTCAGGATGCATTTATTTCGACAGCGAGAGCCAATGGTAAGTGTGCAATTGAGAAGTCTAAATCCTCTCAACATGGTCCTACATGTGGACCCGCAAATAGAGAATCCCGTAAACATGATCCCAAAAATGCAATAACAGAGAGAGAGGACCGGGTGAGCGCGCGTTTTGGGGAAATTGCCTTTTCCTCTTTCCTCTCTGGCGGCACCTTCAAAGTCACTGCTGGAGCCCGTGGGAGGGGGGCCAGAGGGAGGCGGAGCGCTGACATCAGCTGCCGATCCACGGGATCCGGGCCTCCCACCTCGGGGGCGCTGTCTGGCCCACGCAGCTCGCTCGCCGGGCCGTGCCAGGCCACATCGAGCCGCTGTGCGAAATGAATTTAAACGGCCTGCGCTCCAGTCGGCAGCTTCCGGGACACAGACCTCCTCCTCGATTATCCGTGAGAAGGGCGCCGGCGGCTTGTGCAGGGCCTGCAGAGGCGGCAGAGGCGAGACTCCGCAGCCCCGGCCCGTCAGCCCTGCGATTGGTAGTTCGTGTCTGCGGTGTTCTTTCCACGGAAGAAAGACACTGTGTTTTGTTTTTGTTTTGTTTTTTTTAATATATTTTACTGATTTTTTTACAGAGAGGAAGGGACAGAGAGTTAGAAACATCGATGAGATAGGAACATAGATCAGCTGCCTCCTGCACGCCCCCTACTGGGGATGTGCCTCCAACCAAGGTACATGCCCTTGACCGGGTTGGGAATCGAACCCGGGACCTTTCAGTCCGCAGGCTGGCGCTCTATCCACTGAGCCACACCGGTTTTGGCGTCACTGTGTCTTCTATGTTAAAACACCTCTCCTGCGCACTTGGCAGTCCACAGCACCTGTCGTGCTGATTTTGGAAACCGTGGGTGCGCGTCTGCGAGACGTGGGTTCGGGAGTTGGGTGTCACACACGCCTGCAGCCCTCGCCGCTCAGGCGGCCACTCCTGTCCGTGCTGTGGTCTCTGTGTCCCGGGGACAGCTCCGGGTTAGGGTCAGTGGGCAGGTGGAAGAACAGCTCCAGGTTAGGGCCAGTGTCTGGGAGAGGAAGGAGGCTCCCAGTTCCTATGGCGACTCTTTCTCAAGTCAGAACCCCAGGAACTGGACCAGGAGGGCGGCGGAGGAAGGCCTGGGTGCCGAGGGCAGGCAGTGAGGGTGGCCGTGAGCAGAGGGGAACTCGGGAAGGTGGGGGTGGCCGGTGCGTGGGGCAGTGGGCCGTGGAGAGGACCCCCGGGAGCTGTTTGGGAGGCGGATTACTTTAGAAGGCAGTGCCAGCTCCCTGAACGTGTGGCTCCACCCTCCAGGAGAGGCAGCAGAACAAGCTAACATACCAAAGGCAGGGGCTCCTTCCAGAACGGCTGCTTCCTTCCGAACGACAAGGAACAGTTCCTTGTCCGAGTGGCTGCTCATCACACCCTCATGCAAGGAAGGACATCCCAAAGGCAGAGCTGGCCAACCCAAGCTTTTGAGTCCGGTGGCCACTTCCTGTGTCCCTGTCGTACAGCTGACTGGGGCTTGCCGGGAAGGAAGACCGGAAACCTCAGTGAGGCATCCTCTGGAGAAGACAGGTGGCTCCTGTGAAAGAGGGCCCCGGAAGTGTTACTTCCTTCATCAATCAGCTGCCTCCTGCACGCCCCCCACTGGGGATGTGCCCGCAACCAAGGTACGTGCCCTTGACCGGAATCGAACCTGGGACCCCTCAGTCCAAAGACCGACGCTCTATCCACCGAGCCAAACTGGTCTTGGCAGGACCACATTTGGTTCGGGAAATCTGTAAGACTTTGGGGAGGTGTTTTAGTCAGCAATGACTGTATTTCCTTATTTCCCAACACGGCAGCCCCGGCCATGCTTCTCACAGGCTTTTACAGAATGGGCTGGGCAGAAGGCAGAGCTGGAGATGCTGGGCCCACGTTGGCAGCCAGCAGACTGGCCGGTACAGGGGCAGGAATCTGTGCACCGTGCGAGCCCCGCCTTCAAGCATTGCTCAGGGCAGCTCGCTGCTGGGGCTGTGCAGCCCTTCGGGGTCCCACCCACCTGCTCCCCTCCATGAGGTGCGTCTCTCACTGAACTGGCACCCGGAGGGGAGGCCCATGTGGCATTAGGTCAGCAGGTGCAGAGGTGAGAATGGAGACACCCAGCAGGAAAGCTTCGGACACGGAGAGGCTGTGGGCACCGTCATCTAACAGAGCTCTGTGGGCACCGCCCCTTACACAGCCCTGTGGGCACCACCCCTTACAGAGGCCTATGGGCACCACCATCTTACAGAGCCTGTGGGCATTGCCATCTTACAGAGCCTGTGGCACTGCCCCTTACACAGCCCTGTGGACATTGCCATCTTACAGAGCCCTATGGGCACCGCCCCTTACACAGCCCTGTGGACATTACCATCTTACAGAGCCTGTGGCACCGCCCCTTGCACAGCCCTGTGGCAAAAGGACCAGGAGACGTTCTGCTCAGTGACGGCCCCTCACTCGCTGGAGGCCAATCCGGACCCTGCTGGCAGTGGTCCCTGCCATGCCCGGGTGGTCTTTGCCACGGAGCTGGTGAACAGCAGTCCCTCCGCCCACTCTCCAGGGGCAAAGGACCTGACGTGGGCAGAGGCTGGAAAACCGCCATGGCCGTGGCCTCGGTGCTGGCATCGCACCATCGGCTTCCCATCAGGAACGGGCCGTCTGGGGAGGAGGGCAGTCCCAGGCAGGCGGACCGCAGAGAAGGACGCGAAGCGCTGGAGGGCATCCCCGTGGCAGCGAAGAGGAACAGAGGCCCCTTTCCAGCTGGCGTTGCCATCGCTCCGGCCTTGCTCCGGAAGCTCCGAGGCGCCGTGCAGAGCCAGACGTGTGGCCTCCAAGCCTGGCCGCAGTCCGTGACGCCCGTGATCCAGCTGCCACCCCGGGGGACACGGTGGTGCCCCCCTGTCACTCATCGCCCAGGCCTGTCACCTCCGCTCTCACGCAGCCCTTCCTGTCCCAGACCTGGTCCCGGCACCGCCCTCTCCTGCCTGGACGGTCAGCCACACAGCCCGTCAGCCCGTCAGCCCGTCAGCCACAGGCAGGGAGCAGACAGTCTGCACGCCCCTTTCTCCTGCCCTTCCTCCCGCCCACAAACTGCGGGTCTCTGCGGGGGCAGACAAACCTACAGAACCCCGGCCTGCGTGATGTGGCCTCCTGTCCTCCCCACCTCTGGGCTCCCTGGGTGGACCCTCGGGTCTCGCCTGCCTTCCTCGGGAAGCTCCCGGCACCCGCAGGCCCTTGCCCACAGCGGGCCTGCTCTCTCTCTCCGGGCAGCTATGTGCTGGGTTGTGGGGGCGACCACTGTGCCCCTTGCCCGCCCTCCCACCACTGTCCTATGCACCCCTCTGGGACAAAGGATGGGAACTGTCAACCGGATAGGAGGTGATTGTGATGGATCCAGTTATTTCCAGCAGGCCTCCTGAGGGCAGGGGGTGATGTGTTAAATCACACATGGCTGTGGTTTTCCAGGACCCTGCAGTCGGGATCGCGGGCATCCTGTCCCTGGTCTCTGGCTGGTGAGGGGAGCAGGGTGCCTTCGGAATGGTTCCTGGCAGCACGGGCGGCGGAGGTGACAAGATGGCTCTGCCACCAGAGCCGGGGGTGCCTCTGCTCAGAGTGCTGATGGGCAGCCGCTCGGAGAGAGGGTCTCGGGCAGCTTCTTTTCTGTGGACTGTTGTTTCGGAGACTCAGGGAGCAGTTTTCAGATACTCAGTTAAAAACCACCTCCACGGAAGGTGTCCAGGTACACCCCCCAGGAAGAGGCCTGATGTGGGTGACGGAAGTCCATCCCGCCAGTGACCGGGCACAGGTGACATGGTTTGTGAGCACCGCCCGGCAGCCCTTTCCACAGTGTGTGGCCCAATACCCACCTTCCGGCATAATCACCAGGAAACGTTATTTCTCACCATTTAGCAAATCCCCTCCCAGCATTTTGGGCGTTGGATGTGGCTGGGATCTGTGGCATCAGCAGCAGCAGCGATGGGACAAACGTGTCTGTGCCCATCGGCCCTGGAAGCAGCCCGTGGTTCCCGAGCCCCGAGTCCAGGGTTCGGGTTGACAGGGAGCGTCTCCCTCGTCTCGCTTGTGGCTTGTGAGGGGTGTTTTGCTGCTCCCGTGTCCTTCGCAAAGAGGAAGCGTCCGGTGAGCGCCTGCTTCGCCCTCACCGTTTGGACACCCGGGCGTTGCCAGGGACTGAAGGGGGTGAGCGCTGTCCCTGGAGGGGACGACTTCCGAGGTTGCGGGTCCTAGTGATGGAGGCAGCCCCACCGCTGGAGAGAGCCTGTGGTCGTGGCCACAGCGACTCTGCGTGAGGCCCGCCCGCTCTCCTGCGCAAAACACGTCTCAGTTTCCCAAGCTCCACGGGATGCGTTGCCGGCCCTTGTTTGGGGGCGCGCCCATCCTCTTGCTCAGAATTACCGAGAGTCTTGGCAGTGATTTCCAGAACCACAGAGAGGAGGTTTCACCGGCAACGGTCAGAGCCTGGCTCTCCCCGCAGCGGGACAGGTGGCCAAGTGCCCTGCATCCTGGGGAGACGCACTTCCCTCTGCGGCTTCTCTGCCCGGACACCCAGAGGCCGCGGCACACAGGGCGGACTCCTTCCCGGAAGCAGCGCCCACGGGCTGTTTTTTACCTCCACCACCTCCCACGGTGGCCACCCCGCCGAAGGGTGCCCCCAGGAGGCCCAGAGAAGAGCGCCGTTCCGATGGAGCTTCTCCAGCCACAGAGGAGTCCGCTAGACGAACAGGAAGATCTCCAGGGGTCGCCGTGTGGCATTGCCCTTGTCTCCTAAGTGTCGGCAGTGTCAGAGGCCTTGGGAGGCCGTGGACCACCGCCCCGCAGCAGGCGCGGGGAGTTCTGGCACTTCCTCGCTGTGTGTGTTTGGGCAGGTTCTTAACATCTCTGATCTTTCTGTGTATGCGAGCACAAGCCCACCCACCTTCCTCCAGGAATTTAAAAAATTAAACGTGCAAAGTGCCGAGAAGACATGGTATGCATATTGGTCTGTACTTCACAGAGAATTCGTGTTGAACCATTGTCCATCCCTCCGAGGGTGAATGTAGAAACTGAGGCCCTGAGAGCCAGCGCGGTTTGTCCCCAGATCCTGGGACCAGTGGAAGCCGTCCCGGTGACAGGCACAACCATGCTGTTTAACTGGACTCTCCAGCGCCACCAGCCAGAGTGCACCAAGGACATTGCAACCGGCCACCGGCATCAAGCACAAACATTTACATCTTTCATTTTTTTGTCATTTTAAAGGTATTTTTTAAAACCTTGGTAATGTCTGCGCTCATCATCTTGTTATGATGAAAAAGAGCAGTGCAGACTGAAAATGGCTACACTAAGAGAATAACACATTGTTTTTCATTAATGACTTATGTTCATCTTTTAAAGGATGTCTTTAAAGTATTTTTATTGTTATACATTAAGAGCCAGTAAATGATGGTTCACTAGAGGTGGAGGGGGTAGAAATCATAATTCATTTGGAACAGACAGGCAAAGCGGATTTTTCCTTTCCTGTTAGCTTTACTTCTCAGCAAATATTAACAGCCAAATTTTGTAAAGGTATTCTGTAAAGAAAAGCTAGACTACAATGTGGAGTCTTTTAAAGATTTTGCCACAGGGAGAACTGAGGCAATTCCTGGGGAACGTAAACACCACAGAGGAGAAACCAAGATGGCGGCATAGGTAAACACCTGAACTTGCCGCCTTGCACAGCAATTTCAAAACTACAACTAAAAGACAAAACGGACATCATCCAGAAACACAGGAAGGCTGGCTGAGTGGAAATTCTACAACTAGAAGGAAAGAGAGGGGCTCACGGAGACTCAGAGGAGTTGCAAAAAGCTGAGGTACGGAGACACATGCGTGGAGAGGACAGGCAGCTGATTGCCTGGCTGGCTTTCTCGAGCGGGAGGGAGACAAAAGCTTCCGACTGCACTGAACTCCAATTCCAGGTAAAACTCTAGGGACCCAGACTCATTCAGAGAGAAACTGGACTGTCTGGCAGCGGGTGAAACTCGAGGGCAGCTTTCTCTCAGAGGTGTTTGCAGTGATTACCAAGGGACACTGAGACCCAGGGTCCTCTTCGGGCAGGGCTGAAAGGAAGCCATTGCTGTCTGCTCCACCCTGAGACTCCGCCTCATCCAAGCTGAGCACAGAGGCTTTTGCAAGTCTTGTCTCATAAGGGTGTCTCCAGCACAGAAGTTCTCCCAGCTGATCCTTACAGCCAATTGGCCTGGAGGTCAATTCCTCCCACTGATACCAACAACAATCAAAGCTTAACTACAACAAGACTATGCACACAGCCCACAAAGGGGTGCACCAAGAGTGTCTACCTCAGGTAACTGGGGAGGCTGAGCCACTGGGCCCTATAGGACACCTAGCACACAAAGCTACTCTATCAACTCAGGAAAGCAGCCAAAATGCGGAGACAAAGAAACAGGTTACAAATGAAAGAAATGGAGGAAAGCAAATTACTGGATATAGAGTTCAAAACCATGATTATAAGGTTTTTCAAGAATTTTCTAGAAAAGGCCAATAAATTTAGTGAGACTCTTGAGGATATGAAAAAGCACCAACTAGAATGAAGCAGAGATCCAACAGCAAACTAGAGGATCGCAAAAATCAAGTCAAAGATTTGAAATACAAAGAAGCAAAAACACCCAACCAGAAAAGCAAAAAGGAAAAAGAGTCCAAAAATATGAATATTGTGTAAGGAGCCTCTAGGACAACTTCAAGTGTACCAACATCTGAATTATGGGGGTGCCAGAAGAAGAGAGAGAGCAAGATACTGAAAACCTATTTGAAGAAATAATTACTGAAAACTTCTCCCACCTGGTGAAAGAAATAGACTTACAAGTCCAGGAAGGGCACAGAATCCGAAACAAAAGGAATCCAAAGAGGACTACACCAAGACACATCATAATTAAAATGCTAAGAGCAAAAGACAGAGAATATTAAAAGCAGCAAGAGAAATACAGTTAGTTACCTACAAGGGAGCACCCATATGACTGTCAGCTGATTTCTCAACAGAAACTATGCAGGCCAGAAGGGAGTGGCAAGAAATATTCAGTGATGAATAGCAAGAACCTACAACCAAGATTACTCTACCAAGCAAAGCTATCATTCAGAACTGAAGGGCAGATAAAGAGCTTCACAGATAAGAAAAAGCTAAATGTCTTCATCACCACCAAACCAGTATTATATGAAGTGCTGAAAGGTATTTTTTAAGAAGAAAAAGGTAAAGATAAAAATTACAAACAACAAATATATATATCTATCAACAAGTGAATCTAAAACTCAAGTGAATTAAAAATTTGATGAACAGAATAAACTGGTGAATATAATAGAATCAGGAGCACAGAAAGGGAGTGAACTGACAATCCTCAGGGAGAAAGGGGTGAGGAGTGTGAGGGAAGAGACTGGACAAAAATCGTACACCTATGGATGAGGACAATAGTGGGGAGGTTAAGGGCAGAGGATGGGTGGGAACCGGGTGGAGGGGAGATATGGGGAAAAAAAGAGGAACAATTATAATCTGAGCAATAAAGATTTATTTTAAAAAATAATAAACACCACAAACCAGAAGGGGAAAAAAAGGATTTTGCCACATTGCCATCATCTTCTTTACAGTAATTTTCTGGGAAAATTAAACTATCTTGCTGCTAAAACCCTCCTCTCCCAGGTGGGCGGCCGCGCGCCCCCCCCCCCCCCTTACCTGCAGTTAGAGAAGAGAAATCCGCCTTCTTTGATCCAACAGTACCCCTGCGCACTCTGCAGGAGTGAAGAGGCGTGTCTCTCCGATTGTGGGCCTAAACTAACCAAACTAAGTCACCAAGAGACAGTTCCTGCATCCCCGTGCCGCGGGGAGGGTGGCTCAGGACGGAGGCTGGGAGGGCACGGAGCGGCCTCCTGCTGCTGGAACCCCAGGACGAGGGGGTCAGCCAGTCACGGGGGGCTCAGATGCAGGGGCTGGTGGGCGGACAGCCAGGTCTCAGCACGTCCGAGCAGAGGGGAGAAGGGGTGGTGGAAATGCTCGCTCTCACAGTCAGGAGTGCAGAAACTTCAGGTCCAGGGATTTCTTCTTAAATCACCCTCCCACCTGCTCGTCTGTTTTGCATTTCTTGACTTCTGGTTTGTGATGGGAGGACATTAAGCAATGTTCCTAAAGAGTCAGCTCTTTTAAAACCGCAGTTAATTTTGCTTGCTTTTGTAATTCCTGTTATTATTTCAAGTTCCCCCTTTCTTCTATAATGCCTATGTCAATCTTGACCAGCTTAGAAATGGAGAATTTACTTGTGAAGTTTATATGATTTGGAATTTTATAAATCAGGTAGTGCATTAAATAACGACTTAGCAGGAGAGCTCAGCCTCTCTCCAGAAAGTGGGTGATTTTGAGCCAACAGCAGACATCCCAGCCCCGCCCCCTGCACAGATGCCCCTGAGAAGTGGCCACCAGGGCGAGCGCGGCCCGGGCGGGCTCCGTGTACAGATGCGTGTGCTCTCTCTCCGCACAGGCAAGGCAGCTTCCCCGGCATGAACCAGAGCGGACTCATGGCTTCCAGCTCGCCCTACAGCCAGCCCATGAACAACAGCTCGGGGCTGGTGAACACGCAGGCGCCGCCCTACAGCATGACGCCCAACATGGTGAACAGCTCCACAGGTAACCGCAGTGCCGCACCAGGCCGCCCCCCCCCACCCCCACCCCCGTCCCCCCAGCCTCCACCTTGCGGGGAAGTGGGGGAACACTGCTTTCTGCTTCCTGGAGACCTGCTCGGTCTACTTCCCCGTGTTAAGATGTGAGGGTCACGTGTCAGATAACTTCTGTGGGCATAGTTCAATGTCATTGGAGGGTACCTGCTAATCAGATGCATCAGGTTCTTGGGGGGAGGGCATTCTGGGAGTATCGGGGCCCACCCAGAGTCTGTGTTCTCCCTGGAGGGTGGTGTGAACATCCTGCTTCAGGGGAATGACGGAGGGCAGGTGGGGTCCCCTTTTTCCTTTAGGGGAGCTCACCTTAAATGTCCGCATGGGCGTGTGCTCTAAAGCAGACACTTGGTTAAAGAACTGTTTTAGTGTTTTCGGCGTGTTCGCATTTCTCAGCCCACTCTATGACCTCGGCTGCTCTCTTGCCAAACCCCGTCTGGTGAACGTAGGGAGCGGATTGCCGAATGGCTAGAATGCCCAACCCGGGCCCATAGCCCATTCTCAGTCTCCTCCGCCCTGAGCCCCCCAAGCCTCCTGCTCCCCCAGCCAGCGAGTGCTGGGCTCTTGCCGAGAAAGCGCCGTGTAGCTCAGGGACCCGGGAACCAGAGCCGCCTGCGGGTGGAGTGATGGAGGCTGCAGTGCCCGGGGCTCCACGCTGGCCGGAGGGGGGCCCCCATGACCGCTCATGCCTCTGCCTGCGCTGCCTTCCCGGCGCCCTGAGCTACTCTCTGGCAGGTGGACACAGCGCCGGCTCGTATGCTACCCATCCTGCCGGAACCAGTGCTGGTGTCGGGGGCCAGATGGGCACAGCCTTCCCCCAACGGCTCCCCTTTGAGCGGGTTCGGTACAGGGCACATAGGAACTGCGGGGAACATGGGAGTGTTCACATAAACAGAATGGGCCTTCCTGGGGCGGGGGGGGGGGGCGGGGGGGGGCGGGAGGCCAGGCCGTCCTTCACCCCTGAGGTGGGCTCTCACATCTGCAGGGAGCAGGGCCCAGCTCCGAGCAGCCTGTTAGCTCGATGCTTCCCCCCGTCCCAGGTGTGGGGACGCGGGGTTGTGTCTGGCTGGCTGAATAAAGTTCCCGCAGAGCATAGAACAGCGGTTCTCCACCTGTGGGTCGCGACCCCTTTGGGGGTCAAACGACCCTTTCACAGGGGTCGCCTAAGACCATCGGAAAATGCAGATATTGACATCACGATGCATCACAGCAGCAACATTTCATGGTTGGGGGTCACCACCCCATGAGGAACTGTATGCCAGGGTCGCGGCCTCAGGAAGGTGGAGAACCCCTGGCATCGAATCTGCAGGATAAATTCCCGCCCGCGATTAGCGGTGTTCCTTTTCCCTCTTCCTCTGGACCCCGGGGCCACAGACATCACCAACCACAAGCAGGTGGCCTGGGCCTGCCGGGGGATTTATGTATTCCTCAGGAATAAGCAGTTTCACGGGGATTCACGGGAGGGCTTCACACTCTTCAGATAATAACAAATAATTCCGTTATTTGTTACTTCACACAAAGGTAATCCGTTCCGGGAAAGACCATTCATCCTCGCAGGCTTCGTACGGGCTGGTAGCGTGTTTACCTTTTATTGCGTTGTGCATTTTGAAATACTGAATTTTTAATAATTTCAGCCTTCATCCAAATTTTTTACACATTTATATGATTTGATTTCAGCTTTATTAAGTCAAATGCTCCCCGATAGAAAGTAATAATGCCGCACAGCCGAGGAATAGTGACGATTCAGCGTTTGCTGGCGTGGGGTGAGGGCCCACGCGTGTCTGCGGGACCGTGGGGCCGGCTTTGGGGGAGCGGACGGCAGGCCCAGGGAAGTGGGCTTTTGGTCCAGAGGCCAGGCAGGGCCAGGCAGGAGCAGTGGGTGGGCAGAGGAGTGGGCACAGGCGAGAGGCCGATTTCCTGGGAGAGGGATGCTGGCTCACATGCTTGTTTGCTCCGGCGGACGGTCCCGTGGCTGGTCGGGTGGCAGAGGGCTGTGGTAGACATGGTGGTCCTGCCTCTCACCTGCTCGGCCCACCTGGAGGTGCGTCAGCCTAGGGGTGCTCAGGGGTACCCAGGCCCTGCTGAACTAGATAGAGGAGCGCGCTTTCCTCATGCACTCAGTGTGTGTGGTGTCCATGGTGTTCGTTACGTAGTTGCTACATATGAAAACAGTCCCGAACATTACAGGTGTGTGCACACACAGGCCCTGTGGGTTTTCAGAAACAAGGAAGGGAACATTTTGCAAAGTGCGCTGATCCAAAAGCCACACCACGGCCAGCGTCTGAGCGGACAGGTCTGCAGGCCTGGGATGAAGTCTGTACTCTCCTGAGGCTTCTGTTTCTCTCCGTGTCCTTGTTCTCTGTCCGGACCCCAAATTCTCACCGTGGAAGCAGGCCCCGAGGCTGGGAGTCTCCTCCCCCGAAATGCAGCCCCTCCATCCTCACTGAACCTTGGAGCCAGGAGCGGCCTGTTTGGCCTCCTGGGAATGGCGTGCAGCCGGGGAGGGAGGCGAGGGAGGAAGTGGGAGAGGAGGGTGAACGGCAAGGTCACACCGCGTGTCCTCTGTTCTTTGGACATAGTGAGTCCAGGGACCATGCCCGCATGAGGCTCCGTCATTCCGGCTCTTCGGCTGGCCAAGCCGAGGGCGGTGCGTTGCTGTCTACAGACCGGCATCCGCTCCGGTCCTCTGCAGCCTCTCAGGATTGGGGGCGCAGGGCCTGAGTTAGCAGGTGCCTGTGGTGGCGGTCTCCTCAGGAAGGGGAGAAACGGTGCCCTGGAGTCCCTTTGCCCCGCAAGAGTGGGCTTTGTGCGCGGTTCCCTGAGGATTCTGCTGAGAAGTCGAAAGAAGCATTTCCACAGAAGGATGGGAAAAGCCACCGTAAAGAAGGACCTGGAAGGATACAGTTTACATCGCAAGGCAGAAGCACCAAACAAAACTCTTATTTTAAATCCTTCTGTGTCTGAAAATAAGTCAATGCAGTCTTGGGCAGTTTTTATATTTGTGTAACCCAAAGGCCCATTTTAAAATATATAATACCTTTTCTATTTTAAATGAAGAAGTTTGGAACCTATCAAATCAATATATATGCTGATATTCATCTAAGACTGATTTTTAAATCAGCGTAAGTCGTTATCATTAATTGTCAGAATACGTACTGACCTAGATCCTTACACTTCCACATCGTTCTATGTACGTGTACACACTTAATGCATGAAGAAGGGTATTATTACTCTTTATTTTTTTTAATATTTCACATGATGTGTTCCAAGTGCTAACAAGACTGCGGTAGCCGTTGGAGAAGCAGGGCCTCGCCGGAGCCGCGTGTCCGGGACGTGGCCGCCTCCTCGGGGACTGTGCTGTCGCTCCTCTGAGCCCCCTCTGTGAATAGCCCCTCTGTCCCCCCTCGTCCTGCTTTCCCCTTCCGTTCCTCCAAAAAGGGTCTTTCTCGACGTACAGAGGTGCCAGTTCCCACCTCGCTACACCCCAGAGCAAAGCCACCCCGAGCGGCAAGGCGGCCCGCTGCGTGCAGTGCCTCTCAGCTGCCGTCGGAGTTTCACACATCCACAAACATAACAGCGTTTTCAGCTGATCCCAATGGATTCTTCTCTGCAGCTGCATCCCTTGAAAAAGCTTTTTGTTCCAGTTCTTAAAGTCTCAGTATTGAAAGCAATTTGGAAAAAAGGGAAAAGAAGAAAAACATCTCAATTACGATGATGATGTGTGTGTGAGGGTGACTTCGGGCTGACAGGGCCGCGCACGGCTTCGGAAAGCCAGCGGGGGAGCGGATCGACGTGGCCCGTGGAGCGCATCCATGGAGCTGGCCAGCTCGTGGCAGGTGGGCTTTTGGCACGACCTCTGGTCCCACCTGCCCTGATGCTGGCGATGTCAGCCCGTGAGCTCCGCAGAGCCAGCCAGCCAGTGTGCCAGAGCCCTGCGCCCCTCCCTCCGCTGTCATTAAAACGAATGATTGCCTGAAACACAGCAGTCCACGATCGCGTGCGGTAATCGCTTTGCAGAGGGCAGTCCGGGGGCCTTTGGGCAGCTTCTTCTCTTATTGCTGCTCGGCATGCCGTGCCCCGTGCACACTCGTCGCCGGAGCAGCCCCGTCCGCAAGATGCAAAGTGGGTCCCGCCCAGAAGACCTCAGATTAACTCGCTTGGAAATCGGGGTGCTTCCTGGTCTTAGCTCGCTCACAAGGCTCACCGTGCTCTCCCTCTTCCTCCTCCGCCCCCATCTCCGCTCCGGCTCCTCGCACGTGTGTTGGGGCGCACGTGCAGATGGGCTCATCGTGGGTCCTGCAGGAGCTCAGCTGTCACTCCGGGGACCTACACTCCTTCCCACTGTGGCCTCTCTCTCCCTTCAGAAAGAAAGTCAAACTCGGTGTTTCACTTGCAAACATCTATTCCTATTTGCAATAAATGTGCATAAATCATTTGTTTGGGGGTAACCTTTTCATTTGAAAGCGGAGATGAATTTTGATGGACTTTCTGAGCCTGGGATGGTCAGGTTGACCCTGGAGCTGTGGGGGTGTCGGCCCTGGGTGTCTGCGCTCTGCCTGGACAGAGAGAGGTGCGCGCTGCGCCAGCCCGGGAGGAAGCCAGCCCAGGCAGAACGATTAGATTCTTCCCTTCCAAACTTACTACTTTTGGTCGCTGTCTTTGAAGGCATCTGTTACAGTCGTCTTCCATTGTTATAGGCGCGGCCACATGCCGTAGATAAATAAGCTTTTCGGATGGAACACTGTAATATGTCAAATGATTTTGCAGACTTCTAGATTCTTTGAATTTGGGAAAGAAAGGAAGCACTAAATCCTCTAGTCACCGGGTAAAAATACACACCACCAGCATTTGCTTTCAACACCTGCTAAGCAGTTTAAAGCCTGGGCTTATTAATATTGCTATAAGGCAGTGATTCTCAACCTTCCTAATGCCATGTTCTTTAATGCAGTTCCTCATGTTGTGGTGACGCAACGGAAATAATTGTATGGTTGGGGGTCACCACCACATGAGGAACTGCATTAAAGGGACGTGGCATTAGGAAGGTTGAGAACCACTGCAGTATAAGGTGACTCAGTGGTTTGGATCTTGAGTAAATGATTGCTTCTTTTTTTTCTTTCTTTTTTTTAAAATGAAGGATGCCAGAGTGCCATGCTATTTAGACCTCAGAAATTACAGTTTGCTGCTCTGAGCTACGGTGTCCTTTTCTTTTCCTTCCTTCAAGGGACCGTCCGGTGCCCCGGGTATCGCTCAGTCCCTCGTGTCAGCGGGCGCTCCACCTGCCCATTCACATGTATAATCCTAAACTCTCTCTCCTGTTTTCGATTAGCATCTATGGGTCTTGCAGATATGATGTCCCCCGGTGAATCCAAGCTGCCGCTGCCGCTGAAAGCCGACGGGAAGGACGAAGGCACCCCGCAGCCCGAGAGCAAGGCGAAGGTACTCCCTCTGTCTGCCCTGGCTGCCTGCTGCCCGCACGGCCTCGCTCCCCTGCCCGTCTGCTCTCCGCATGCCCTCACCCGTGCGCTGTGTGTCGCCTTGCTCCCCCCACCCCGTCATGGCGTGGATCTGAAAGTTACTAGTTCTACGGCATTAACTCCTCACGGCCGGGGGCGGGGGGGCGGGACAGGACCCCCAAGAGACGTGCTCTGGGGTGTGGGGAGAAGGAAGGGATCCCGCCTGCTTTTGACTCTTGCAGCCATTTTCTCTGCCTTCAGTTTATAGCTTCCTGTTTTGGCCGCCTCAGCAGCAGCAACATATTTAATATTTTGCTTTCCTGCCTTATTTGATAAATAAGGTGAACAGCTTTTTTGTTTTTCCCTTTCTTTCTTTCTCTCTTTTCTTTCATGAGGGGTAACCGCTGCTTAACATTCCATGTGAGCTTGAAGTGAGCATGGGGACTCAGTGGCCGTACCCAGCATCAGCAGACTCACCCAACTGCACTAATTAAGAATGTTGCGTTAATACCGTCTCTGTGTGTGTGTGTGTCCGTCTGTCCGTCTTTGTGCCCATGTGGAAGTCCGTCTGTTACGCTGAATGTGCTTTTTGTTATTTGAAATAAAGTTTGCCCTACCTTTGTCTTTTTCTTTTTTTTTTTCTTTTTTATTCCTCTACCACAGGATAGCTACAGCTCTCAGGGTATCTCTCAGCCCCCCACCCCCGGCAACCTGCCAGTCCCCTCCCCCATGTCCCCCAGCTCTGCTAGCATCTCCTCATTTCATGGGGATGAGAGCGATAGCATTAGCAGCCCGGGCTGGCCCAAGACTCCATCAAGCCCTGTAAGTGGCTCTGGTTTTTTTGTTGTTGTTGTTTTTTGTTTTTTTCTGGGGGTTTTTGGATAATGAAGTAATTCTACTTGAATGCTTGCTTATTTACTTGTTTCATAAGACTTTTTCTTCAGTAACTTCTCCATAAAAGGGGTTTCTTTACCATTGCCTTGGTAACCAAATGAGCAAAGTGGATGTGCATCAGAGAACTTGATCTCTTTCGGTAAAACCACTGCTGTGAACAAGCGCCTCCGAGCACGAGGTTGCACTTCAGGCCCAAATACTGAGTCCTTGCGCACTGAGCGCGGTTACCATGCGTCCCTCCTGGTTGACGAGGGGACTGTAAGCAGCATGGAGTAAATGGCACGTTGGTTGTATCTGAAACGGATTATTTCAAAACTGCCTCCATGAAAACAGAAGCCTCACCTCGCGGGGCCTGGCTTAGATGTCAGCCCTGTTCCCGCCCCCTGTCACATCAGCAGAGACGTGGGGGGAGGCCCGGGATCCTGGGACCTCCTCTTAGAGGACTGATGTGCCTGCACCAGAGTCTGTGAGATGGAAACCTGCATCCTGCACAGGACTGCCCATCAGCCTGGAACTAGGTGTTGGTTTCCAGAGGATGCATAAAAAACAAAAGGGATACCGTATACAGTGGTACCTCGAGATACGAGTTTAATTCGTTCCGTAACCTTGAGGCGTGGGAAACTATGAAACCACCGAGTTGCGGTAAACTGGTGGGTCGTGTGCAGCCTGCCGATCCGCGCGATGACTCCTATCTCAAATGTTGCTCGTATTTCAAAGCAAAAATCGCTCACTCGACGGCTCATATCTCAAAAATCTCGTATGTTAGGGCACTCACATCTCGAGGTACCACTGTATATGAGGGGATATTTTTAGCCCTTATGTTCTTGTGCCCATTGATTCTTTTTTTTTCCTCCTAAAGAAATGAATTCTGTGCTATTAAAATTAATTCTGTGCCAATAAAGGCACTGTAGTAACCTTTATTTTACGTTCATATAAGGACTCAAAAGCTTTTTTAAAAAAAAAAAAACCTTCCCATGCAATTACTCGCCAGGAAGGCTTGATTAACAGGCTAATTTTTGTGAGGGGGTGGGTTGGAGAGCGCAGCTCAGCACAGCCGGGGGCGGGGGCAGGGGTGGGGGGGTGGGGGGAGGCTGTCTGGGACCGACCACCTCGGCAGCACCCGAAGGAGCTGCTGCTGGTTGTCTGCTCCCAGTTCCCGCGATGGCTGGAGGCTGAAGCGTTGGCTGCAGCAGACGCTCGTAGAGTTCATAGGAGTTTAACCAGCATTTCCTTTGCAGAAGAAGAAGGGGTAGATGTTCACTGTTACCTTCTCTGTAGACAACCAAGATGAATGAGAAATGGTGGGGGGGGGAGGGGGGCTGTGCAGGACTGAGGGGCCGGAGGGGCGCTCCTTCATGCCGATGTGTATGTTATGGCTTTGAGTCTCAGAAGGCAGCCAACACGGAGGGTGTTTCCCCCAAATCGACCCTGGGTTTTGTTTGTTTCAATCATAAGAGTATTTTTGGATCAGTACCACTCACAGGTAGAATTCAAATTAAAACTTTCCCAAATCATTTGCATGTTGGTTCAGAGGGAAAATTTTAGAGGCTGAAAATCTTTCAAACCTTAAGATAATAACCAAGATCAAAAATTGATTAAAAACGAAGACTCCTGATAGACTATGTTTAAAAATCCACCTTGTTGGTTTCTGAACTATAAAGAAGGGTTGAGGTATGTATTGTGTTTGTAACTTGTAAGCTGCATACACCCACTTTCCACATAAACACAAGAAAAAAAGCAAACTGTAATGTTAACCTAATTTTCCAATTATAATGCATTGTACTTAGAATTGCATATCGCTTGCCTCCTTTTTCTACATACTTCATGGACACTGTCTCTTCCTGTGCCACCACCATTGTGAGAATTTAAAGCCGCTCCTGGCTCCAGGGCTCAGTGAGGACGGAGAGGCTGCAGTTGGGGGGGGGGGGGGGGGGGTTCTCAGATGATCGCTGTGGGTGAGGACACCCCTTTCCTGAGAGAGACCCTCATTCTAGAAAGACCGGAGGAGCTTGAAGGACCTCAGACTGTGCGGTGTGGGAATATTCTGTCTGAGAGAGACTCGGTTTGTGCCTGGCGTTGCTCTGACCACTGTCCCTGGTGAAGTCCGTCCAGTAGCAGGCCCGGCGGACTGAACAGGACAGACGGTCTGTGCTCTGACGTGTGGGGA
This sequence comes from Lasiurus cinereus, assembly GCA_011751065.1. Classification (NCBI taxonomy): domain Eukaryota; kingdom Metazoa; phylum Chordata; class Mammalia; order Chiroptera; family Vespertilionidae; genus Lasiurus; species Lasiurus cinereus. Next base: position 846,090 of record JAAGEH010002530.1, on the reverse strand, counting down.
CCAACGCTGTTGTCACAAACACTCACCAGAGAAGTAAACACATGCCCATCCACATACCCGGGCGTGTGGTAAAGGCTGCGAGATGTCACTGTGCCCGGAGATGAGGGGATGTCCTCCGAGACGTAATCAAGTTCTAGGCGAGGAGAACGGGCGGCACTCAGCAGCGTCCCGTGTGATTTCCCGTCCCCACGCCAGCCGCTGGGACAGGTTCCCACCCCCGCAGCCACGGGCGGGGGAAGGCCACCCCTCGCCGAGCTCCTTGGCCGGGGTGGGTGCCCGATGACGCTCATCCAAAGCCAGGTCATAGCCAGCGTCTAAGCGGACAGGTCTGGGCCTGGGATGAAGTCTGTACTCTCCTAAGGCTTCTGTTTCTCTCCGTGTCCTTGTTCTCTGTCCGGACCCCAAATTCTCACCGTGGAAGCAGGCCCCGAGGCTGGGAGAGGGGATGTGAGGGGGGCACAGTCCCATCTCAGCTTCCGGTCTGACTAGTCAGTGTCCGGCTTCCGGAGCACCTTGCCCACAAAGCCCGCTTCTCGTCGTTCGGACGGGGCCCGACTTTCTGGGCCTTTCTTATCCGTGAGTCCGCACTCAAACGTGCCAAGAGCCCTCCGTGTGCAGTCACCTTTGGCGCCTCCCGGTCAGCAGACCCGCCTGGGACCTTCCTGTCCAGTCAGGAGAGTGGCAGCAGGCAGATGCTCCAGGCACAGGGTGGGCTTTTACTGACAGCGCCTGCAGTAAGGGCAGCCGCCGGGGCGGTCCTGGCACCTGGCACCTGAGCCCGGCCTGGCCACCAGTGGTTTTTTAATCCTCACCTGACGGTGTTTTTCTGTGACTTTTAAGAGGGGGAAAGGCAGATAGAAACATTGATGTGATTGGTTGCCTCCTGCCCGCACCCCCGCGCCCCAACCAGGGCCCGGGCCGGGGAGGAGCCTGCAGCCAGGTACGTGCCCTTGACTGGAGTCCAAGCCAAGACCCTCCGTTCAGTTCACAGGCCGACACTCTGTTAGACAATCTGGCTCGGGCTGGCTTTTCATTCAGATGCGTTACAGCACCATGAAAACGCTTTTCTGAAGCTTTAAGAATGATGAAAAATAAAATGATTGGATTAAGAATTACGATCTTTAGTCCATTTTCCTAATTTTAAGAGAACAAATTGAGATGTGCAGACAGGAACCTGAAGTTGATTTCACAAAGCGACGTAGGGAAAGTGAAACGTGCCCCGTCCAGCTGTTTCCGGTCAGGATGACCCTCTCCTTTGCCTGCCGGGTCCGCAGTGGCTGCTCCCGGGCGGAGGCCGGGCCAGAGCGGCCGTGCAGTCTTGGGTCCGAGGTGCGCAGAGCCACTCGAGTGACTTCACGTCGGAGAGATGGCTTTTGTTTCTCTTACCCTGAATCCAATCTGATAAAGCAGCAGAGCGAGGTTGGTCCTCTGTGAATGGATTTTAGGTGGGAATGCTTTTCCTCGTGTCCTTATTGCAAATCATCTTTTATTTTTAAAAAAAACTGGATCCGGTTTTTAGGGTATTTCCCGAAAAGGAAAGACTTCGACGCTAGATTTAGAGCCCTCCCATACCTGCCCTCCTGGGGTGCCATAGTGTGAGGAGCAGCATTAAACATCAGAGTGGTGGTTCCTGGTCAGACACTCGTGGGCTAGGAGAGCAGGAGATGCCGTTTACAGACACGCAGGGTCTGTCGCGTGTGCGCCATGGCGCAGTGTGTACAAGGGCTTGCAGACATGCGAGGGACGTGTGCATACAGTGTCCAGTGCTTCTCTAAGGTGGTTTTAAGTGGCTGGCCGCTTAGCTTCAGCATCGATGTAAATTCTAAGAGATCGCTGTTTTCTCCCGCCACTCCGCATTTTTTTATTGACATCAACTCTGTCACCCACTTCTGCATATTTGATGCAAAGGTTTTTGTGCCTCAATAAGTCTAAAGCCGGAGGCTTAACATTTCAGTGAGCACAGCTTGTTAAAGGGTTTCCTTCTCCAGCACCCTGGCTCGGCCCTCCTGTTATCGGGGACCATGTTGCTAAACGAGGTCACGTCAAACCTCAAGGGCAGTCATGTTATTCAACCCCCCAAATTTCAATGTGCGTGAGATTATGCTAGGCGAAGTTCCATGCAGAAGAGGGAAGAACATCTCCATCTAAACAATGACTCTTTGTGGCAAATGACAGGAATGAATGAGTCAATCACTGCTCCAAGGAGACCTTCCCAGGGAAGGGAGAAGTGATGTTGCATAGCAGCCCCTGGAGTGGCAGATATTACAGGCACATGAAAAGTGTTCCACACAGACATGAAGGGACTAATGTGACAGATACGGAGACATGCAGGGAACTGTGGGCTTTTAGGACTGAGAGCGCCCCTTCCCAGGGTCACGGGTCAGATGGTGGCTTCCGGCGTGCAGAGATGGCAGCTTTTGGCATTTCCGTATCAAGTAGAGTTAGACAGATAACAGGCCGAGAATTAGAGCATCGGCCTGAACCACGTGGGCATTAAGCACATGTGTGTGAAAGGAACAGGTATTTACCCAGAGATCCGCCAGGAGCAGGCCATAGCACGTGTCCATGGTTCAGGCCCGGTTCCCTAAGGAATGAACCCCCTCCACCCCAGCAGAGGGGTTCAGGCATCTTCGGTGGGAAAGCTGGTCACCGGGAGGCGGGCGGGGCCTCAGCCCTGGTCCCTGTGACCTGTGACCTGCGACCTGCCTTTTATTTCCCACAAGTCCCACGTGTTGGCTCTTCCTCCGTATGATTCAGAGTTTTAAGGAGGACATGCATTAGCCATTCTTACTTTGACAAGGAAAGTGGAGCTCATGTAGTTTTGGGGGTCTCTATAATACATGCGGAATTTAAATTCATGGTGACCGTTCTGAGAGTTAACACCCTCCTATTTTTAAAAATGACCATTGGTGCCTTCTGGGATTCAACGCTAATATCAGTAAAGTAAAAGAGTGTTTTTAGAGTCTATATAACGAGGGGGGTGGGGAGGTGTGGGCCGTTTTTAAAACCAAAGTCAGTTCTCCATGAAGAAATGTATAGTTTGTGCCTGAACTAGTAGCCTTCATTCCTAGTGGTTGTGTGATAGCGGTAGTTTTTAAAGTGTGTTCTCTCTCCGTCCCTGATGCCTCATGACCTCCTCTCGCCTTCTTCCCTGCCCCTCTGCCCCCCTGCGCCCCCTCGCGTGCCCCTCCTGGCCCCAGAAGTCCAGCTCCTCCACCACCACGGGGGAGAAGATCACCAAGGTGTACGAGCTGGGGAGCGAGCCCGAGAGGAAGCTGTGGGTGGACCGCTACCTGACCTTCATGGAGGAGCGGGGGTCCCCCGTGTCCAGCCTGCCCGCCGTGGGCAAGAAGCCGCTGGACCTCTTCCGCCTCTACGTCTGCGTCAAGGAGATAGGAGGTTTGGCGCAGGTGAATGGAGTGAATGAGTGAGTGAGTGAATGAATGAATGAATGAGTGAGAGGAGGGGGAGGCACTCTGGGTAAACTCGGACTAGAGAGTCCTTCCTGGACTCTATAGACAGGTTTTCTCCCGGAGAAAAAGCGAAGCCTGTGAGAGCGTCGCCTTCCTGGGGACCCGTGCAGAGAAAGCATCCAGGCCGGGGACCGCGGCTTCGCAGCCCGCTCGCCCTGTGACCCCCACAGGCATTTACGTGGACCGCAATCCCTGTCTGCGAAGGGAGAGGTTTGGGCTCCATTTTTCCTGAGGGTCCCCGACAGCCACGGAGCTCTGTGGGATCGGCCAGGATGTCCTGGTAACTATTCCAGAAATGCCTTGTGAATGCCCAGACAGATGGTCTGAATCGGGTATAAATCAGACTCACTGCTTCCTCTGTCCTGAGCCATTTATTCAGGAAACGAAGCCATAAAACCACATCCCTGTCCCTGGTCCCCGGCTGGGCCAGGAGGGAGCCGATGGTTCCGGGGCGGAGTTTCAGGAAGCGCTCATTTTCAGGGGGTGCCGCTGTCTGCCTCGGGCTGACCCCTTCCAGGTGCAGGCCTCCCACGCGAGGGTGCCTTTGTCCTAAGTCCCTGTCGGTGCCGAGCCCCCCAGTCCCAGAGGGGGTTCAAGGAAACGAACAAAACCCATTGCCATGGGTGTGGCCCCAACTCTGCGGGCAGGTGCTCCCCCAGCCCCGGGCTCGCAGGCCCCGCTCTGCATTGGGGTCACCTGGCAGCTGGTCAGACCTGTCCCCACCTGGGCCCCCACCCGGATCGACGGAGGGAGGGAGCACCTGTGTGCTCCGGCGACCTGATACCCAGGTGGCCCAAGTCACACGCTGTCCAAGGGCGAGTCATCTAACCCATGAGTCTCCCCTGGTCCCCATGCTGCGTGTGGGGGTGCAGGAGAGGCCTTGTTCTCCTCCCTGGGGGTCCCGTCCCACCCACAGGCCCGAGGACTACAAAGGAACAGCCTGGTGCAGGGGTCTGCGTGATCACGTGGCCAGTCCCCTCTGCACCGAGACCCCTGGCCTCTCCCTCTGCGCCTGGACCTCCCGCACGGGTGTCTTAGCGATGGGGTCACCATCACAGGAGTGTCGTTTGTCTGGACCCTCGCTGGCCAGCTGTGTGCCAGTCAGGGTGGGGTCTGCCATTCAGTGCTGAGTAAATGGATAGAAAGAGCTTGGTGAGGACGTCCGAGTCCAAAAATGTAACATTTTATTAAAAGCCACTGTGCCCTCCACCCGTACCCAAGCTGTCCAACCCAGGCGCACGCGAAGGCGCAATAATCCCTCGCGTTTGCAGGTCTTCGTGTTTCACTCCCGTGTTTAAACCTTCCTTAACTTTCCCCGGGGGGATCGGGAGGTTGCAATAAAGCCCCGAACCCTGACCGAATGCTGCGGGGGTTTCCTCTTCTGTTTCTGCCACGGCCTTCCCTCCTGCCACGAGGAGGGAGCCCGCAGCCCGCCTGCCCCCGCCCTTCAGGAGCCCCAGCTGCCTGCCCAGCGCCCGCCGGTGGCTACCGAACGGCAGGTCCCCCGGTTTGTGCGGCATTCAAGTTGGGGCGATTGGTCAGGGCCTTGTTGACCTTTGCACCCAGTGCTGCCTCTGCGCAGCCCCACAAGACGGCTGGCATGAGGGTGGACGCGCCGGGTGCTGGTTGGAAGGGAACACTGTTTTCTTACCAAATACCTGACTTACACAATACTTCTGTGGCTCCTTTGCAAACTGGTTTTAGATACCTTTTTTTTTTTTTAATTTTCATTGGAGGTGAGACAGGGCCGAGTGCGAGAGAGTGCGTTTGCTCAGATCCCCCCCTGGCTGCCCGCTGGCTCGGGAGGAGGGCGAGGCATCGGGGTGCCCCAGGCAGCAAATTCTGGACGAGCGATGCTTCTCATGTCCCATCAGCAGGTCCCTCAGTGGCTCCATAACTGTAGACGCTGCTTTTGCACCGAGCGGGAGTGACGGGCATTAGTTAGAGGCAAATGGAAATAAGCAAACCAACACGTTAATTGCCTTTTTCTCTCTCTCCTGGCTTTAAACAAGCCACTGTGCTGCAAACCGGTGACGTGCCGTGGGGTTTGTGTGTGTGTTTTGCCAGGTCAATAAGAACAAGAAGTGGCGCGAGCTGGCAACCAACCTGAACGTGGGCACATCAAGCAGCGCGGCGAGCTCCCTGAAAAAGCAGTACATCCAGTACCTGTTCGCCTTCGAGTGCAAGACCGAGCGCGGGGAGGAGCCGCCGCCCGAGGTCTTCAGCGCCGCCGAGACCAAGAAGCAGCCCAAGCTGCAGCCGCCCTCGCCCGGTGAGTGCGGCTCCAGGGCGCCCCCGGGGGCCGGGCCGGGAACAGACGGGCGCTGGGCTGGGGTCCTCTCTGGCCGGCCCTTGGAAGGCCCGCTCCTTCGCTGGTCCCGTTAGTCAGATAGGCTGGCCCCGGAGCGGTCTGCCTTCATCCTGATAGGGGTGTCTTTACATAGTCCCCTCACGGTACACCCCTCCCCTGGGGCCGTGCTGGCAGGCTGGGCCCTGAGAGTCCCCCTGCAGCGTGACGGGCAGCTGACCGCTCGGCCTCCGACCGGCCTGTTAGCCAGAGGGTATCTGGACGTTGGGGTTCGTGCCGTGGGGCAGCCCCGTTATCTTCGACGGCGGTCGGGAGTGTTAAAATTCTCCCACGAAAATCCAGGCTGGTTCCTGCCTGTCCCTGTCTCCTCGCACCTGCTGGCACCCGCCCTCGTTCTGCCTGTTGGCAGCGTGCTGGCCGCTGAGAAGCCATTGATCCGATAAACACAGAGTGAGGGCGAGGAGAAACCTGCGTCGACACTGTCGTGGGCGGCGGCCTCTCTCAAGCCCAGTCCCCTGTCCCCGTGTCAGGGCCTGCACCTGCGCTTCCTGTCACACGGCTCGCGGGGCTGAGGTCCCACGCGGATGGTCATGTTTGCTGAGCGTTTGCAGGGAACTCGGGCATGTAAAGTCTAAGTGACCCACCAGAGTCACAGCGATGGCGTGGAAACTCCCTGCCGTCTGCGAACCACCTCTGTACGGGCGTGTGGGCACCAGCAGGTGGCGCCGGAGCCTCAGGGAGAAGCGCTGTCTCCTAACGTAGCTGCTCGGTGGCCGTGCTGACCGGTGGCCCTGGGCCAGGCCTCGCGTGCACACTTGTGTAAACACACGTGGTCTGCTCTATCCTGGCTGAGGACCAGCGGCAAGCCGCCTCTGACCCCGTCCCTGAGGACCCAGGGCCTTTGCCAGGGACGCGGCACCTGGAAACCTGGCACCTAACTTTAGAAATCTCCCTGCACCATGTCCACAGAGTAAAGCAAGCTGACTCTGCATTCCCACCTCCAAACCCGGTGGCCGCTGGAACCGGGAGGCAGTCTCTGTGACGATCTGAAGGTGCATCTTATTCTCAGGGAAAGAGCTGGTGCCGGGAGTGGCCCGCACTTAGTGTGACAACAGTCCTCCCAGGCGCGTCCCGCTGGGCGGGTCCCTCCGGCTAACCTGCCGTTTGTCCGGCAGCATTTCCGTTTTTCCTGCACAAAGGAGCGGGTGGCAGATGTGCTTCTGACAACCCCTCCTCCTCAGTGCCAGCTGCAGCGGCGGGGACCATCGGCAGGGTCATGTGGTGCTGACCCCCAGCCATACAATCACTTTCGTGGCTACTTCATAACTGGAATTTTGCTACTGTTATGAATCGTTGTGTAAAAATCTGTCACGACCCCTCTGGCAGGGTCGCCTAAGACCATCGGAAAACAGATATTTACAATTCATGACAGTAGCAAAATTAGTTATGAAGTAGCAACGAAAATAATGTTATAGTGGGGGGGTCCCCACAACATGAGGTGCTGTGTTAAAGGGTGGCGGCATCAGGAAAGTTGAGAACCACTGCTCTAGGTTATTTAAATCAGGTGGGGAACCTTTCTGCTATCAAGGGCCATTTGGAGATATATATATATCATTCGCAGGCCATACAGAATCATCGGCTTAAAAATCAGCCTGCTGTATTCGGTCAGACGTTAATTAACACCCCGAATGCCATGGCAGGGCCAGGTCAAATGGCTTCTCGGACCCGCGGGCTGGAGTCCCCACCCCTGGTTTCAATGCTGGCCACACCAGCTTACATCCTACGTCACTGGCTGTGCCCAACCAGGGGTCCATGCGGTCCGAGAGGTCGCACCCGCTGCTCACACCTGGGGAAAGCCCTGCTCACACCTGGGGCCCGCCCGGGTCTGAAATCAGTGCTGCCAGCCCTTCGGGTGCCAGCCTCCGGCCTCTGGGGCCGTCGGGATCTCCGCTGTGGTCAGGCCTGTGGTTCCCAGAGGGATCGGTCACCCCGGCCTTGCAGCCCCTGGGGCGAGTGACCCGGGACAGGGCCCGGTACAGCGGCACCTCTCCGCCCGGTGGGGCGCCCGTTATAATAAAATGATAAAAGCTGTGGCCGTCCACTGAGCAGCCACAGCCGTTCCCACCCAGCTGGTCAGGGCGGGCTGGAAACCCAAGGGGGAGGGAGGGAGGGGCAGGGCCTGCGGGGTGGGGGTTGGGGGGACAGGGGAAGGCGGGGTTTGGACGCCCCACATTCAATTAGTGAGCCTGTAACCAGAAACCCATCCATCTTGGCTGGCAGGTGGCTGCCTGCGTTTCTATTATTAGCTGACAGGTGATGTCACAAAACCTGTCGTGGCTCCAACTAGGGAATCCTCAGTGGGAAGTCAGTGAGAAAGGGGCTCGGGTTCTAAACAGCAGCGCCCTCTGGGTGACCTCTAGTCACCGCAGGCCTGGGACCCATCAGCTCTTCTCGCTTCTCCCCACCCGGCTTCCGGGAACCCCCGCCAGAAGGAGGCACAGGTTCGTGCTGGGTAAATTATCCTCCCGGCCGGGAGCCGGGCGTGTGTGAATGTACTTAACCTTCAGTAACCTTCCCATTGTTTACTCTCCAGCATACATTTGTAGCTTCTGGCAAAAGGTAGGGACATCCTAGAGAGCGTGCCAGCCTCTGCTATTAATGGAGCTCCGAGAGGTTGCATTCATTTTTTTTCCCTGAAAGCCAAGGCAGGAACTCTGGCAGGGGGGAAGAATTTCCCCTTTCTTTACGAGCTGCGAATGTGAATGCTTGTAAATAAGGATCGTTCCCTGTTTCCAGGGAAGCGAGCGGTCCGCCATGGAAACGCCAGGCGCTGCCCCCGCCAGCTCCTGGCTGTAGGTTGCCCTGATGTGTCTCCAAAGACTGCTCTTTCCTCTCATTACACTTTTAAATATGCATTTCTAGCGTTTCACCAAAATTTGGTTTATAAGCGTGAGTGAGTTTGTTGGTTTTTTTTTTTTTAAGATGTCTACATCTAAAAAAATACTCACACTAAAAGTAAGTCTTCCCGTGTCTCTGAGAACTTCCCGGAGTCACACTAGTCCTGGGCACCCAGAGAAACATGGCCCAGAATACAGCCTGTTGGCTGTTACCATACTCACCCCTGACCAGGTGGGATCTGGACAGACCTGATCTCGCTGGGGATGGACCTGCTCACAGCGGGGAATGGCCGTACTCACACCTGGACATTGGCCTGCTCACACCTAGGGAAAGCCTTGCTCACACTTGGCATGGCCCTGCTCACACCTGGGCAAGGCCCTGCTCATACCTGGGGCTGGCTGAGTAAAAGTGATAGACCCACCCCCTTCATAGCACCCTCGCTAGTGACCAGTTGAACTGTTTTCTCTAACGTACAACGAGGATGGTGGTCACTCGTGAGCCGTGGGCACCGCAGGGAAAGGCACTGCAGATGTGGCCTGTACCCGCAGCCAGGAGCTGCCAGGTGTGACAACGTCCGCTGAGCCTGCAGGAGGCAGAGATGTTTGTCTGTCAGTCTGGTGCACGGGGGGGACTCGGGGGTGGAAAAGAGCCTGCAATAGAGAAAGCCCCTTATTTACTCAACCAGCGATTAACTGAACCGACACCTATTGAACACCGAACATTCTGAGGACTGGGGTCAGTGATAAAGCAGGAACTCCTAAAATACTGTTTTTCCTTTAAGGTGAGGTTAATAGTTTCAAGGTTCCTTGCTGAAATGTTTGAAAGTTCTGCTCAGTTCTAAGCTGTTACGATCACGTAATTACAGTTAAAGCCAATCCTTTTAAACTCTGCTATAATGACATTAATGAATTCCAACCCCGTATTGTGTTGTGTAGTCACAAATCTGATTTCATAGCTCCAAAAATCACTGCTAATGGCAGAGCATAGAAACTTCTAGACATTTAGAAGGCATCAAAATATGACAAAGACCCTTTGTTATTTTGTGTCATTGCTTTTCAACTCAAACATTCTTAAGTTAAAAAGTAAGACCAGAACTAATTTTTCTCGCTTTTTTTTAAAACAGCACAATAGTCCATCCAATTAATATGCCAAAATTTTCATCCCATTATTCCTTATTCTCAGACATTTAAATTATCTACATCATAATCAACACTGAAGTGAACATTTTTCTGCCTAAAACTTCCTTTACAAAGTCATTACCTGGTCAAAGTAAAACTTTTACGGCTCACAAATTAAGTATGTTTCCAGAGTTAGACTTCCACTGATTTTCACTACAAATTATGTGTAAGAAAAAAGACATTGTCATGGTGTATGCTTAAGAATATTAACTAGATTTACGGTGGTGATCATTTTGCAATAGTTACAAATATCAAGTTATTACGTTGGACTCCTAAAAATATTAGAATACGTCCATTATTTAACCTCTACCAAAAATAGAAGAGTGACCAGCAATGGGTATTGTTACTCTTCCTAATAAGGTGGTGTCTTGTTGTCTTTCATTTTTTGTTTTTAAAAACTCGCCAGGGTGATCTCACTTGGATAACCTTGTTCTTCCCCATACTTTCTCTCGGCCCTTCCCACTCTCAGCTAATTCAGGGTCCCTGCAAGGTCCGCAGACCCCCCAGTCAACTGGCAGCAATTCGATGGCCGAGGTTCCGGGCGACCTGAAGCCGCCGACGCCGGCCTCCACCCCTCATGGACAGATGACCCCCATGCCAGCGGGAAGGTATGTTCCACAACCGTGAGCGGGCAGCATCGGACCTAATTCATAAATTCAGGCCTATCTCAATTTTCCGCAGCAAACCTCATGGAGGAGGGGGTCCCTGGTTAAATGCTGACTGCTACTAGTTGTACTCATCATTTATCTGAATAGTTTTTACTTTTACTGATCTCAAGAGGACAGTGGTTCTCAACCTGTGGGTCGAGATCCCTTTGGGGTTCAAACGACCCTTTCACAGGGGTCGCCTAAAACCATTGGAAAATGCAGATATTTACATTTGCATGGTGCATAACAGTAGCAAAATGTCATGGTTGGGGGTCACCACCACATGAGGAACTGTATGCAAGGGTCGCGGCCTTAGGAAGGTTGAGAACCACTGCAAGAGGGGCCTGCTTTCTGAGTAAGTGTTGGAGGTCGCACTTCCTGCGCTGACATGACATGTCGTCTGTCCCTCCGCTCAGAAGCAGTACCGTCAGCGTGCACGACCCGTTCTCCGACGCGGGCGACTCGTCCTTCCCCAAGCGGAACTCCATGACTCCGAGCGCCCCGTACCAGCAGGGCATGAGCGTGCCCGACGTGATGGGCAGGGTGCCCTACGAGCCCAACAAGGACCCCTTTGGCGGGATGAGAAAAGGTAGGTGCAGAGGCCTCTGTGCAGCATGGTCCCCACCTCCTCTCTGCCTACCACTCCCTCGCGCGTTGGGCACAGAGGTCAGCCCGGCTGCCGCTTACTGAGTCTCTGGCCTGGGAGAAACTCCCTGGCATCTCTGTGCTGCGCTTCCTCATCTAGAAAGTGGGATGATACAGGACCTGCCCACAGGGTGCCAGGAGTGTAAATGGGATTGATCACAGAAGGGCCCCAGGAGAGTGACTGGCACGGGGCCTGGGCTGGGCACGGGCTGGGTGCTGGGGGAGGGCGCAGACCAGGACTTAGCTGCTCACGGACAAGTACATGCAACCACAAACTGCATTTTAAACCGTGTAGCCTTTCAGATCTATCTGTTATTATAAAGCAAGACCGTCTGTACTTTTCCTCTCAAGCTTCAGAGCTGCTATTCCCAGGAAACATTCTGCAGAACCTGCAGTAAATCCATAACGCAGGAATTCAAAGGCTGTGGGCGCTGGAGGTGGTGTTTTTCTCAGTGCTGTGCGACGTTAGGAAGCACGTTTCGTTCTGCTGCTGGGGGTGGTTTCACCGTGTAGGCTCTGAAAATACAATAGTAACACGGAGAAGCATTAATGGTGTGTGGAATCCGGCTTCAGACGTTACTGGGGACTTCCTACCTGCATGCTCTTAGACGCACGGTGGTATGGGTTTCTGTGCCCACATTTCTCCTACTGCAGAGGTGGGCGCAGGGGGCCTCGCCTGGCACGGGCCGCTGCCGACCTGGTTCTCAGCGGTCCTGTAAGCGATGCCGCTGCCTGGGAGGATAAAGAGAGAAGCCGGGGGGACGGGCATCCTCGCAGCCCCTCCCCTGCCACAGCCACGTTTTGCTTTTCCCCTCATCCTATCAGTGAACGTGGTGGCACTGACTTTTATTTCACATTGACACCCACCCGCTCTTCCTCCTCCTCCCCGCTGCTTCTGCGGGGAGGCCCCGTCCAGCCCAGCAGGGTGGGTGCTGGCTATGGCTGGGCCATTGAATGCTCAGCGGGAAGATGTGGGCATGCAGGTACTCGCTCTCAGGCTAAGGATGGTTATTGCCAGTCGTTCTCATGTGTGCCAGTCAGATTGGGAGGGGGGAGGCCTGGTTATTGTTTTAAGTTGGATTTCTTTAATTATTGGTGAAGCCACACATCCTTATATATATATATTTATCAGCCACTTATCTTTCTTGTTCTGTGAATATCCATTTATGTGTTATTTTTTCATTTGTTTTTTTTATATATATATTTGATTGATTTTTTTTTACAGAGAGGAAAGGAGAGGGAAAGAGAGTTAGAAACATCGATGAGAGAGAAACATCGATCAGCTGCCTCCTGAACATCCCCTACTGTGGATGTGCTCGCAACCAAGGTATCGAACCTGGGACCTTTCAGTCCACAGGCCGATGCTCAATCCATTGAGCCAAACTGCTCAGGGCTCTTATTGATTTTTTTTTTTTAATATATTTTACTGATTTTTCACAGAGAGGAAGGGAGAGGGATAGAAAGCTAGAAACATCGATGCAAGAGATCAGCCGCCTCCTGCACGCCCCCCACTGGGGATGTGCCCGCAACCAATGTACATGCCCTTGACCGGAATGGAACCTGGGACCCTTCAGTCCGCAGGCCGACGCTCCATCCACTGAGCCAAACCGGTTTCGGCTCTTATTGGTTTTTAAGAGCTGTTTGTATATTGGGGAATTAAGCCATTAACTTGAATCATCCCCCTTCATTCCTGTCTGTCTCTGTTCTTAAACCTATCAAACGGGAAATAACATTAAAACCGGTGCTGCTGAGGGATGATGGAGATCAGATAGGATGAAGCGGGCGAAAGCCGCTGCAGAGCAGACCTGTCTGCGCCTCTGCCCCCCTCCCCAGCCTGTCCGCTCACAGGACTTTCAGCACCTCTGCCTCCTGCAGCGAGCGGTAACCTCTCGGGGTGAAGGCGGAAGTGCTCTTAATTAAGATTTGCATTAACACGTGTGATTTGCCTCCAGGCTGGTTTCGGGGCTTGACCTAGTTTCCTTCAGGCACTGAGCTGATGCTCATTTGCATATCTGACCTAATTGTCGCTCTGCCCCATAGAAATAGCACATCGCACCCCTTCGGGAGCTATTCTTAACTCCCTGGGGACTGTCTATACCTGATTTGGGAGGGGGCAAGGCCAGGTCTGTGTCGGGGTGCTCACTTCCCCCTTCAGGGGCGGGCACCCCCAGCTCTGCAAGTACCTCCTCCCTCTCCAGACCCATTTTATGGACAGGGAAGTCAGCGCAGACAGAGTGTGCTAACTCACCCCGGTTTTCAGTGTGACAGTCACACACTCTAGCAGCCCAAGCAGCATAAACCGATGTGGGTCCTCCTTTCTGCTCGGCCCGCTCGTGCAGAAGGCCAGCGGTGCTCGGTCCTTGCAGCCGGGAAGGAGGTGGCCAGTGGGCCATCGTCTGGGGGTGCACCGTTCCTATACACGTGGCCTCTCCCCGGCACGGCGGGTGCTTCTTCAGGGGGCACCTGTGACTCCGTCCGTCTCCAGCCTCTGGAGGCGATTTAAAGGGCCCGCCTGGCAGTCTCCTCCCGTTATCCCATCATATTCAGGGCTCCTGCCCACACTCGGAGGGCCGGGGGGTTGAGTACATGGCATGGGGTTCTGGGGTCCACCTTGCCTGTGGACCTTGCGCTCTTTCGCCCACGTTGCTGGTCACACGGATAAGGAGTATCTGCCGCGTTAACCGTAACCAGCGGCGGGCAGGCCTTGGTGGGGATGCTGACCGCAGTCTGTTCTCCCCGCCCAGTGCCTGGAGGCAGCGAGCCCTTCATGTCGCAAGGCCCGATGCCCACGAGCAGCATGCAGGACATGTACAACCAGAGCCCCTCCGGGGCCATGTCCGGCCTGGGCATGGGGCAGCGGCAGCAGTTCCCCTACGGAGCCACCTACGACCGGAGGTGAGTGTCCCCAGGCAAAGAGGAACTGTCACCGGAGGCCGTGTCACACCGGGTCCGTGTTCCTGTGGGCCCAGGCACGGCTCTGGGGTGTATGTGTCTGTGTGTCTCTGACTGTGTGTGTGTGTGTGTGTGTGTGTGTGTGTGTGTGTGTGTGAGTGTCTGTGTGTGTCTCTGTGTGTGTGTCTGTGTGTGTGTATGTGTCTGTCTCTCTGTGTGTCTGTGTGTGTGTGTGAGTGTCTGTGTGTGTGTGTGTCTGTCTGTGTGTGTCTGTGTGTGTGTCTGTCTCTCTGTGTGTGAGTGTGTGTGTGTGTGTGTGTGTGTGTGTGTGTGGTGGCTGATCAGAGAGGCAACAGTTGTCCTGGGATATAGATTCTTTTTGTTGTTGTGAATCCTCGCCACAGGATATTTTGTCCATTGATTTAGAGAAAGGGGGGGTGGGAGGGAGGGGAGAGGGGAGAGAGAAACATTGATCACACTGATCAGTTGCTTCCCGCATATGCCCCAACTGGGGCCGGGGATCGAACTTGAAACCCAGGCACGTGCCTTTGGCCAGGAATCGAACCTGGGCCCCCTTGGTGCACAGGCCAAGGCTCTGACCATTGAGTAACACTGGTCAGGGCACGGGACAAATATTCTTAAAGGAGCCAAAGCAAATATATGGAGAAAGCTGTGTAGCTAGGCTTACCGGAAGTCATTTTGGTTCTACCGCTTTAGAGAGAGGGGCTTACCTCATTGCTGAGTTTTCTCTTCTACATAGTTCCTTGCTCAGCTTAAATTTTATCTATGTCAATTATATTTTTTTCTCTTAACTATACTCTTCCTTCTAGATATCAATGTTTTTAGCAAAAATTCCCATGTCTGTTTTACATGTGATAGTCTAAAAGTTCATTTACTTTCTGTCTTATTCACTGACCAGTTTAGAAATATATTCAGTTTAATTATTCTGTTTCTCACAAGATCAATATGCTAACTAAACCAGTTAATATTTTTACATTTCAAATTTATTGGGGGTTTTTTTAAACATGCTATTTTTATGGTATTTAATATCCCTCAGTATTAGCTGAAAAAAATTAATATATTGCTCATTCCCACTTCAAGATTGAATAGTAATACATTTAAATAATCCCTGTTATTCTTTCCTATAGCCTTTTATAATTGTAGGACCTTGAAATTTTGAGCACTAACATCCATTCAGTTATGAGCTAACTCCATGTCATTTGCACTAATTGTGATGTATAGCTTTAAAAATGAACATTTCTCCTTCGTAATGACAAAGGGAGACGTAAAACTAGTTTCCATTATTGTGGATCCCTGTCCTAGTCCTCTGCTTGGTCTCTTGGACTCTGTGCTGCTCCTTCCTCTCGTGTATACCCAGGGCACAAGCCTGTATGGCCCTCCCAGGGCATCAAGGGGTGGCAGGGCCTCGACTCCAAAGCAGAGGGCGCTGCCCGCCAGCTGGCACCCTTCACACCTCCTGCCCAAGAGATTGGCAGCGGTCCAGGGGTTTTCCCATACTTTCTTTTTTTTAATATTTTTTATTGATTTTTTTACAGAGAGAAAGGGAGAGGGATAGAGAGTTAGAAACATCGATGAGAGAGAGACATCGATCAGCCGCCTCCTGCACACCCCCTATCGGGGATGTGCCTGGAACCATGGGCACATGCCCTTGACCAGAATCGAACCGGGGACCTTTCAGTCTGCAGGCCAACGCTCTCTCCACTGAGCCACACCGGCTTCTGCGGTTTTCCCATCCTTTGGCTAAGAGTTCATCTGCAGCTGCTCCACCCGCCTCTGCTGGACGGTGCCGGGGAGGGAGGAAAGCTGTGGAGCAGAGTTTCGGGAAATGGACTGTCCTCTCTCCCCGGGCCTGGGCTCCTTTGTAAAGGGGGTCTCCTTTGATCGCCTCATTGCAGGCACGAACCCTACGGGCAGCAGTACCCGGGCCAAGGCCCACCCTCAGGACAGCCGCCGTACGCAGGACACCAGCCGGGCCTGTACCCGCAGCAGCCGGTGAGTGGTGAGTGGGCGGGCCCGGCGCCTTCCGGTTCCCACGCCGGTCCCTGTCGCCGCGGAGGGTTCTAGCAAGGACAACCCGCGTGATCGGCATCTGCTGAGCAGCCCCGGTGTCACTGTCGGTGCTAGAACACGGTCTCGGACTTGGAAGCAGCACATTAAAACCAGCTGTGATGTAGGGCATCTCCATACAAGTACAGTGGCGCCTCGAGATACGAGTTTAATTCGTTCCGTCACCTTGAGGCGTGGGAAACTGAGACGCTCAAGTCGCGGTAAACTGGTGGGTCGTGTGCAGCCGGCCGATCCGCGCGATGACTCCTATCTCAAATGTTGCTCGTATTTCAAAGCAAAAATCGCTCGCTCGACAGCTCATATCTCAAAAATCTCGTATGTTAGGGCACTCGTATCTCGAGGTACCGCTGTATAATGTGTTGTGAGAAGTTCAGGACAGGCGCCCGTGTCAATAGTAACAAGCCAGCCTCAGCATATTTTGAACGTCTGGTGTACTTAAACATCAAACACCATTGTAGACCAGAAATATGTGGATATATTTTAAAGAGGATGTATAGAAAAAACAACGAAAATATTACCTACTAAGTGAAAGCTGGTCGGCTTTTTTTTTTTAAATATATTTTATTGATTTTTTATAGAGAGGAAGGGAGAGGGACAGAGAGTTAGAAACATGGATGAGAGAGAGACATCCATCAGCCGCCTCCTGCACGCCCCACACTGGGGATGTGCCCGCCACCAAGGTCCATGCCCTTGACTGGAATCGAACCTGGGACTTTTCAGTCCGCAGGCCGACGCTCTATCCACTGAGCCACACCGGTTTCGGCTGGTCGGCTTTTTAAAGAGCAGACACTGAGTGCCGGCACGTTTGGCGGTTGGATAGGCGTTGCTGGTCCTCGCAGCCCAGCTCGCCACGCTGTGGAGCAGAGGACGGCCATCAGCCCAGGGAGGCAGCTTTCTCACCCTCCAGGCCTGAGCTCGTGTGTAAACGGGGCTGCACGTGTACTTAATTTGACCGGCGTGTGCCTCTCCCGTGGGCTGTTACCAAACCTGCTGATCCTAACGGTTTTCCAACGAGGCAAGTCCAGTTCCCACGTCAGCACCTCACTCACTCCATCCGGAGACGCCACCCCGACCAAGAGCTGAGGAACGGGCTGGGCAGGTCTGACCTAGACAGGCTGGAAGTTGGGGTGCGGGCCATGGAATGTGGGGTGTCTCGGCAGCACAGGTCCAGCGGGAGGAGCCAGACCCGTTGGGGAGGCTTTCCTGTAGAGTCAGGCCTAAGGAACTGTTGAACCCAGGACACTCGGAGGGAGACCCTCGGAATATCCTTCTGCCCTCTGGGTCCCCTCAGCATCACCCAGGCCCCCGTTCCCACAGACAAACCACGGGCGGTCCATGGGTGCTGGCGTGGCGGTGGGTGCGCAGCACTGAAATGAGACGTAAACCGTTAGTCAGTCCTCAGCTACGCGAGCCTCCGGGGCCCACTTGGGAGCAGGCACCCAGCAGGCGGTGCCTCTGGCCTCAGGGGGGTGTGCGGCGGTGTGACGAGCCTTTGTGTGATTTCAGAACTACAAGCGCCACATGGACGGCATGTACGGGCCCCCCGCCAAGCGCCACGAGGGCGACATGTACAGCGTGCAGTACGGCGGCCAGCAGCCCGAGATGTACAACCAGTACGGCGGCTCCTACTCGGGGCCCGAGCGCCGGCCGCTGCAGGGCCAGTACGCGTACCCCTACAGCCGCGAGCGCGTGCAGGGCCCCGCGCAGCTGCCGCCGCACGGGCTCCCCCCGCAGATGATGGGCGGCCCCCTGCCGCCGGCCGCCGGGGAGGGCCCGCAGCAGGGCCTGTGGGCGGCTCGCAACGATATGCCTTACCCCTACCAGGCCCGGCAGGGCCCCGGCGGCCCCGCCCCGGCCCCCCCGTACCCCGGCATGAGCCGCACGGATGACCTGATGGTCCCCGACCAGCGGATGAACCACGAGAGCCAGTGGCCGTCCCACGCCGGCCAGCGCCAGCCTTACCTGTCCTCCTCGGCCTCCATGCAGCCCATCACGCGCCCGCCCCAGTCGTCCTACCAGACGCCGCCGTCACTGCCAAACCACATCTCCCGCGCGCCCAGCCCCGCCTCCTTCCCGCGCGCCCTGGAGAGCCGCATGTCCCCCAGCAAGTCCCCCTTCCTGCCCTCGATGAAGATGCAGAAGGTCATGCCCGCCGGCCCCGCGCCCCAGGTCACGGGGCCGCCCCCCCAGCCGCCCCCCATCAGGAGGGAGATCACCTTCCCTCCGGGCTCCGTGGAAGCGTCCCAGCCGGTGTTGAAGCAGAGGCGGAAGATTACCTCGAAGGACATCGGTAAGCCCCCCGCCAGCCCGAGGAGCGGGCCCTGGGAGTGCCGGCCGGCCTGTTCGGAGGAGCCGTGGTTGGCGGGCATCACTGATCGGGGCCGAAGCAGCTCCGGGAAAAGCCGAGTGGGCAGCGTGGTTTCCACGCAGCGGTGCCATGGGAGAAGGGTTTCGGGGAGGATCGGGGACCCCCAGTGGCTGGGGCTAGCTTCCAGCCCAAAGATCTGACCCGAACCAAGCCCTTTCTCGGCGCCGCATGTGTGGCCTGAAGGCAGAGGGGGCATGGGTTCCCTGAGAGAGCGGAAGCTGGAGGTGATTTGGGGAGACAGGGTTGCCATCTGTGGTCCACGCATCGAGAGGGCCTGGGCACTCGGTTATCCTGCTGGGGCCCCCTGAACAGGAAGGAGGACACCCCCTGTCTGGGCGTGCACAGTTTCTCGCATGTGTTTTTAAGCACATGCAGTACAGCCAAGGGAATGAGAGATCTTGATTATACTAAAAGACTCTTTTCAAAAATCTCAAAGTCACTTGACATGAAATCGTATTCCATGATCAGGAAAATGTTAAACATGTTTCCACTCGTTGGACTGGAAGGACCTGTAGAGAAAGGGGTGCGGGAGGTGAGCGAGAGACGCAGACACAGAGCACCCTGTTATATATGGAAATACATGGAAAAATATGCAGGCGTATTTGTGTGTTTATATGTGTGTACACATTTAAACAAATATTTAAATTTATATAAAATTTCTTAGTACATGTCACGCCAGTATTTGGCTGTAGTCTAGAGAAATTCATGTTCCTCATTTTAAAAAGGAAGCTTGCTCTTTCGATGATAAAATTAAGATGTGCCTATCTTAGAAAAATTGAAAAGTAAACGAAATTAAAATTAAGTTGGGAGCCCACAGTCCCCTCCCGACGTGAGGCTGCTGTGGCACGTGGCGTGGCTGAGGCGAGTTCTGGCTGGGCAGGTCCACGCACACCACTCGCCCTCGCAGGTTCCCGAGATGGCCCCCCGAAACTGACAGCTGATGCCTCGTTTCCCAGCGCAGCTGTGGCAGACCGGCAGTGTTTTACCGCATGGCCCCGTCTTCCTCAGTGACAGGAGTGGGGAGGACAGAAGTGCGGCTCTCTCTTTCCCACCCCCCCGCTCAGGCTCAGCTCCTGAAAAATCTGCCCAGCAAAGCGCTGGTGGTGTCCACGGCGTGACCCGAGGCCAGCGCTAAGAAGCAGAGGGCGGCGGGGGGAGCCAGGGCTGTGGTGGGATTGAATTTGGCTTAGAGTCTGCGTACCGGCCAGCCCTCCAAAGACCCCGAGTTGAGGCAGTGGAGAGTGGAGCAGGCGACAATGACAGGAGCATTGTCTGCTTTGACCCCGTTACTGACACGGAGGCATCTGTTGGGGGTCAAAGGAAAAGCACAGCCTTCTCCCGTGTAACCAGCAAAGCAAAGGCCTTAACGACCAACATTTCTTAGTACAGCCGTCCCCTCGCTTCAAACCTGGAAGTGACCGTGCCGAACAACCCCTCAGAACCGTTATTTAAAGCCGGCCTTCCCACCTTTTCTTTGCTCTCACTCTTTGTGGTTGTCTGTTCTTCATGCCTGGCGCTGATGTTGATCGCCTCCTGTTCCCCCCGTTTCAGTTACCCCGGAGGCGTGGCGTGTGATGATGTCTCTGAAGTCGGGTCTCTTGGCTGAAAGCACCTGGGCTTTGGACACTATAAACATCCTCCTGTACGATGACAGCACTGTCGCCACGTTCAACCTCTCCCAGGTGAGCCAGCCCCAGTGGAGGCGGAGCCCGCAAACCAGGGGGCGCGCGATACCTCCCCAACACTGGCCCTCGGCGTCCGGCCCCCTTTCTCACCGATGTCAGCCAGTGTGTGGTGCCCGAGAACTCAGGGCACAAGGACGATTCATTTCGGTCTTGCTGTGAATTCACACATACTGTGTCTCATGAGAACACCACCACCATGTGCGTGCGTGCGTGTGTGCAGGGAGTGGATGACAGTACACAACTGAGCTGCTGTTTGGAATGAATATTAGCAGCCTGATGGGAATTCGCTCAGTTGTCCCATAAAGTTATGTCCATTGTCACTGCTGGGAATGCAGTGGGTTGCAATGGAGTGTTACTCTTCTTTCCAAAGGAACTTCACTTTTCTCTTAACTAAAAAATATATATATATTTTTTAAAGAAAATTAAATTTTGTATTTAGAGCAGTGGTTCTCAACCTTTTTTAATGCTGTGACCTTTTAATACAGTTCCTCATGTTGTGGTGACCCCCAATCTTAAAATTATTTTCGTTGCTACTTCATAACTGTCATTTTGCTACTGTTAATGAATCATAATGTAAATATCCGTTTTCCAATGGTCTTAGGCGACCTTGCTAGCAGTTTTCAACCTGTGGGTCGAGACCCACAAGTTGAGAACCGCTGCTGTAGAGCCTACAACATGAGGAACTGTATTAAAAGGTCACAGCATTAAAAAAGGTTGAGAACCGCTGATTTAGAGGATAGAGTGCACAGTTGACATTTGAACAATGCAAGGGTTACAGGTAGCCCCACACAATCAGAAGGCTGCATATAACTCTGACTGCCCAGATACATACGTTGTTCCTTAGTTCCCATGGGGGTTGGATTCCAGGACACTCCTCCCCCGCCCCCCCCCCCATGAATATCCAAGTCCGCAGATGCCCAAGTCCCAATATAAAACAACGCAGATCCACGCATATAGCCAGCCCTCCCTCCACGTCCACGGACCATACAAGTGGAGGAGACAGCTGAATGAGTCCCCATGTGCCCGTCATTCAGCTGAAATAGTCATGAACCCCTGGCCGCACCCCTCCAGGTTGTTGACACCCTCCTTTAAAAGCCCAGGACGCCTCTGAGCATCACAAGGTTTAGAGGAGAGTCCAGCACAGCAGCTCGCAGAGCGAAGGAGCTGAGGGTGAGGAGAAACGCCCACGGGTCCCTTCGCTATGACTTTTAAAGAAATCTTCAGAAGCAAACACGAGAAAGGGGTGTTTTCCTCCCTGTGTGTGAACAACTCCCTGCTTTTGGTGAAAAGCCCAGACATCTAATTCCTTCTTTTACTGAAATGGGACCAGACCCTCCCCCCCGCCCCCCTCCCTCTCTCTCTCTCTCTCTTCTCTCATTTAAGTGTTCATTGTAGCCCCGCGAGGCAGTTTCTCGGGTGATAGGAAGCGCAGGAATAAGGTCACAAACATCACATGAAGTTCGTTTCAGCTGAAAAGAAGTTTTACAACATGTGTGTCCTCTGCTAGAGTGGTCACTGTACCCTGTGGGGCCCACCTGTCAGACAGGTCCCCTTTGGTCTGGCTCTGAGGAGGAGAGTGGGGGGTACCCCACAGCTGCGCTGGGGAAATCCTGCCTGTGCCCTGGAGGCGAGCTTTCTGGTTGCTCCCCAGCCCCCTGACGTAACAATCACGCTCACCGGAAGCTGACGCAGCTAGGAAAGTGGGTGCCTTGCACCCATTTGCACTGAAGAAGCCTTTCTTACATATCGATGCTTTGTCGTCCCTAAGCATGCCAGT
Organism: Lasiurus cinereus; assembly: GCA_011751065.1. Classification (NCBI taxonomy): domain Eukaryota; kingdom Metazoa; phylum Chordata; class Mammalia; order Chiroptera; family Vespertilionidae; genus Lasiurus; species Lasiurus cinereus. Next base: position 824,131 of record JAAGEH010002530.1, on the reverse strand, counting down.
GGGACTCGGGGAGGGGAGCTGAGCAGGTGATCACTGGGGAGGCTGTTGCTTTTCTCGGGACTACCTTCTGAGCCACCACGTCATTAAAAACCTCTCTCAAATAATAGATCAGCATGACCTATGGCCCCTGAGACAAAAATAACCATCCAGCTTGATGGTGACAGTAAAAACCCAGGCAGGCGGAGTCTCAGAAAGTGACAGGAGAGCAGGCTCACTGCCCGCTCTGCAGTAATGAATGCGTTGTGTTTCAGTGCGGGGGAGGGGTAGGGGGTAAGCTTAGCAAAATAAAACAGGTAAGTTTTCATGTCGATAGTGCAGGAGAGCGATAAGCAAGACGTAAGAAACATAGCAGATAGCGGTTTCGTTAATAATAGAACTTCAGCAAGACGGAAGTAACGGGTAAGTGGTGGGGGCCTCGCCAGACAGGCAGGGGGTCCTGGGAGCGTCCCCCCGGCCAGTGGCTGGCTGTCGGGGCTGGCCTGGGCCGCAGGCCGAGCCGATGTCGTGACACTGAGCCTGTGCTTGGTCTCTCTCTCCTCCCCTGCAGCTGTCCGGCTTTCTGGAACTTTTAGTCGAGTACTTTAGGAAATGCCTGATTGACATTTTTGGAATCCTTATGGAATACGAAGTGGGAGACCCCAGCCAAAAAGCACTTGACCACCACGCCGTGAAGAGAGAGGAGGGCCAGGCCTGGGCCGACGAGTGGGGGCGAGAGGAGGACGCGGCGGCGGGCCTGGAGGAGGACGAGGACGAGGACGAGGAGGAGGAGGCGGAGGAGGAAGATGGTGCAAAGGCCCCGGCCGAGGCCGAGGCCGAGGCCGAGGGGAAGGGCAGCGCGGCCTTGAGCCCCGCCGCCGCCGCGGCCGAGCCGAAGGAGAAGCCCAGGCAGGCCAGCAAGTTCGACAAGCTGCCCATCAAGATCGTCAAGAAGAACAACCTGTTCGTGGTGGACCGCTCCGACCGGCTGGGCCGCGTGCAGGAGTTCAGCAGCGGCCTCCTGCACTGGCAGCTGGGCGGCGGCGACACCACCGAGCACATCCAGACGCACTTCGAGAGCAAGATGGAGATCCCCCCGCGCCGGCGGCCGCCGCCTCCCGCTCCCAGCGCCGCCACGGGCCCCAAGAAGGAGCCGGAGGGCAAGGGGGAGCCGGAGGAGCAGCCGGAGAAGAGCATCATCGCCACCATCGACGACGTCCTGTCCGCGCGGCCCGGGGCGCTGCCGGAGGACGCCAACCCCGGGGCCCCGGCCGACAGCGGCAAGTTCCCCTTCGGCATCCACCAGGCCCGGAGCCACCGCAACATCAAGCTGCTGGAGGACGAGCCGCGCAGCCGCGACGAGACGCCGCTCTGCACCGTGGCGCACTGGCAGGACTCGCTGGCCAAGCGCTGCATCTGCGTGTCCAACATCGTCCGCAGCCTGTCCTTCGTGCCTGGCAACGACGCCGAGATGTCCAAGCACCCGGGCCTGGTGCTCATCCTGGGGAAGCTCATCCTCCTGCACCACGAGCACCCGGAGCGGAAGCGGGCGCCGCAGACCTACGAGAAGGACGAGGACGAGGACAAGGGGGTGGCCTGCAGCAAGGACGAGTGGTGGTGGGACTGCCTCGAGGTCTTGCGAGATAACACGCTGGTCACGTTGGCCAACATCTCCGGGCAGCTGGACCTGTCGGCGTACACGGAGAGCATCTGCCTGCCCATCCTGGACGGCTTGCTGCACTGGATGGTGTGCCCCTCGGCGGAGGCCCAGGATCCCTTCCCCACGGTGGGGCCCAACTCCGTGCTGTCGCCGCAGAGACTCGTGCTGGAGACCCTCTGTAAACTCAGCATCCAGGACAATAACGTGGACCTGATCCTGGCCACGCCGCCCTTCAGCCGGCAGGAGAAGTTCTACGCGACGTTAGTTAGGTACGTGGGGGACCGCAAAAACCCGGTCTGTCGCGAAATGTCCATGGCGCTCTTGTCGAACCTGGCCCAAGGGGACACGCTGGCCGCCAGGGCCATCGCCGTGCAGAAGGGGAGCATCGGGAACTTGATCAGCTTCCTGGAGGACGGGGTGACCATGGCGCAGTACCAGCAGAGCCAGCACAGCCTCATGCACATGCAGCCGCCGCCCCTGGAGCCGCCCAGCGTGGACATGATGTGCCGCGCGGCCAAGGCGCTGCTGGCCATGGCCCGCGTGGACGAGAACCGCTCCGAGTTCCTGCTGCACGAGGGCCGGCTGCTGGACATCTCCATCTCGGCCGTGCTGAACTCGCTGGTGGCGTCCGTCATCTGTGACGTTCTGTTTCAGATCGGGCAGTTATGACCCCGGTGAGGAGGCCGCACGTGTGAGTGACGACTTGAGGCTCCGTACACCCGGCTGTTTTCTGCTCTGTTTCTCCAGCGTAGGAAGAAGGGAAAGAAAACATGTGTCCTCTGCCCCGTTCATATTTACCAATTGGGAATTAAAGAGATCATTAATTCGAACAGTTATGAAATTAATATTTGCTGTCTGTGTGTATAAGTACATCTGTTGGGTTGTTTTTTTTTTAATTTTTTTTTTTAACCAAAGTTGCTGTCCAGTGCATTCAGAGGTCATTTTTTTTGTTTTCCACAGATTTCCTTTTTGATGTTCTTTCTTTTCCATGTTGTACTGCATTTTTTTTGGGGGGGGGGGGAAGCAAATTGACTCTTAAAAGAAAAAAGTTGTGGCAAAAGATGCTCAGATGGGAGATGGTCACCACGCTGAGGCAAAAAGGTGAAGACCCATCCCCATCCCGGGCGTGTTACCCGGCAGAGAATGAAATCAGCTGTCCCCTCGCCCAGAGCTCTGTGCAATAGAAGCCGCTAGGAGGGTAGGTCCCGGGGCTCAGGAGGCGCGCCAAGGCAGTGGGCAGGCTGGGCACCGTGCCGGTTTCTCCGCAGGGAGATGGTTACCGCAGGCTAGGAGCAACGCGAATGGGTTTTTTTCAGTTAAGGTCCCAAACACGTACCTGACAACGATCAACGGAAATTGCTTCCTCACCACTACGTCATGTCTGCTGTCTGTCTTTGACCTTCCACATGACAGTTCTTCACAATTCCTTTAATCATTTTTTAAATTTTTTTTTTTTTTTACCGCCTATGGGCTGTGATGTATATAGAAGTTGTACATTAAACATACCCTCATTTTTTTTTCTTTTTTTTTTTCTTTTTTTTTTTTTTTTTTATTTTTTTTTAGTACAAAGTTTTTAGTTTCTTTTTCATGATGTGGTAACTACAAAGTGATGGTAGATTTTAAATAATTTTTATTTTTATTTTATATATTTTTTCATTAGGGCCATATCTCCAAAAAAAAAAGAAAAAAAGAAAAAACACAAAAACAAAAACCAACAAAAAAAAAAAGAGGGTAATGTACAAGTTTCTGTATGTATAAAGTCATGCTCTATTTCGGGAGAGCAGCTGATAACCATTTGCTTCATGAATCAAGGTGTGGAAATGGTTGCGTACGGATGATTTAGAAAACGGTCACCAGTACAGACAAAAAAAAAGAGAGAAAAATACAAATAAACGGAAGAAATACAACTTCAAAGATTTTTCAGTGACGAGAATCCACATTTGTATTTCAAGATAATGTAGTTTAAAAAAGAAAAAAAAAGAAAAAAATCTTGATGTAAATTCCTCCTTTTCCTCTGGCTTAATGAATATCATTTATTCAGTATAAAATCTTTATATGTTCCACATGTTAAGAATAAATGTACATTAAATCTTGTTAAGCACTGTGATGGGTGTTCTTGAATACTGTTCTAGTTTCCTCCAAGTGGTTTCCTGGCCTGGTAGCCCGGTCATTGATAAGCTAGAGGGGAAGGCAGCCGTGTACTAACCACGTCACTCGTCACCAAACCGTGAGGTCGGAAAGGGACCCTTAGGGGTTACCGACCAGAGTGGGGAGCCACAGTGTGACTTTCTCAAATTATTTAGCTGATTAGCCTTTGTTGGAAGCAATCAACTCTAACACCACGGAGGTCTGAGACTTTCCAGTGTCCACGGGCGGTGGCCGCTGGCCCGTGAGGCGAGGCCTCGAGAGCCCTCGGGCCCGCGTGAGACTCTCTCTGCCTTCTACTAACCCGTCTTAATTTTCACCAGAGTTCAACCTATTCCGTGTTTCCTTCTGTGTGCCTCAGAGTTACTTCGCATTTAGTTTACTCCACCGTGTATAATATTTATATTGTGCAATGTTAAAAAAAAAAGAATATGTTCTATTGTATGTGGTGTACATAGTGCAAAGTGATTATTTCTATTTCAGGGCATATTAATATTCTCATATTCCTTCCTACCTGGTGCACAGTAGCTTTTTAATACTAGTCGTTTCTAATTTAAACGTTTCCTTCCTGGGTCATTGACTGTTATTGTGTCGCACTCACTCTGAAACTGCTGCAGAACGAAGCTGTCAGTGGGCACCCTCCTAAGTCTACCTCTTCACACACCCTCCCGGCACCGCCCACCAAACTCCGAGTCCTCCGCCAGGCCTGTGGTCCGGGCGCCCGTCACTCATGGGCACCCTGGGGAGAGTTAGGCCAGAGTTCACAGTTCGAACCCGAGCGAGACGCGGCTCTCGCGGGTCACCAGAGAGATTTTCCTGCAAGCGGTCTCATCCATCAGCGCCCACATCACTTAGTCTTCTTCCGTAGCAATCAGCCGAACGTGTGGTGAATTACAAACCCATTCATAATCTACTTGAAATACATCTGCTTGCTCAGAACAGATTTTTAGAGCTCCGAGCTTCAAATACAGAGATTTGTTAAGAGGGGATTCGAGATGATTAGCGCTTCTCTCTCTCTTATAGAGTGTGAATAAAAGGTGTATGCAAACTCCAAAGTCTAGCATCCCAATTCATTTGTCCAGCAAACGAGTCAAGTCATTGCAGAAGACTGCTGTTGGCATGGTTGAGTTGTCCTCAGTACCCAGAGTCCGGCCATTGAGCGGCACGGGTCTGCACACTGACATGACCGTGACCTCTAGAGTAAGCCAGGAAGACTTAGCGTCCTTCCTACATGCTCGCCCCAGGCTCAAGACGACCAGCCCCTGGAGGACTCGGCCCGCCTGAGATCATCTTGCCTACAAACTGAGTTACTCTCTGTCCTAAAAATTAGCTGTTGTTCTTTTCCTGTGAGGCTCTTCAGAAATCCACAGGATGCCCATACTTCAAATGTGTACAAAAAAAAAAAAAGATGAAAATAAAGGTGCAAAGAAAGTTTAGTATTTTGGAATGGTGCCATAAAGTTGAGTCTGTTGGTATTGGAGTGAATTTTTCTAATGTCCCATGAAAGCTATTCTTGGGTGGCATGTTCTCAAAAACATTTCAAATGTTTTGAGGTTGAGAATGACGGAGGATCAGTTTTTATTGGTGAATGTGGCCTATTCAAACACCAGTTAAGCTGTTTTTTTAAAAGTTAGAATGGTTTTTTTAAAGGAGGGGGGTGAGCAGCTTGAAGACACAATGTCCGCTACTAACTGCCTCTTGTATGAAAAGGTGACCATTATCCTGAAATCCATCCATTTAAAAAGTTGGAAATCTTCCATATCCCATCAAACCCCGGGTACCGGTTCCCATATGTTCACCTTAAAGGAAGCAGGGAAGTAGAATAAGTGAGCCAAGCAGCCCATTTATTCTTGCTGCCTTTTCTGTGTGGAGAACTGAGGCCCGGCTGACCGTCCTTGCCCCCAAAACCCCCCTAACCCCGCTCCGAACATCATAGACAAACTTTTTAAATCGCCAACAGACACGTGTGGGCTGCAGCCCGCTGGCCTGTCCCAGGATTACGGCAGCAGAGATGTACTGAGCACATACTATGTGCCAAGCTGTGTTCTGGATGCTGAGGCGTTGATAATGAACAAAGACCCCGTTATAATTACATTCTCGTCTTTCCTGTCCATTAGAGAAATAAACGAATCTTCCGGTTAGAGTGTTGGTGCGTTGAGAACACCTAGTATAATGAATTTGTTGACTAAGAAAGAAGGTGAACCTGGGTGTGGGGGGAAGAGGGTTAGGGTTAGGGTTAGGGTTAGGCCGAGAAATCATGGGCATCCAGAGAGACCTCAGGCTATGGCCTGTGAGCTCAGCCATGTGGGTGGACAGACGGTCTCAGAGGTCCAGTCCCCCTGACAGATGGCCGCTGGGGCTTAAGGTCCCTTTCTACTCATCTTCAAGTGAGCGGCTGTGTGTTCTAAGTGGAGGGGGAGACAGACAGGACCCTGGGTCCAGCTTACATGATAAGCCCTTGGAAATCCGGGAACTGACTGAAACTGCACGGAGACGTTGTTCAATAACATGACGGGCCCATCTCCAGTCACGGGGCTTCATGCTCTGCCCCTGGTTCCAGTCCTGCAGTCCTTTCAAATGCCAGTCAATCTAGCAAGTTAACTTGGGGATTTAGATACAGGAAACCCCCAGGGGAAGCTGGGGGAAGGCCATCAGCTGTGGCCAAAGTTACAAGACTCAGCTTTTCCTGAATTTGGTTTTAGGGAGTTGAAGTCTTAGCCCAGCTTTTCCCAAAGTAAATTCTACGAAGCATAATGGGTCTCACGAAGCAAACGCCGTAGGTGTTCTCTTGGCCATCGATAACCCAGAGTGTAGCATTGAACATGAGGAATCCTGCAGAAAAGCACCCTGCGTTTCAAGCGTTTCCTGGCTTAGTAACTGGGGAACCCTTTTATTTTGAAACCCTATAAACCTGTGGGCTTTGAAGCACCTGTGATGCTGCAGATCAGGCCTGAGTTCTAAACCCTGCTCCCTGCGTACGTACCCACAGTGTATTCTCATTGCCTTAAACTGAGACAGCCTCACTGGAGTTCTGGAACCCTCCTGTCGGTGTCCCCAGCAAGTTCCTGAATTTCTCTGAGCCTCAGCCTCCTCACCTGTAATACAGGGGTAATGCCTGCCTTAGGGCGGGCGAGGATTAAATAGGAACTATAGTAATAAAAGCATAATATGCTAATTAGCCCGGACGCCCTTCCAGACATCCTTCCTTCTGGACAAAGCCACAGCGGGCCGAGGCCCTGGCACAAATCTCGTGCACCGGGCTCCTGGCGATTACATCAAGGCCTTGTAACCTCAGCGCGCGCTCTTCACGAATCCGAGACACGCGTGTGCACGGACCGTCTCCCTCTGCTGCGCGCCCTCGCGTGCAGTCCACGCAGTGTTTCGGTCTGGCCGCAGCAGACCTGACCATTGCCCTAACCAGCCACACAGCTCACGTGACCGTTGTTTTCGGTTTTCTAGTAAAACCTTGAAGGCTCGGTCTGTGGGTTGCCTGTGCTTCGTGCCGTGGGCACAGTCTCTGCAGAATCTCTCCCCTGACGGTCAGGGTTGGACGCCGGGCACCCGCAGCTGGTGGAAGGGCCCCCCTTTAAGTGTGTGTGCGCGGCTGGGGGGGCCCGTCGCAGACAGAGCCATGCAATCAACGTGCCCGCCCCACCCCGCGGAGGAGGAAAGTGGCCGGCGGCGTGTTTCCAGGGTCAAACGCGCCCATCGGGGTTCTGTCTCGTCCTTGCAGCGGAGGCGGAAGCACAGCAGGGCTTCGGGGACAGGCTGGTGCCCACCTGGGCTGGCGACGGGCCGCATTCCGGGGGGGGGGGCGGCGCTCATTTCCGGGAGCCCCAGTTCAGGCGAAGAAGGAAACAAGCTCTCATTTCCGCCGCCTAAGCTGGTGCTCAGCTGGCCCCGACCTCCATGTTCTGCAAACTGTGCCGTTTTCCAAAGGCTTGCGGGCCCTAAACGCGAGGACGCCGCCCTTAAGCACGCCCTTGTGCAAAGAAAGCGGTCCTGCCGCCAGGACAGCGGCGCTCCCGCGCCGTTTCCGGTAAGTGGCGTTCCCTGCCATTTCCGGTAGGTGGCGCTCCCGCGCCGTTTCCGGTAAGTGGCGTTCCACGCCCTTTCCAGTAAGTGGCGTTCCACTTCCGGGTAAGTTGGCTCCCACTCTGTTTCCGGTAAGTGGTTCCCAGCCGTTTCCCGGCAGGTGGCGCTCCCACGCCGTTTCCGGTAA
>JAAGEH010002530.1:783352-799475 GCA_011751065.1 Lasiurus cinereus | reverse complement strand
TTCTATTATATTCACCAGTTTATTCTGCTCATCAGACTTTTTATTCATTTGATTTTTAGATTCACTTGTTGGTATGTATTTGTTGTTCATAATTTTTTATCTTTGCCTTTTCATCTTCCTCTTCTTAAAGAGTACCTTTCAGCATTTCATATAATACTGATTTGGGGTTGATGAACTCCTTTAGTTTTTTCTTATCTGTGAAGCTCTTTATCTGCCCTTCAATTCTGAATGATAGCTTTGCTGGGTAGAGTAATCTTGGTTGTAGGTTCTTGCTATTCATCACGTTGAATATTTCTTGCCACTCCCTTTTGACCTGCATAGTTTCTGTTGAGAAATCAGCTGACAGTCATATAGGTGCCCCCTTGTAGGTAACTATTTTTCTCTTGTTGCTTTTAAGATTCTCTCTTTGTCTTTTGCTCTTGGCATTTTAATTATGATGTGTCTTGGTGTGGTCCTCTTTGGATTCCTCTTGCTTGAGGTTCTCTGTGCTTCCTGGACTTGTAAGTCTATTTCTTTCACCAGGTGGAGGAAGTTTTCAGTAATTATTTCTTCAAATAGGTTTTCAGTATCTTGCTCTCTCATCTTCTGGCACCTCCACAATTCAGATGTTGTTACGCTTGAGGTTGTCCCAGAGGCTCCTTACACTAACTTTTTGAATTCTTTTTTTCTTTTCCAGTTGGGTGTCTTTTGTTTTTTTGTATTTCAAATCTTTGACTTGATTCTTGGGATTCTCTAGTCTGCTGTTGGATCTCTGCATATTATTTTTTATTTCAGTCAGTGTATGCTTAATTTCTAATTGGTCCTTTTACATATCCTTGAGGGCCTCACTAAATTTCTCAGAGGTTTCTAAAAGATTCTTGAGTAATCTTATAACTGTGATTTTGAACTCTATCCCGTAATATGTTTTCCTCCATTTCTTTTGTTTGTGACCTGTTTCTTTGTCTCCACATTTTGGCTACTTCCTTGTGTTGATAGAGTGGCTTTGTGTGCTAGGTGTCCTATAGGGCCCAGGGCCTCAGCCTCCCCAGTCCCTGCTTTCTTCCTGCCTGAATGCTTCTGTGGGCTGATGGCTTGTGGCCTGGTAGGGAAGTGACTCTGAGACCAGGGGGTGGCAGGCCTGGGATGGCAGCCACAGGGAGGATGGAACAGGGACGCGAGGAAGCCGTCCAGCGCTGCCAGGGCCGTGCTGGCCACAGTGTTCACCACGGGCACTGCCACTCGGTGCCGAGGGCTCCGCCGTCTGTACACAGAGGTTCTGGACGCTGGCTGCCGGCACTGTGTCTTCGGATTTCTCACGGGGGATTGAGCATCTGGCGGCACGGCCCCCAGCTCAGCAGAGCCTCTTGCAAGCTTTGTCGCTGGTTGTGAGCTGGGATTGGCGTGAGGACAGAGCCAGGGCGGCTGCTTAGAAAGGCGCGGCCTCCCCAGGAGGGGCCTGGCTGCCCTCCCTGGTCCCACAGGGTTCCTGCTGGGCGTCCCAAAGGCCTTTCTGCAGATGCCACACCCGCTCCCTGCTCCCTCCCTGCACCGCCAGCCCCTCAGCTCTATCTCTAACCACACCCACACCCACCGCATCCAGGGTCACTGTCCTGGCCCTCACCCCATCCCCACCCGCTGTCTCCTCCACAGCTCAGAGATGGGCCTCAGTGCCTCAGGCCCTTCCTGCAGCCTCCCCTGCAGGTGGAATGAAATCTAGATCTTTCCCTCGGCCGTGGACGTGAATTCTCACAGCCTCCCGGCCAGCTCAGCCACCATGCTACAGGTAAGGACAGCCTGCAGCCACCGGTCACCGGCCCAGCAGAACAGGGCTGGCTCACAGGGGACATAGCCGTCTTCCAGGGCTAGGGCTGTCCTGAGGCTGCATTGTGTTCCCCCTCCCAGCGACAGGCTGCAGGCGGGAGGAAGACACGCAGAATCCGTGGACCGAGAGTTCCTTCGGGAGCCGAGTGTGGCCAGAAAGCAGGCCTTGCCCACCGGAAGGCCCAGAGGCCTGACGTAAGAAGTGCCAGGTGGCCCTGGCCGGTGTGGCTCAGTGGATAGAGCGTCAGCCTGTGGAATGAAGGGTCCTGGGTTCCATTCTAGTCAAGGGCACAGGCCTGGGTTGTGGGCTCAGTTCCCAGTAGGGGGCAAGCAGGAGGCATCCGATCAATGATCTCATTGATGTCTCTCTCTCTCTCTCTCCCTTCCTGTCTGAAATCAATAAGGATACATTTTTAAAAAGGGGCAGGCCTCCAGGGAGAGGGCATGGCCCACACCTCGGGTCCGGAGCAAAGGCAGCTCCGTGTACCCACCGCCGCCGGAGAACTGGGGTGGCACACGGGGCTCCGAGTGTCAGTGCATGGACGCCTGTGCTCTCTGCTCATGCCTGTCCGACGGCTGTTAGAAAGGAGTCTGCAGGAGGGGGTAAGGAAGCAAGACATAAAACATACATATATATATATATATGTATACATATATATGTGTGTGTGTGTATATGTATACACACACGTATATATAGATATTATACACACACACATATATATTATACGCACACACGTATATATAGATTTTATACACACACACATATTATACACACACACATATATATATTATATGCACACACATAGATATTATACACACACGTATATATAGATATTATACACACACTCATCTATATTATACATACACACACACACACACACACTGAGACCTGCAGCTGGGAGCACGCCTCCAGGGTGCTGGGGTGGGGGCTCTGCGAGGCGCTGTGGGTGCAGGGGAGCCAGATGGGCGGCTGGGCGGGGCAGGAGGAAGAGCGGGGCCCCAGGATCCTCCCGCCCACTTCGCGGGGAGCCGCCACGCGGGGGCAGCACGAGCTGGCTGGGCGCCCGCCCCCAGCTCCACCGGCCTGCGCCCGGGTAACCACGTCCCGGACACAGCGGCTGGGAGCCGAGCCCCCGCCCCACGCCCCACGCCCCCATGCCCCGCACAGACACACAGCACCCCAGCGTCCGCGGGGCCCGGCTCGGCCGCCCTCTGCCGGGCGCGGCGGGAAGTGCAGCCTCCGTGCCCGCGGTCCCCCAGCCTGGAGCACAGAGCGTGGGGGGCGCGGCGGGAAGTGCAGCCTCCGTGCCCGCGGTGCCCCAGCCTGGAGCACAGAGCGTGGGGGGCGTGGGGGGGAAAGGGGGCGTGGACTGGGCCGCCGGGCAGGGCCTCCGGTGCATCCAGGGGAGCGGAGTGGCTGCCTCCGCGTCCCCCGGGTCCGCGATGGGGACGTTTGCCGAGCACCTCCTGTGTGCTGGGCGCGTGGGGGCGAGAGCGGAGGGGGCGGAGGAGCCAGGCCTGCACCCCAGCCTCCGGAGCCGCACCCCTGAGAGGGAGGGACTCAGCCCGCGAGCAGTGCACCCGCCGCCCGGGGCTTCGGGTTGCCGTGGCCGGCGGCTCGGGGTCACGGGGCGTGGGGCAGACAGGCCGGGCTTCGGGTTGGGGGGTCAGACAACAGAGAGGCACTCCCTCCCGGAGGTTTGCTTATTCCGGAGGCCCCAGCGGGAGCCCATCCCGCCCTCTCCCAGCTCCTGGGGTTCCGGAACCGGCGGCGTCCTGGCTCTGCCCCTGCCTATCTGTGCGCCTGGTCCAGCACGCCCATGCCAGTGCCGTCCTGCCATCCCGCTGTGGGTGCGGCCACCCTGAAAGCCCAGTGTCTGACCTCCCGGCCAAGGCCCGGCCCTTCCCTCCTCCCCGGGCCTGGGATCCAGGCGCCTTGCCCTGGCCCTCTGGGTGGCTGGTGGGGGCGGGGGGTTAGAACCGGGACTCTAGCCTCTAGAGCAGCGGTTCTCCACCTTCCTAAGGCCACGACCCTTTCAGACAGCTCCTCATGGGGTGGTGACCCCCAACCATACAATGATTTCCGTGGCTACTTCATCACTGTCATCTTGCTACTGTGATGAACTGTCATGTAAATATCTGATAGGCAGGATGTATTTTCATTGTTACACATTGAACATAATTCAAGCATAGGGATTCATCACAAAAACAATACGTAATTGTATATTGTGAAATATTTATTTCTAATGACAAATAAACGAAATGTTGTCTTGAATCGTGGTGTAGCATGGGCAACAGTCTTCCTAGGACAACAGTAAACTACATGGCTACACTTTGCGACACCGAGGAGCGGTGTGTTGGTTCCTAAGACCATGGGAAATAGGTGTTTTCCGCTGGTCTTAGGTGACCCCTGTGAAAGGGTCGGGGTCGCAATCCACAGGTTGACCACCGCTGCTCTAGAGTCATCGCAGACAGCTGCGGGCCAGGACCCGCTCCCCCTCTGGTCCCTCTGGGCGGGGAGAAGAGGAATGACTGCCATTGGCCTCCCAACAACACGGTTGAACAGCTCAGGTCACTTATCTATGTCCCCCTCCCTCACCCCCCAAAAACACTGCCACCCTGGGCTCTGCAGGCTTCACACCCGGGGGTTCCACCAGCCTCGGGGAGAACCCAGTTTTTTCCAGTTCCCCGCCGGGACCCCCCGCCTGGGGGGGGGGGGGGGGGGGGAGGGACGCCTTTCGGATCTGAACGGGCTGCGTACACAGTGCTGAGAGGCGGCTGCATGGTTAAGTTTTGGGGAGTCAAACTTCTACGCAGATTTTCAACTGTGAGAGTCGCACCCCGCTCCTGTGTTGCTCGAGGGGGGACTGTATCAAAATAACAGGTGCCCTGGCACCCCGATGGCAATCGCAAGGGTGTCGGGAGTTCTTTCTGGGTCGGAACCGGAGGCAGAGACCAAATACATCTGTCCCCGCCATTGGGATGTACACACTGCAGTGGGTTTAGCCAACCTCCCCCAGAGATTGCGTTGAAGTTGAAAGGGAAAGGGTCCGTCATGGGCTGGGGGGGGAAGGACGAAGGTTTCATATCCTGTTGTGAAGAGTGTGCCCAAGACGGAAAAATCAAAAGTGAAAATACCAGCATAACATGTACATACAAAGGTGTGGACACCCGCGTGCGTGCGCATACACACACACACACGCACACATACACACACCGACTGACAGAAGTGAAGCTAGTTGTCGGGAAAGAGGGGAGGGAAGGCAAGAACCAAAACAAAGAGGAGGAGTATCTGCTCTTTCATCTAGAGCAGTGGTTCTCCACCTTCCTCACGCCGCGGCCCTTTAACACAGCTCCTCATATGGTGGTGACCCCAATCATACAGTTATTTTCGTTGCTACTTCATAACTGTAATTGTGCTACTGTTATGAATCGTAATGTAAATATCTGTGTTTTCCCATGATTTTAGGCTCTACAGCAGTGGTATCTCGACCCACAGGTTGAAAACCGCTAGCAGGGTTGCCTAAGACCATTCGAAAACACAGATATTTACATTATGATTCATAACAGTAGCACAATTACAGTGATGAAGTAGCAACGAAAATAACTGTATGATTGGGGTCACCACCACATGAGGAGCTGTGTTAAAGGGTCATGGCATTAGGAAGGTTGAGAACCACTGAATTCTAGATGCTTATATAACTTTGATGAAATCTTAAGGAAAAAAATGAGAAAAGGCTGCCCTGACTGGTGTGGCTCAGTGGATATAGCGTTGGCCTGCGGACTGAAGGGTCCCAGGTTCAATTCCTATCAAGGGCACGTACCTTGGTTGCGGGCACATCTCCAGTGGGGGCGTGCAGGAGGCAGCTGATTGATATTTCTCTGTCATGGATGTTTCTAACTCTATCCCTCTCCCTTTCTCCCTGTAAAAAATCAATAAAATATATTTTTAAAAAATGAGAAAAGGCAACGAGAAGGTTACAAGCAAAAAATAGCCAAATTACTCTTCCTTGATTTTAGTAAATGGCAGTGCCTCCTAGAAAAATACATTTTTTTAAAAAAGAAAGAAAAGGAAAGACACCTTTTTTTTAAAGCGTAAGGTCCCTGAGCAGAAGTGACAGCATTTCCCACTGCCCCGCCCCCGCCGCTCCCCGCTACCTCGGATAATCCCCAACTGTCAAACATACTTGTGCCGGCTTAAGGGAGGCGCTGCCGGCAGCCGCCGCTTGAAGCAACCGTGTCCACACACTTTCCCCTGCAAAGTGTCAGCGACGAGTCCAGGATAACAGCACCGGGATCTCTCACAGAAACCAATTTGGAAACGTGCCGGCGCATAGCACGCTTTGTGCTGCATTGATCACAAATGCCGAGTCGGGGCTGGCGGTAACTCCAGAAATAAGAAAGCCACACGGGGGATTTCGCGGTATTTATTTCTATTTATAACGCAGATCCCGTCAGCTTTGGAGGAGGCGGAGAGGCAGCTTCCAATGAAGGCTGTGCACCACGAGGCTGCTGAGAGGGGAGGGGAGAATGGAAAACCCACGCAGGAGGAGGAGGAGGAGGGCGCGGAGAAGGTGACAGAGTCCCAGGGGCTCCAGGCTGAACTCGGGCCAGCTTTCTGGTCGCTGAAGCGAGGATGGAAACCGGCCCTCGGGCCGCAGGAACTGAAAAGGCGGAGGCAGACTCATCTTGAGTCTCCCCAAGAGCAGGCCAGGCCTGGGCGGGACCCCGGGGCGGCCGTCTGTCCTGAAGTCCGAAGGGGTGTCTGCAGGGCCCGGCGCCGAGCATCCAGACCCGGGACCCGGGACCCTCTGCCTTGACCTCCTGCCGGCAAGAGGTCGGGGAGATGGCCCCCAGGTTGGAGCAAAGGTCCCTTTGCTGATGATCAGGGTCCTGTCTGGCTTCTGCAGGGGTTTCTGTGGAGGAGGGGGAGGGCCCGGAAGATGGGGAGGGGTGGCAGGTGTAGGCGAGGCAGAAACAGGGAGGTGCGCATCACTGCGGGGCAACCTCAGGGTGAAGCGAAGTGGGAAACGGAGAGGAGAGGGGGCAGCAGGGAGCATGTGTGCCCCGGGCCGCTCTGAGGCGCCTTCTCTCTGCCCGGGGTGCCCCCAAGTTACCAGGGGGTTCGGTATGACTTCTGGGGCAGCCCAAACACATGCAGGTACCCTGTTTCCCCGAAAATAAGACAGTGTCTTCTATTAATTTTTGCTCCCAAAGAGGCGCTAGGTCTTGTTTTCAGGGGATGTCTTATTTTTCCATGAAGAAGAAGACGGTACACGTTTATTGTTGAACAAAAAAAAATAGGGAAATGTATGACCTGTCTACGGTGCGGTAGTCGTTGTCATCACCACCAGCTCCCTGATGGGCCGCAGCGCAGCCGGAGCTGTTCAGGCAGGGCGAGGTCTCTTTACATCAGGAGTCAGACGCCTGACGGTAGCTTCGGGGGCCTTCTATTCTGGGGAGGCCTGATGTTCGGGGGGATGCCTTACTTTTGGGGAAACAGGGTACTTAAAGATACAGGCCCCTGAGCCCCACTTAGCTCAGGGATTGACGGAGCCTGCCCCGTCCCCGTGTCGCCGACCACCATCGGACAGAGACCCCTGACCATGGGGGGTGGCCTCGCTCCTGGGCCCCTCAGCAGCGGCTGTGGGCGGATGGTGGAGGTTTGGAGCCGCCGAGAATAAAGCCACTGCACCCGCTCAGCGTGCTCAGGCCCAGCTCCCAGCCTGCTGTGTCTTAGCCGCTTCATTCTCCTCCTCAAAGCCGGGCACCGAGGGTGGCTTCACCCAGCGGGGCGGAAGGGAGGCTATCGATCTCCCAGAACTTTCCCGGGAGCGCCGCTGTGGGGGCAGACACAGCCCGGACAGCCGGGGACGGACCTGGCCGCACTGAGTCGCTGCGTCGCTAACGGGTGAGGCTCAGCGCAGGGTGAGGGGCTGTGATCGGAGGACGCGATGCCCGCTGACGGCAGAGGACCGGTGGCAGCAGGAACACGGGGAGGAGGGATCGGACGTCCTCTGAGGGCACAGCCGGTCCTCAGGGGCTGGAGGTCGGCTGACTTCTGTGCGGCTTCTTCACCCAACAGCCGGGGCCCCGGGACCCCAAGCCCTTGTGCTCCCCACGCCTTCCCACGCCTCCTCTCGGAGCAGAACTTCCAGGCGGGTTCTCCCACAAAACAACTCCCCGCCCCCCGAGGAGGAAGGAGCCCCTTCCCGGAGGGCGTCGCCCAGCACAGCCAGAGGGACAGAGGACGCGTGTGGGGCTTCACAGTGACGTGGGCAGTGACGGCTCCTCGGGGCCTGTGTGAGCGGTGCCCCATCGGGAGCCTGGCCAGGCGCCCCTCAGCATGGCTGCCGCCTCCAGGGCGGGACACCCATCGCCCTAAGTGGCACGTGCTTCTGCGGATCCTCGTTTTACTGCTCCTTCCCTCCCAGGGGTCCCAGCTGGAGAGCGCGTTGCAATCTTATTTGACCTTTTAACCTTTGGACTCCCCAGCTCTGGGCCTGAGGGTTGGCAACTCCTGGGAACCCACCTGTGAAACGAGGTTTTCCCCATCGGATGGGGTTTTATTTTCTGGAGTTGGGGTGGCGGCGGGAGTGGGGGAGCGGAATTCAGTCTCACCAGGAGCAGGAGGGCCGCGGACTGGACCCCGCTGGGAGCGTGGGGGGCAGTAGGTGAGTTTGGGGAGCGTTTTCAGACGAGCAGGCGGCGGGTGTCCCGTACACGCAGCACGCGGCCCGGTAGCCAGATTCTGCTGCTGAGGAGAGTCCACCGCGTGGCTCCCCGGCCTGGCAGTACGAGTTTTAATCCAGCCAAAACCGGTGTTGCTCAG
Source organism: Lasiurus cinereus (assembly GCA_011751065.1). Lineage (NCBI taxonomy): Eukaryota > Metazoa > Chordata > Mammalia > Chiroptera > Vespertilionidae > Lasiurus > Lasiurus cinereus. Next base: position 790,843 of record JAAGEH010002530.1, on the reverse strand, counting down.
TGGTTAGAGCGTCGGCCTGAGGACTGAAGGGGCCCGGGTTCGATTCCGGTCAAGGGCATGTACCTTGGTTGCGGGCACATCCCCAGTGGGGGGCGTGCAAGAGGCGGCTGATTGTGTCTAACTCTCCCTCTCCCTTCTTCTCTGTAAAAAATCAATAAAATACATTTTTTTTAAAAAAGAGTTTTAATCACCCTATTCACCAGGATGACACCTACCCCCTCTCCTGCCACTTTCGCATCTTTTCCTTTCTCGGGAAGTGCTGGGGCCTCACCACAGGGTCTGACCCAGATCACAGGCAGCGGCGTTGACACTGTCCCTGTGTGCGTCCTGTCCCGCTGGCCTGCCTTCCTCCCACAGCCACCTGCCACCGGACGGGATGTGCCCTCCCCCCCGCCCTGCCCTCGCTGTTACAGACGCGGCGCTGCTCGCAGAGGCTCTCGCTTTCCTCTCTCCACTCCGAATCCCTCTGTCCATCCGGCAGCACAACAGAGACCGCAGGCCGGCCCGGTCAGCCACTCTTGGCAGGGAGGAAAGAATCTCGCCTGAACACGATAAAATGCCATGAAAATGTGGGTCCCGCTCCTTTCCATGAGCAATTTCTGTGGAGAGCATTTTTTTGTGAATTTCACCCAGCTGATTCTCCTCGGTGCCTGTTTGTTTTAGATTCAGGGAGAACACAGGAAAAGGAGGTGAAACAGACAACATTTCCCAGGCACCCAACTTAGGAGATTAAATGTGGCCCCCAGTGGAAGAGCTAAAGCGCGAGGATTTAATTACTTCTGTCCCCGGGGGCTCCCCCCACCCACTCTCCTCCCCCTCTCCCCTCAGGTTGCCAGGGTCCCTCACTAGCCCTGGACCGGGGCGGAGTGTGTGACAGCGGGACCGGGCCCCACCTTTTAGCTGCGCAGGTGAAGACAGGCTTCCCCCCACGTCAGTGGCGTCCGAGACGGGAAGTGAGGGTCCCCGGGACTGCGCCTCCCTATGGTTAGAACCCGGCTTCCGGTGCAGACCGGCTCCGGGCGCCTTCCAAGGCAGCGCCCGTGCCCTATTTTCCATTCCGGGTGTTCCGAAACCCCTGTTTTCCGCCTGAAAACCAGGCAGCCCATGGACCCGTTTTACAGGGCGCCAATCGCAAGGGCGCACGGTGTGTTTTAAATCCCGAGGCCTCGGCAGCCCCCCCTCTCTGCCCACAGTGTTTCCCCTCTCTCACTCTCTCTAACGCAGTGGTTCTCCACCTTCCTAAGGCCGGGACCCTTGCATACAGCTCCTCATGGGGTGGTGACCCCCAACCATGAAATGTTGCTCCTGTGATGCATCGTGATGTAAATATCTGCATTTTCCGATGGTCTTAGGCGACCCCTGTGAAAGGGCCGTTCGACCCCCAAAGGGGTCGTGACCCCCAGGTTGAGAACCGCAGCTCTAATGGCTCTTTTGGGGGCCAAGAGCCTACCTAGAAAGCGTAACACGCACCGGGCGCACGCGGCTTGCCTCCCGAAAGCTGCCTGCCTCCGCCTGGGCTCGGGGTGGAGGTGGCTGGCGCTGCGCAGCCCCTCCAAAGTCCCCGGCGCTCAGCGCCCAGGAAATGGATTGCTTATGGGGAGATAATGTCCCTGCTCCTCCTTTTTACGTCTGTGAGAAATGCCATCGCGGCTAATAGGGTGATTAAAACCCTTTCTGCTCCAGGAGATAAATGTGATCAGGTTTGTCATCCTCTGCCCGAGATAAAGACAGCGCGGCAAACTGGAAATGCCACTGCACTTCCTTCCTCTTCCCGAGCCCGGGACATTGGGCACTCGGCACGCAGATGGTGCTGCCCATAAAGAATAACATTATCTGGGAAACACTTTTCCTTCCCGTTAACCGGCTTCACCGTGTGCCGCCGGTCCCGCGGAGCCGACGAACGGCTCCATCTTCTGATAGCCGAGCCCCGAGTGCAGGAACACGCCACCGCGGCCTCGCCGATGGCTCCCTTTTCCACGCCGATGGCTCCCTTTTCCACGCTGCCCCGGCCGCTTCCCCCTGGCTTTTCAGAGGCAACCGGGGCCGAAACCGGTTTGGCTCAGTGGACAGAGCGTCGGTCAGCGGACCGAAGGGTCCTGGGTTCCATTCCGGTCAAGGGCACGTACCTTGTTTGTGGGCACATCCCCAGTAGGGGGCGTGCGGGAGGCAGCTGATCAATGTCTCTCTCTCATCCATGTTTCTAGCTCTCTATCCCTCTCCCTTCTTCTCTGTAAAAAGTCAATAAAACATATTTTTTAAAAAATAATAAATTTAAAAAAATAAAATGCAACCAGGGCCTAAGCGTGGTGCCAATTGGAGGGACTCTGTCCCCTCAGAAGGGGACTCCCGGCCATTGGGTGACCCCTGCCATCTCTCAGGGACCACAGTGTATGGGGGAGGGGTTTTGCCACCTGAGATGTATTCATTCATTCATTCCTCCGGCCCCCCCGTGCCAGCCCCTGGGGACAGAGCGCACCCTGTAACCCTGGCGCCCTCCCAGGGCCGGGCTGCCATCGGCGCCAGCAGTGGGCGCTGTCCCCCCTTTTCTGAGAGGAGTTTCCACCCTGACGGAGCTGACAAGGCAGGAACCTATGAAAGAGAATCCCGATGGATAACGCTTTGCCCTTTCATTACCCCAGACAAGCTCGAAATGCTCCTTTCCTCCCGCTCGGTGGAGGCTTTTAAAAAATCATAGCCACTCTGCACCTAAGGAAAATAAAAGCCTCGAGCCCAGCTGTCAGCAGTGGTGGGGCGCTCCATTCTGAGGGGGACCTTGGTCGGCGGCGTCAGACTCGGACTGAGAATATGGACAGAAGCCTGTGCAGTGCGGTTCCAGCCTTCCTGCCCTTCATTCACTTCTGCTCGTGTGGAGGGAGGTCATCGAGAAGACGTGGCTGCTGGTTGGCCTGAGCGCTGGACCCGGGCAATGGAGGCTGCCCCCCACCCCCCACCCCCGTTCCCTGTCCCTGGGATGTGCGCTCTGCTTGCCCTCCTGGCTCCCAGCCTTGAGACAGAAACATGACTGAGTCCACCGAAGGCTCCACATAAACTGTGAAGATTTGGAAGACAGCCAAAACCGGTGTGGCTCAGAGGATAGAGTGTGGGCCTGCGGACTGAAAGGTCCCAGGTTCGATTCCGGTCAAGGGCATGTACCTTGGTTGCAGGCACATCCCCAGTAGGGGGCGTGCAGGAGGCGGCTGATAGATGTCTCTCTCTCATCGATGTTTCTAACTCTATCCCTCTCCCTTCCTCTCTGTAAAAAAATTAATAAAATATATTTTTTTAAAAAAAGATTTGAAGGACAAATTGTGGAAAACTGCTCAGGCTGTGGCAGCCCAACACCGGCCTGGGAAGGAGGTCTCCCCTCATGAAGCCGCCTCCTACCCTCTGGAGGGGGCTCTTTCTCAGCGTCTCCCTGCCCCCAAGAAAGGGGCTGGTTCAGATCCCGCTCCGGAAGCTCCCGGAGGTTGTGAAGCAGCAGCTAGAAATCGCCCCTTAGCGGAGATGTAGTTAGAAATGCAGAGTTTTTGCTGCTCCGTGCACCCCGATCAACTTGGCAATCCTTTCTGTTCAGTCCGGGATGTCTAACAGGTTACAGATGGATCCCAGAATTATTACTGACGCAGCACTTTGAACAGGGCAATGTGGTCCAGAGAAAAAATGTAATGTTATGCACGTGACATCTCACTTAAAAAATTTCCTTAGGACTAAGAGATTTCATGACAACCGATTCATTTCAAATACACTTTATTAAACCTGATTGCTAGTTAAAGCCTAAGCAATGATCAACAAACTGGACAACGGATACTGAACCAGGGATTATGTTTCCAGAAATACATATCCTTTTTCTTTAACGTGTTTAAATCTCCCGTAAAAACTAACGGCTATGAGACGTTGGTCTGTTTTCGGTAAGGGCTCGGGAGGACAGAAAAGGGGTGGGTGTGTATGGAAGGGTTGGGTGTGCAGTTTCACAGCAAGGCAGTACTGAATACTTAACATGGAGACTTACACTCAGGTAATTTCCCCGTAAAAATACTTGTTAAGGTAGGTGGTAACTGGGCAATTTTTACATTGACAACTGAGACAGAACTACAGGCTGTCAGTCAGTCAATGTGTGGGAACCCGGAACCAATGGCTCAAAATGCCATGTTTAATCCCACGATGCCTGTGCCCTCATTTGAGCACAGCCGTCGCTTTCAGGTCATCGACATCTGTCGCCGCTTCTTGCTCAACGTGAGCACTTACAGGTGGGCTGTCCGGTACAGACGGCGCCCGGGCGGGTGGGCCACAGGCTGGCTCCGAGGGCAGCGCCCAGAGGCCCAGTCAGTGCGGAGTCTGCGGGGAGGGAGTGTCCCGGTCCCCACAGCACGATGGCAGGAACCGGCGGAAACTCATCACGAGGCACATCGCGGTCTTGCCGCTGTGCGGATCCCTTACCAGCGTCTTCCATCACCGGCTGTTTCAACTCTTTTTTTGTTTTGTTTTTCAGGTACAGAACTTGCCTTCAGCTGTTCCAGTCACACACACAAGTACTTCCCGGGGTCTCCTCCGTGCAGGGAAGTTACCATGTCATCGTTTTAAATGGTCCTAACTTTGGGACAAACTGATCCTCCCCCACCCCCAACCTGATACACGTGAGCACGCACGCGCCACGTGAAGTTTACAGCAAAGTGCGGGACAGTGTGAACACGCCGACCGGGCCCAGCCTCGGGTCGGACCCCGCTCGGCGCGTCTTCGCGAGGAGAGATCGGTGAGTCCCGGGCTGCCTGGCGTCTGGAAGCCACTCGCTCTGGAACAGCCGGCTTGGAATTCTCCCGCCAGGCTCGTCTCATTTGGATTTCAACGCTTCCTCCCACTCCACAGCAGGCTGGGCGTTCTTGGGAATCGCTGGGAATATCGACTGCATTTTGCTTCGAAACTCTTTCATCTAAAAGAAAGAAGTTCATCGTCAAATGTTACAAGAAGGGAGAGAGCCACGATCAGAGAGGACGCACGCAGCTGTGGGTGGGAGGGCACGTCACTGCTGGAGGCGCAGAGCCGAGGAGGACCGATAAAAGGTAGGAAACCACCCCAGGTCCTTGGAAGACGAGGAGGTACACCTCTTTTCTCCCAGGTTAAACCTTTTGGGCCTTTAATAACGTAAAACTCCACTCGGACTCTGAAAGCATCACGCTCGCCACTGTCCACCTGCCCGACAGTGCCTCCCCCAGGAGGAAGGGGTGTATTGCGGGTAAAGAGCAGCTGAGGGCCAGGGCTGTCCACCTGAATCCGTGAAACACTCAGGTCGGTCCAGGTGAGAATTTGAGAGCCAGAGAGGAGTGGAGAGAACAAACTCGGTAGGGAGCTAACAGAATGGGTCAGTGGGTGGCAGGGTGGACGTTTGTATGTGCCCGTGTTGGAAAATCGAGGTGGGGTTTACCAGGGGAGGTTGGTTTGGAATCTGGCAGCGGGGAAGAGAAAGACTTTAATTCCAGGGTCAACCTGGGGCACCTGGCTCCACCGGCAGGGCCCTCCACCCTCAGGGCGCGGGTTGCGGGGGAGGGGAGGGAGACTGTCATTTATGGGGGCTGAGTAAGTCTTACATCACAGAGTACCGGCTACATCTCTGGTTCCTTCTTTTGTGTCTGCAGTGGTCCCGCCACGGGGGTATTTCATCAGCCACACCCATAGCCCAAGGCTGCAGGCCTCCCATGGGGGGTGTGAGGCGCCCGGGGCTCAGCACCCTGCACTCATTTCGCTGTTATCGTGAGCCAGCTAACTTCCTTGTATGGTGATGCTTACTGATTCCATTTGAACCGAATCCTCACGTGGCTTCCAAATTCAGGGGTGTGTTTAGTGTGGGACCTGTTAACGTCTGGGCGGCTGTTAGCCCCCCAGGCCCTGACCGGCCTCTGTGCAAACCCAAACCCACGGCTGGAAAGCCGCTTCAGCTGAGCCGTCGTGTATGGAAGGGGGTGACTGCCCATTTCCAGGGGTGTGAGGAGGAAGGGAGATAATACCGTATTTTCCGGCGTATAAGACGACCCCCAACTTTTCCAGTTAAAATATAGAGTTTGGGATATACTCGCCCTATAAGATGACACCCGGCGTATAAGACGACCCCCGATTTTTGAGAAGATTTTCCTGGCTTAAAAAGTCCTCTTATACACAGAAAATACGGTACGTACAAAGCACTGCACCGAACACTTGGTAAGTGCTCAATGTAATTAGCTACTGCCGTTAGAGCGTCATCCAGATACATGCGCTATCTTCCCAGAACAAAGCTCGTGTGGATATAAGTATTGTGGCATGTTCATTAAAAGTACTTTATAGTTACATGTCATTTGGGTTTCAGTATTGACGCCAGAAGATACATAGGCTATCCAGTATAGTAGTCCACGGCAACCGTGTCCGTGTCGGGTCCGAGACACCAATCTTGAAGACACACATGTCCATGGGATGCCGCACCCCCTCTCCTGTTCGTACTGTGATGAACCTCATGAGGGGCTCTTATTAGGGGCAGCACAGCAACCCTGGTGGGGGGGTGGGGGAGCTGAAAGTGTAGGTGTTTTTGGTTGTCACATCTCAGGGGATCACTACGTCCATCCTGGAGGGCATGGGTGTCCAGATGGCCCACAGAAAGCGCTGCTTTGTGCAAAGTACCGCAAGCCCCCTCGGAGGGGATGTGCATCGGCCTTTCTTAGTGAAAGAAGACGGCTCTCTGGTTTGCAATGTGCGCCTGGTTCTTTCCTTCGCTCTTCTAGTTGCACATTTGTTACCGCCAGGCCCGATGTGAGGGTTTTCAAACCGAGTGTCTGGTGGCCAGCGCGTGAACAGAATCACCTACCGCTCCACTTCTCAGTGACCTGGGACATGGCCCGTTGCCGAGAAGGGGATGCTGGGAAATGGCCTGGGTAGGAGAGCAAGGGGCGGCTGCCTTGTCTCAGCATGGTCCTGTTCCCTCTCTCTCCTCCTGGCCGAGTTTTTCTTTCCTCTCTTTTCTCAAGGATTGCATTACTCACGTGCACCCGGGGTCCTCCGTGAGTAACTGAACCACCAGAAGGAACCGTATCTCAAAAGCAGCCACTGGGGAGAGGCTTCAGAGCGAGGGAACGGGGGGAGGCACGTGGGACGAGAACGGCATTCAGCCCTGCCTTTGATTTGGCAGCGGCGGAAATGGAAACCCCGGTCCACGCTGCATTACAATCAGGGCCACAAGCTGCTTTACACAGTGGGACTCGGTGGAACGGTTTAAAGCGTGTGTTATTCCTAGTGCGTGCACAGCAACTGGACACCTCCCGTTTCCCCCCAGATCCACTGACACCAGTGCAGAGGCGGAGGCCTCACCGGTGATACTGTCATCACAGCCCAGCAGAACGCTCGGCTGCGTTAAATGCGCTGGAAATGAGTTAGGGCTTCCGTACCTTTTGACAAACTTGGTTATTCATGCACTGAATTCCACGATCACAATCACAGCCACGGCCACAGAACCGTCCCCACTCCATGCCCCCC
>JAAGEH010002530.1:731599-783342 GCA_011751065.1 Lasiurus cinereus | reverse complement strand
ACCTAAGCGAGTCAGAACAAAGAATTAACATGCACTTAATGAAAATAATAAATTCCTACAACACAGCAAACACCCCCACCCCCGTTCTTTTGGACCAAATGGCAACTGCATATAAATTCAAGTAAGTATTGGGGTATGTATCAGTGGCAGGGGAAAAAAAAACAAAAAACACATCTTTGACGCAGCCACTTGGGAAACTGCTAAGAACACAAAACCTGGGCATTGTTAACTAACAGAGCCGGGGGGCTCCATCCCGAGGGGAATCCGTCGCCCCTCCCCGCTTTCCTCTTTCCAGCCGCCAGGACCCAGGACCCAGCCTGTGAAGGGGCCTCCTCCTCTCTGGGGCGCCGGCTACACCTTGAGCGACTTCTGGATCTCCCAGAGCGTCTCGGCGCTCTTCTTGAGCCGCGCCTCCTCCTCGGGCTCCAGCCGCACGCGGATGAGGTCCGTGATGCCGCCCTCGCCCAGCACGCAGGGCACGCTCAGCGCCACCTCCTCCTGGATGCCGTACAGGCCCTTGATGATGGTGGACACGGGGTGCACGCGCCGCAGGTTCTTGCACACGCTCTCGGCCAGGTCGGCCACCGAGAGGCCGATGGCCCACGAGGTGTAGCCCTTGAGCTTGATGATCTGGTAGGCGCTGGCGATCACGTCGCGGTGCACGTGCTTCCAGTGCTCGGGGTCCTGCTCGCCGCCCAGGCCGGGGCTCAGGTCCCGCAGCAGCACGCCCGCCACGTTGACGCCGCTCCACACGGGCACGCTCGAGTCGCCGTGCTCGCCCAGCACCCAGCCGTGGCAGCTCTCGGGGTGCACGCCCAGCTTCTGGCCGATGAGGAAGCGGAAGCGCGCCGTGTCCAGGTTGCAGCCGCTGCCGATGACGCGGTGCTGCGGGAGGCCGCTCAGCTTCCAGGCCAGGTAGGTGAGGATGTCCACCGGGTTGGACACCACGATCAGCTTGCAGTTGGGGCTGTAGGTCATGATGTCGGCGATCATGAGCTTGAAGATGGCCACGTTGCGCTGCACCAGGTTCAGGCGCGTCTCGCCCTTCTCCTGGCGCGCGCCCGCCGTGATCACCACCAGGTTGGAGTCGGCCGTCACCCGGTAGTCCCTGCCCGACACCACGCGCGGCATCTTCACGAAGGAGCTGCCGTGCTGCAGGTCCATGGCCTCGCCCTGCAGCTTGCCCTCCAGCACGTCCACCAGCGCCAGCTCGTCGCTCAGGCCCCGCAGCAGGATGCTGAGCGCGCAGGCCATGCCCACCGAGCCGGCGCCCACGATGGAGATCTTATTGCGCGGCCCGGCCTCCTTGGAGGTGAGGGTCTTCAGCAGCTCGCTCTTGACGGTCGCCATGCCGCGCGCGGGGGTGACGGCGCGGCCGGGGCCCCTGAGCGGGACGCCGCCGGCGGGACCCGGGGCCACGCCCAGGCTCCGGAGCCGCGCCCTCGCCGCGCCCACGCCCCGCCTGGCCCAGCCCATGGCCGCGCACCCAGAGGGCAAGGGTTGAGGCGGGAAGGAAGGGAGCCCGAGGTCCCTGGCCGGCACCTCCGCAGCCTGCTCCTGCGCCTGCGCGAGGCTGGGGACCGTTAGTCAGTCCTTCGACGTGGTACTGCGCCTGCGCGAGGCTGGGGACCGTTAGTCAGTCCTTCGACGTGGTACTGCGCCTGCGCGAGGTTGGGGACCGTTAGTCAGTCCTTCGACGTGGTACTGCGCCTGCGCGAGGCTGGGGACCGTTAGTCAATCCTTCGATGTGGTACTGCGCCTGCGCGAGGCTGTGGGCTGTTAGACACCCCCTCAGCGTGGTACTGAGTTTGCGCGAGGCTTGGGCTCTTTAGTCAATCCCTCGGCGTGGTATTGCGTCTGCGCGAGGCAGTTAGACACATCCTCTCGGCGTGGTACTGAGTCTGCGTGAGGCTGGGGGCCGTTAGTCAATCCCTCAGCGTGGTACTGCGAGGCTGGGGGCAGGTAGACACGTCCTGGGTGTGGTACTGAGTCTGCGCGAGGCTGTGGACCGTTAGTCAGTCCCTCGGCGGCGTGGTACTGCGTCTGCGCGAGGCTGGGGGCCGGGGACCGTTAGGCACTCCCTCGGCGTGGTACTGCGTCTGCGCAGTTAGACACGAACCCGGCGTGGTACTGCGCCTGCGCAGTTAGACACGTCCTCGGCGTGGCGCTGCGCCTGCGCGGGGCGGTTGCTAGTTGGCGCCGCCTCAGGCTCGCTACCGCGGCCCGGCTGGTGAAACCGCAGGATGGCCCCTACACAACGCTCCGCCTTGAATGCAGTTTCACAAACACCAGTCTCCCCCGTGCGTGGCGCGTGTCAGCGGCCAGCGCGGGCTTCGGGTGACTGGGTGTCGGCGTGCGCGCCGAGGAGCCGGCTTTGGTTGAGGCCGGCGAACAGGCTGCGTCCCGGACTGGAACGTCGGGGGGGCCGTGCAGTGCCCCGCGCCCCGCACGGTCCTTGCAGCCGCAGGAGCGGGTCCTGTTCCCGCCGCGCCAGTTGAGCGCCTCCTGGCCCGGGCAGGGACCGGGCGCCGGGGGAGGCACAGCGCCCAGCAGCCGTGACGCGAGGCGGTGAGAGCAGCGTCTAGGGCTTCTCCACACTGGCGGGGAGGTTTATGGCGGCCATGTGTCGGGTTAAGCGCTGGGACGTTTTTAGCCCACCTTCACTCAGCGGGGCGGTGCTTTGGGGCGGTCCGCTTAAAGACCAGGTTTCTTTTAGGCCCGGTGACGGCCTGGAGCGTTACCGCGCCCGTCCCCCCCCTTCCCCTGACGGCGCCCCGGCCGGGCAGGCCGCTTCCTGAGGGCGGGGCTCCTGAGGGCGGGGCTCCTGAGGGCGGGGCGGGGCTCCTGAGGGCGGGTTCCTGAGGGCGGGGTTCCTGAGGGCGGCGCTCCTGAGGGCGGGGCTCCTGAGGGCGGGGCTCCTGAGGGCGGGCTCCTGCGGGCGGGGTTCAGGGACACAGACCCTCGGCTGGCGGGCTTCTCTCCAGGTGATTTTCTTCGTCGAACGTGAACCTCTGGAAATACAATCTCTCTGAGAGCGGCCTCTTCAGTCCCCCCTAACCCTAACTGAATCCATTTCCAGAAAAAATGTGACGCTCTCCCAGATCAAGTGCCGCAAACAAAGCAGTGTGTTATGCGCGGAAAGTCCTGAGACAAGGACCTTGGTGGCGGGCACCTCCCCAGTGCGGGGCGTGCAGGAGGCGGCTGATCGATGTCTCTCTCTCATCGACGTTTCTATCCCTCTATCCCTTCCTCTCTGTGAAAAATCAATAAAATATATTATATATATATATATTGCAGTACAAGATTACAGCTGATGGCAGGACCGTGCCACAGGACTTGTGGTTACACCACGTAGGAGGAATGAGGCAGAAAAGAAAGATGACTGACCACCAGGTCTCTGGACCAAGCACGGCCACGACTAAGCCGTTCTGTTCCCCCCACCCTGACTCTCACCCCCATCGCCCCTTTTCTATCGAGGAGGCCCGTTCAAGTACAGATGCTCCCACCTTACGATGGGGTGGTGGCCTGATCGATCCATTCTGCGTTGGAAATGTCAGCGGACAACAGCCACCAAAAACGCGCTGGCACACACACACGAGGCCCAGCTGGCAGAGTCACCTCCCGGCCGCTGTTCAGCCTCACCGGAGAGGACTGTACCGCAGAGCCCTGGCCCGGGAGAGGGATCACAATCCGAAATGCAAGTACAGTTTCCACTGGAGGCATCGTCACTCTAGCACCACCATGAAGTCAAACTGTCCTAAGATGCAGATTGTCTGTTCTCCATCTCCTCCTAACTTTTCTACAATGCCCAAGCAGAACTGGCTTTTTAAAATCCTGTACCAAATAAATAAATTAATTAATTCCTGTACCACCAAAGCACTTTGTACCTCTCTCCATGACAGGATTTATCACACACAATGAAGTGTACTCCAAAAGGGGTCACCTTTTATGTACCAGCGTATCCCTGTCCTCTAGAAGAGAGCTGGGTCCATGCATAGCAGCTCAGTAACCACGTGGGAGGAAAGAAGTGAGTATAAAACTGAGGAACGTGAGGCCAGAGACTAAAAGGTGAGAGAGAGATGGAAAAACATTGAAGAAAGGAGTAGGTTAAACATGCAGGTGTCTGTTTGGGGTTTCTTAGCAAGGTTGAGGCATAAATTTCAACAAGCTACTGATGAGCTAAAGATTTCCTAACTATTCTCAAAGCCAACACCTCCCTTTACCAAGTTTGAACATAGAAAAAAAAAAAAGAGAAAAGAATGTCCACAGTGCTAGGAACAGGTAAATGCAATGGCGGAGAGAATATGTTTAACCTTTAGAGCTACTTAAAATGTTCTGTTCTTTGGAAAGCTTTAAAAAACAATCTATGCACAAAACTCTCGATTCGCTCCCCTCCCCTCCAAAAAAAAAAAAATGCACTGAGAACAGTGTTAATTAATATTACAAGCTAGTCTAAAATAGCCCATCAACTCACCAGCATGTAAGTAGGGCATGATATAAACAATTATTGTCAAATTCTTTGTGATTTGAAAGTCATAAAATGAAATTGTAGTTTTCAAACAAGTTAGTGAGCTGTAATTCCACTGCTCGTAGAGACTATGTAATCCTGGTGGAGGGATCGCTACAAATCCCAGCACCTGAAAGTACAGTACTTTCCGTGGCAGCAGTGCTGAGAATGCTGGGAAGGACAAAAGCAGAGCCACCAAGCTCTGTCTCCTGAACAGAATAAAAGTAAACTGTCAAGTATAAAAGCACCACTGGGACCTGTGTCCTGTTTATGGTATTGAAATAGTATAACAGGAATAGACAAGCTCTGATAATTTCCCCCATCTCATTTATGTTTTTTAAAGGTATCATCTTACACATAATTTTTGGTGCAGTGCAAAAGAGCCCCTTGTATTAATCATTAAAAAAAGGGGGGCCGAGACCGGTTTGGCTCAGTGGATAGAGCGTCGGCCTGCGGACTGAATGGTCCCAGGTTCGATTCCCGTTGGGGGCATGTACCTTGGTTGCGGGCACATCTCCGGTGTGGGGCGTGCAGGAGGCGGCTGATCGATGTCTCTCTCTCATCGATGTTTCTGACTTTCTATCCCTCTCCCTTCCTCTCTGTAAAAAATCAATAAAATATATTTTTTAAAAAAGGGGGGAGGGGAAGTATTTTAATGTGGCACAAAACATGAAAAGTTAAAATTCATTAGTATGTGTGCAAACATCCCAAATCATACGTAAAAACTGAGAAACTTTAGCTGGAGGGTTTAACTGCACAGGCATTTTATTACCCCATTTACTTCCTGCCAGTGGGTTAAGTAAGAGAAGTGGTACTGTAGTCCTCGGTAACAACAGCTTGATTCATCTAAAACAGGTGACATGAAGAATATCTTTGTTACTTTCAATCTGAGGGAGAAACTGACGTTACCTTTATGAACTCGGAAATGCCAACCCAGATTAATTCCAGGTCGTAAAGTTTAAAAATTAACCTGCCTCGAGACTTCTAGGCCAAGAACCGAGTCGGCAGCGGGGGAGGAAGGAGCGCTCCGGGTGGGTGGGAGCGATACCAGGCTCAGAGGCCGGGGAGGACATGGCCGTGAGCATGGCGAGGACTGGGTGTGACAGGCTAGGAGACTCCGCTAGGCTCCCACCGAACCGCTGACATCTGGACATATCATTTGCATGGACTGTGCTGCAGCATGTTTAGCCTCGAACCACTAGATGCCAGTAGCATCCTTGCAATGATGACAGCCAAACAGAGGTCCAGGCAGTGCCAAATGTCTGTCTCTTGGGGGCAGGGAGAGGCAGCTACGTGGACGTTTGACCCGCGGGGACATGAAGAACAGCAGGGAGTGGTATTAATTAATCATTTTTTAAAATGATTAATGCAAGGGGCTCTTTTGCACCGCAACAAAAATTAAGCGTAAGATGATACAGTGGTACCTCGAGATATGAGTTTAATTTGTTCCATAACCTCGAGGCGGGGGAAACTATGAGACGCTCGAGTCGCAGTAAACGGGTGGGTCGTGTGCAGCCGGCCGATCCGTGCGATGACTCCTATCTCAACTGTTGCTCGTATTTCAAAGCAAAAATCGCTCGCTCGACGGCTCGTATCTCAAAAATCTCGTATGTTAGGGCACTCGTATCTCGAGGTACCACTGTACCTTTAAAGAACACAATGAGATGGGGGAAATTATTAGAGCCTGCCTATTGCTGTTACACTATTTCAATACCGTAAACAGGACACAGTCCCAGTGGTGCTTTATACCTGACAGTTTACTCATATTCCGTTCAGGAGAGCGGTGCCATGCAGGGGGGAGGGCAGGGGGGGGAAGCGCAGGCATTCCGCAGCCGGGTGGAGAGGCGGCGGAGGCCGGGCAGGGGCGGGGTGTGAGAACCAGCGGGCAGAAGCTGCGCCCAACACGGCTGTGGGTAGGGGAGTAGCAGGACGTGGAGACCAGGCAGACAGGACTGAGAAAGTGTGGTCCTGAGCGGAATCCACTTCCCGTCTAGGCGGCCTGTGGAGGCAGCTGCGCTGCACTGAGTGTGACCCAGGAGCAGGCGGGAGGACATGCCAGTTCGCTGGGAACACACGTGGTGCTGGGAGGACACGCAAGCATCCGTGTCCGGCCCAGCAGGCCCCGAGCCAGGCGCTCAGGAGTATGCGCAGGAGAGAGGCATGGTCTGCACGTGGACAAGACCACCCGTGTCCAGACCCACGAGGAAGAAAAGAGGAGAGTCCAGGCAGGAATCGCAGCATATTGTGTGCACAGGAAGGCGGCAGAACTCCAGAAGTAAAGACCTCTAAACATTCAGAATCTGTTAGCACAAGAAGCCGACCATAACTGAGTCATCCTGACACATGTTCAGCGCAGTTTACACTGTGGAAAGACACACAGCACGTGTGCAAAATTTCCTCTTAAACTCAGAAATATTTCAGCCAGGCAAATTCAATCTGAGAGAACACTTCCATTTTCTGATACAGGGTCACTGAATAAAAATATGGAAGTCTAGCCGAAACTGGTTTGGCTCAGTGGAGAGAGCGTCGGCCTGCGGACTGAAAGGTCCCAGGTTCGATTCCAGTCAAGGGCATGTATCCTGGTTGCGGGCACATCCCCTGTAGGGGGCGTGCAGGAGGCGGCTGATCAAAGTCTCTTTCTCATCCATGTTTCTAACTCTCTATCCCTCTCCCTTCCTCTCTGTAAAAAAATCAATAAAATTTATAAAAAAAAAATAAAAAAAAATATGGAAGTCTAGCAACATACATGATGTTTTTTCATAGTTTCAGATATTGGAAAGTGACTAACCAGTACCAGATACCTGTTAAACCAAGCTGAAGGGGAAAGCAGAGGCTGCCGGGTACGGAGGAGGCTTTGGTTGGAGACCTGTACCCCGTTTTGTGCGCGCAGTGTGAGAAATAAGGACAGAGAGGGAGAAACCCCAAGTGGAAAGGAGGCTGGCTTTCCTCAGCTGGAACATTCTTGAAGCGATCAAGCCTGTGTCAGTTCTTGGACCGGGAAGGCTTTCATAGCAGAGCTTCTCGTAGTAATTGTTGCCCTTTCTCACCCCATCAAACGCCTGGGGCCCTGTGTTTCTTACCAAAGGAAACTGGTGGGTTTGAAAGAGCTCTCTTGGCAACAGGCCAAAGCAGCTGGGGCCTCCCCGCCCCCCGGAAAAAACGTGCGGTGGTCATTATCTCCCCTTTTCAACCGAGCAGAAGCCCCTGTGATGCGGTCTCTCTCGGTGTCACCAGACTGCGCCTGGGCGTGCCCTCACCACCGGGACGCCAAGCCCATTAGAGCGGCAGGCAGGGGAAAGGAGGCGGGTCGCAGAGAGGCTCTTGTCACCTCGGCCCCAAGTTCATGGATGCACGGTGCCACTTCCCATTAATGGGCTGCGGGGAAACGCTGCTCAGAGCTTCAGCCGTCTGGAGGCCGAGAGCTTGACAGCTGGGCCATCGCCGCCAGCTCTGATGGCTGCCCTGGGCCTGCGCCTGCCGGGAGGCACATTAGGAGGAGGGGGAGGCCAGGCTGGGCCTGCTGACGCCTGTGATCGGAATGAGGGACCGAAGCCCGCTTCCTGGGGCGGGCGCGGGGCAGACCGTGGGAGCACTGAGATGGGATTAGGCAGGGACCCGGGGGAAATGTTCCGGCTGCTTCTCAGATCCTGCCGATGACTCGGGAGTGGCTGCCACTACACGATCTGCAGGAGACTCAGAGTAGCTTTCGGTCTTTGACCTAAACTGATGGAAAGTATATGACACGAAGTCCATTTCCTTTCCAGAAGCTAAACACTTCCAAGCTTCTCCGTAGTTTCATTTTGCAAGTGGGGTTCTAGTATTCATTCTACAATGCTGCTTCATTTGAAATAATGTAAGAAGAAATGTATTTGACAGGCGATACGGCAGAATGTTGGGGAAAGTGAAATTGGCAAAGTCACAGGAAAGAGATTTGACTATAATTAGCAAAATCCTCACGTTAGTCGTAAAGTAATTAGTAAGTGAGCCTAAATATTAACATAAAAAGTAGGCCTAGGAGCAGCTACTAAGAGCGCTGGAGAAAATAAATTTTATTGGCAAGCATCTACTACTGTCCTAGAGGAAACGTCTTGTTACTTGTCTTAAAGGGTCTTTCTTAGAATAGGAAAGTGAAATGACAATGTTTTAGAGAAATATTTAAACTGTAGATGCTTCACTTTTTGTTTTTTAAAGAACAAGAGGTCTGGGCTTTTGAGAAAGAAGCGATCTATCCTGGCAGATGAGGGGGCCAGTCTGGGGCTGGCGAGTGGGCGAGGGCCCGTCACAGACCATTTTCCTAAAAGCCTTTACAGCGGCAGGGCCTTCAGAGGGATGCAGGCAAGGAAGAAAGATGCTATCAGATTGGCAAACATTTCAGAGTCAAAGAAGCCACCAGTGGCAAGGGTGCCAGGAAACTTGTATGCGCTGTTCATGTCTTCTAAATTATATCAAAAACATTTTTAACGTGCACTTGGATTCAACAATAGCAACTTCTGTCTTTAGGACAGATTTCTTGACCAAGAAAAATACAAGAGAGATATATGCCTAGAGAGTTTCACTGTGGTGTTTAATTGTGAAAAATTACAGTCTAACTACTGTTGGCAACAGACTGATTTAAGTAAATTATGATACATAATATGGTACCATGTGGCCATTAAAAGTGATGGAGATTTACATACTCTACTGTGCAGAGAGTTCCCATGACTATTCAGTGAAAAAAGGTTCCAGAGTAGTACAGTAAAGCAACATTTACATACAATTATGTGAAGGTGCATCTAGAAGAAGGTCCGAAATAATGTTCTACTGTAACAGATGATTACAACTCAGTGAGATTTCTGGTTATTGTTTCCTTTCCTGTACTTTTCTACATTAATTCTTTTTTTTAAATATTGAATACATATTTTTACCAAAAAAAAAGGCCATTTTTGTTTTAAGATAGGCCCAAAGTATATTTTTCTTTAAAAACAAATACATGTATATATGTATATATACATATATTAAAAATACATAAATAAAGACAAATACCTCTTATCCCATGATAGAAAGGTAAACAAACCCAAAACCTCCTTTCGTTTGTAAGTTAATTTTCAAATTTAACTTTCTGGACAATTTAAAGTATTTCCCAATAACTAAGAACATTTTCATTCACAGTTTGATTACTATTGGAGGGCAACAACTATAAATTATCTGTAAATTCTAACTACACTGATTATCATGAACATGTTATACAGAAACCACAGTAAATGTTAGCAGTGGGCAATTCTGACCAGTACTTTGAGGCTATAACCTCACTTCAAACAAATTTAAAACATGGGTCCATGGAAGTCTTAAAGCTTCCTATCGTATCAATCGGGAGTTGTTTATATACCTATTGTTCTTCCTTCTAAGGCGATGAAAAAAAGATAAGACAGTGTAACTATAAGTATGCTCAACTTCTTCAGAAATCCTTTTAAGTATTAATACCTACTATAATAAAAAGTAAAACAGCTAACAAATCTTTACTCTTGAGTAACAAGCAAGTTAACCGTAGGTGGCATGGCTTTTTCTTTTGATAACTGGGGAATTACCAGTTGGTATCACGAAGGGTCCTATTGACTAGCTAAAGAACACTGATCTCAACTATTCTCTAAGCTCAGTATGTCTGTCCTGGTAAACCACCTATCACAGAGGCTCAGTGTGCCAGTCTCCTAGGACTATGAACCCATAATCAGTGTTCATTCTTTTCACAATTAAGTTATGATAAAATCAATGCTGCCTCAGTCATAATCCTATATAATAAAAGCCTAATATGCTAAGTGTCTGGTCATCCATTCAACCAATGGGGGAGTGCCGGCCAGGTCTGGGTCTCACGGGATTTTGAGGTGCCTGTGGGTGGGCAGGGACTTGACTTTGGGTCCTGTGGTGCGCCCCAGACTCTGACTAGAGGAAGGTTTTCATATACATTTTACTAATTTTTTTTCATCTCTGACACTTCTATTATAGAGAAAGGGCAAATAACAAGATTAAATTATTTCCTCTAATCCCTTTTAATGTGCATGAAGTTTGGGCACTGGGTCACTAAATATGTTAATAATATGCTAAGGCTACTCAACTGCTCACTATGACATGCACTGACCACCAGAGGGCAGACAGTGCACCAGTCACCTCAGCCCTGAATTTAACTGTTGGAGAGTTAACCACCAGGGGGCGGATGCTCCAACTGGTAGGTTAGCCTGCTGCTGGGTCCGGCCATTGGGATTGAGCAAGACAGGCCAGACATGCCCTGAGCCCTCCCATGGTCCCTCACTGGCTGGCCACCCTCCCACATTCTTCCCTGGCCCGATCATGCATGCACCGTGGGGTCCCTCGGCCTGACCTGTGCCCTCTCACAATCCTCAGGGATGTTGGAGGGCCGGTTTCAGCCTGATCCTGCAGGCCAGGCCGAAGGACCTCCCTGGTGCACGAACCAGTCAGATGATAAAATACTATAATTCCAAGTAACTGCTGAACCATTACTGAGCAGTCTGGCTGTACCATGTACCACGGCCCATGGCTGGTCAGTGGGGTGGAGAGAGGATCCCATCTTAAATCTGGGTGCACTTATCTGCTTCAGTCTGCTGACAAAGTAGCTTCCACTAGCTCTCCTTTTTGGAACCTCTGATAAAATGATAGATCACTGTGTCAAATACAAATTTACATTATATTGGTATATTATGCATATTCTATATGAAGTGATGAATAAACAAAAAAGTAAATCCAAAAGGTTTCTAAGACGCTGAAGGGCTTCACTTGAAGCATTTTGCTGTTCCCTTTCAGGCCAGCAGATGTAGCTGTGACTTAAAATAGGGAATGTAAGTGCTCTGGCTCAGCCATTAGATGGCACCCCTTTTCTAAAAACTGGGTTTGCAGTGGAGACTTAATACAACCGAAGGCCGCTACCAACAAGTATTTGGCGCTGGAATGGACTCTGATCTAGAGTAATCATCTCAGTTACTTACTGAGCGCATGGCCTGTTTTCTTTAGTCATAGGAAGATGGGTATTTCCCAATGAGACAGTCAACGGTGAGAAAAGCTCATCAGCAGACTCTTTAGTGAGCAGCCTCACAGTTCTCATCAAAAGCCTCTCAATGCAAACCTGAAATGCACCCCCATGCTCTCCACAAGCCTCGGGCAGAACCATCTGATAAGACTTTGTGTAGAGCAGTGGTTCTCCACCTTCCTCAGGCCGCGACCCTTGCGTACAGTTCCTCATGGGGTGGTGACCCCCAACCATGACATTTTGCTACTGTGATGCATCGTGATGTAAATATCTGCATTTTCCGATGGTCTTAGGCGACCCCTATGAAAGGGTCGTTCGACCCCCAAAGAGGTCGCAACCCACAGGTTGAGAACCGCTGGTGTAGAGTTTCAAAGCCTACGCTGTCCATATTCAGTCTTTGGGGAGCCCTGTCTGAGCACAGAGCCTGGCTCAGGGTAGGCCCACAAAGATGTCCTGAATGAACTGATCAATATACGCTACTGCTTTCAAAAGATGTATCCTTGACAGGACCAGCGGTTCACTTTTCTGTGAGACTTTCAGCAGTAAAAAGCAAACGGATATGCCCAATGACCAGCATGGAGGGAGGGTGTGTCCTCATAGTCTCTTTTTAGTTAAAGACATTAAGGTGCAATGTAAAAGGGTTCCAAGTACCTGAGATTCAGTAGTGCCAATTATAAATGAGTATTTCTCCCAAAATATTTAATTTAGGCAATAATCCTCTTATCAGTCCCATATGAGAAAGTTCACATTCTAGACACTAAAATAGCAGTCTAGCCCAGTGATCGGCAAACTGTGGCTCTTTGGCCTCTTGAGTGTGGCTCTTCCACAAAATTCCACGGCCTGGGCGAGTCTATGTTGAAGAAGTGGTGTTAGAAGAAGTTTAAGTTTAAAAAATTAGGCTCTCCAAAGAAATTTCCATCGTTATACTGTTGATATTTGGCTCTGTGGACTGATGAGTTTGTTCGTCAACCACTGGTCTAGCCCATAAAGCGCAAGTTCTCAAGCACAAAATCTAATTTAAATAACCTAATTTTGTTGGTCTATGGAAGTTTGCCGGCACAGTTATCTTAAAAATCAAAGTTAGTCAAACAAGGAGAAAAGCAACATCTGTTTACCTACTGGTATATTTTGAGTGAAAAATACAATAATGCCCATGTTTAGTTATTATTAAGCCAAATGTGAAAAACTCAATAATGCCAGTACTGTTATTACTACTATCTATTACTCCAGCAATTCTCCCCTCCCATGCCCCTCTAACTGAATCACGCCCATCAGCATGCAGACATGCTGTTAATTCTCCCAACTTAAAAATAAACACAAACTCTCCTGACCCCAACTCTCCCTTCTAGCTATGACCCCACTTTCTTTCTCTCGACAGCAAAACTCAAGATTTGCTCGTATGTACTGCCTCTGATCTCTCTCCTCCATGCTCTTTAGGCTCCACCCCACTCAGGCTTTACCCACCCATGACTGCCCTATGCTAACTGAGTGAACTACCCTGTGACTTACCCCCACTTATACTTCCTTTTAAGGTTTTCTTCACCCGCATCCAAGCCACGTTCTCCTGGTTTTCCTTCCTCTTCACTTGGGAAATCTCATTTGCTCCTTTCCTCATTCCCAACCTCTCAACCTTGGGCCTGCCCAAGAGTTCCTTCCGTGGACCTCTCCACATTCACGGCCGCAGTGAGGTCATCTGGTCTTGGAGCTTTAAATACCATCTATTTAAGATACCTGTTTGCGATTGATGAGGCTCACATTTCTGTCTTCATCTTGCACCTCTCTCCTGAATTCTGGCCTTCTTACCTAACTGCTTACTTGACTTTCTACTTGGCTATCACATCTCACACTGACCAGTCCCAGACTGAGCCCCTGATTTAACCCCCAACAGCATCTGCTCCTGTCACACTGATCCCCACCCATTTCCCAGTTGCTCAGGCCAAAAACCTTGGAGACATCCCTGACTTCACTTTTTCTCGCACTTTCTCACTCAATCCATAACGAACCCTAATTAACTCTACCTCTGAAATAGATCCAGAACCTATCTGCATCAACGCCACTGCGGCCACTGCTTACACCACCTCATTCCCGCCTGCCAGACAGCGTGGTCCACAGAACTTCCTACTGGTAGTTGAATCAGACAATCATTCTGAATGTTTAGCTTCACAGCCTGGAGTCTAAATTACACACATACACATAAACAGAGGTTTTTCAGATTCTCTCCCATAATATGTAAGTGCATTAACAACTGAAATAATTTTACAATGCTTTAACTATTTTAGAAGAATATTTATATATAAGGATGTCAAACAGCATAGAAAGTTGTTCCAAGTTAAATAATTTCACCGAACAAATAGCTAGTACCAATTTATACAGAATGAACATTTGCTATGAATTAGTCATTACTTAATTGCATTTGAAGTTTCACTACCCTCAAATATTTAAATTACTTATATCACTTACTAGCAATGAGAAGTTGCCTCATCATTAGTAAGAATTTAGTCACCTTCTCTGCCATCACTTCCTAAGACAAACTACAAATTGGAGGAGAATCAGGGAGATTTGGACCACAGGAAGCAGAATGAACATTCCAGACACCGGTTAGGGACGGGGGTTACTTACACTGTGAACTCCTAAAGCTTTCCAGACCGCGAAGCTGATCACACCAACCCCGCACCACGCGCACAGCGAGCCCCAGCCCAGCGCTCGCAGGGCCAGGGAAGACCCGCTCTCCGGCAGCGCGGCCGTCGCCACGCTTCCCTGCAAGGACAGGAAGGCTGGGGTAAATTCAACGGTTCAGAAAGGACACGTATTTGGGGAGGGTTCGAAATTAATGTGAAAAAATAAGCAAACATACACTAAATACCCCAAAAGAAATTTTTTTAAATTTATATAAAACTGTAACTTACATTCCGATGCCCACGAGAATGAACATTTCCCCAAGTTATGAACCACCTGCTTATGCCTTTTAAATTGTATATTCATGTTATTTGCCCACAAAGTTTTCTTATTTGAATATCCTCTTTATATATTAATATTCTTCGGCCCTTATACCCATCATATGTGCTATTCTGTTTCCCCAGTTTGATTTCTTTTTCATTCCTTGTACTTCGCTTTTTAGTTTTTGTTTTTGGGCAAAGATGCATTCTGATGCTTTGAAGCTTACTAAAACTTCCCCTATCCTAATGTTACAGTCATTTTTCTGTGAGTTTTATTTTTAAGTTGTCTCTTCTTTTCACCACTTCTAAGTTCATCTGGTATTTATTTTGGTTTTGATGGGAACTGATGACTCGAGGGAGTTTACTTCCCCAAACCTTAGCAACGGCCCCACTCAGCTGATTAATCCTTCTCCTCCCAACTTACTTGAGAATCTTTTATAGAGAAAGGTTTATTTCTAAGCTATTCTTGTACCGCTAATTTATCATCTATTTTTATGCCAGAATCACACAGATTTAATTATAGGATAAAAAATATTAATATCCAGAAAGTACATCATACTCGTTACTTTTTTCAAAAATTCCATTGCTGCTTTTGCCTATTAATTCTTCCAGAAAAATCCTAGGACATTCTGTCCTATCCCCAAACAAGTGAAGAAAATGCCCATTCATTGGCATTTTCATTAGCTAATTTTCCAGCTAATTAGCTAATCTGATAAACAATAATAACAAATTTGTAACACCATATCTTCCACCTGGAAATGTATTTCCATAAATTTGTCTTTTGCTTTTTAAAAATAATTTTCTTGCTATTGTTCAACACCATTTCTTAATACCGGTTTTTCTACACGTGTCTGTATTTTGTGAGTGTGAGTGTTATGGACAGCACACAGGAATTATGCCTATGCTAGGCATGTGTACCTGGCACATGCCTACACTCTATACATACTCTTATGCTTACACTTTTTGTGGATATGCTTTAGACCCAACAAAATTTTCCAATTTTCTTTAGCCGTTCTCTATGATAAAAACAATCTGCTCTCATCTCCCTCCTTTCTCATGTTGCTGTAATCTCAGCATGATTCTCTAGAGGCCACATGAAGGCACAGGTTCTAACTGGCCTGAATTTTTATCCGGAGGCAGTGCCACTAACCAAATATTATTAAACTGGGGTCTGTTTAAGTGCTGTTGCCTAAATTTTAGTTCAGAAACTTAAATTTAAAATTCCTTATTTCGCTGGGAAAGAAACTAATATAACTATGTATTATATATACTGAGTGGCCAGATTATTATGATCACCTGATGTTTATGGGATATGGAAGCTGAAGGCTTGTTCGAACACCTTTGCTGTCTGCAGTTACCAAGAGAAAAAATCTCCAATTCGCACAGGAACACAAGGATTGGATAGACGAGCCTTGGAAAAAAGTCATGTGGTCCGATGAGTCACGTTTCCAGGTGCATCATGCAGATGGCAGAGTGAGAATTTCGCGGAAACAGCATGAAAGCATGCCCCCCACATGCATGAGTACAACCCTTCAAGCTGGTGAGGGTGGTGTTATGGTTTGGGGCATGTCTTTCTGGCATGATTTGGGCCCTTTAATTCGTGTGGAACAACCTCTGAACAGCACAGCATACCTAAGTATCGCTGCTGATCAAGTTCCTCCTATCATGTTGACGGCGTATCCCAATGGAGATGGCTTCTTCCCACAAGACAATGCGCCAGGCCACGGTGCTCGTGTTGTGCAGGAGTGGTTTCAGAACATGAGGGGGACTTTCCCTGGCTTAGGCGGCCCCCACCATCACCAGATCTCCATCCGATTGAGCATTTTTGGGACGAAGTTCAAAGAGCCATCAGGCAGCTGGTCCCACAAACATCACATCTCACAGAACCGGACAGCGCTGTCCATCAGGCCTGGTGTCAGAGTCTTCGCACCACCTTTCAGCATCTCGTGGAGTCAATGCCAAGAAGAATGGCCGCAGTACTGAAGGCAAAAGGTGGCCCAGCGAAGTGCTGATGGGGTGGGCATAACCATCTGGCCACTCAGAGAGTGTGTGTGTGTGTGTGTGTGTGTGTGCGCACACGCGCATTTTTTTTTCTTTTAAAGTTTACATAAACCCACATTTGTTTTAGTAAATTAAGTTTAAAGGTTAACTGCATATAAAAAGAACTCTTAATGGCATAGTAAGATCCCCAATAAAATCTTATTTTGTAAACTTTTAGATTTAAAAAATAGTACATGCCATATCAGCCTCAGAAATGGATTGTGCGATAAATTATTCTTAGAAATCAATCCAAACTCCACTATGAAAGCACCCCTATCACTTAGATTTTATTAATTTCTGCCACAAGATATATTTCCACTCTGAGAATATTCTGTAACATAGGCAGAAATGACCATGAGATTCAAAGAAGTAATTTGGGAAGTTCCATATAAGCTCTGAGTATTCAGAAGGGGGTCCAGATGCACTTTAAATGTGGTCTCGTGCATTATAGAATTTATAAGACTTAAGTATGGTTATTAGGTTATTACAGATGCACAGAAGTGGAAAGGGGTTCAGCTGGTTTATGATATTTTACATAACGCTGTTCTTCTAAAGCAAACAACAAGTTGTGAATATTTGTTTAATCTCTCCCCCTCCTCTTCCTCTCTTCCTCCTCCTCCGAAAAAATCTCTCAATTAGGAAAATGAGCTATATATGACCACAACAGTGATTGTTCAGTCTTGCTCTTGGAGTAAGGATTTCTTCCTTAAGCACTTTATAGTCATTCAACCAAAACTTCCCGAACACCTACTGTGTGCCAGGCACTTTTCTAGAGAGGAGGGCTGCACAAGCACGTATGATCCCTCAGTTCAGGGAGCTGACATGTTTTCCGTCAATGCCAAGATGCACTTTATTCCAACATGTTAACATCTCTGAGACGGACATGCCTCTTGCAATCAGTACTGTGTCAAGAGTTTAATTGACATCACTTTTTCTTTCTTAAGTGACACAGAAAACATGGGGGCCTCTCACAATTGATAGTGAATTACCTAGATTTAGATCTAAAGTCACGTTGTGAAGAGAAAATGTACTGGGTGACTTTTCAAAATCTTGTTCCGCTAAAAAGTGAAGGAAGCACATTTAAGTACTCCTCTTAAATGAAAATAACCACTGTCGGTTAATCTGTGCACTCCTTGAAGCTATGAGGCGTACACAGGTTTACTCCTAAAAGCATTATGCGAGGTCACTGACATGTTATTTTTTCCCGTGCCATTGACTTGTAAACAAC
Source organism: Lasiurus cinereus (assembly GCA_011751065.1). Lineage (NCBI taxonomy): Eukaryota > Metazoa > Chordata > Mammalia > Chiroptera > Vespertilionidae > Lasiurus > Lasiurus cinereus. The sequence continues at coordinate 765,616 of JAAGEH010002530.1, read as the reverse complement.
CGCAATGCTACGAGCGGCTTCCGGCGTCACGAACCTTATTGAACCACTCGGGGCTCCTCTTTTTAGCCAACGATAACGTGGTGACGAATCCAGCGAGCATGCCGGCCGCAGCCACTGTACCTAGGAAAAGGCCACCTGCAAGAGTTGGGGGGTGGGGCGTGGAGGACGGAGAGAGATTAAAGAAAGGACGAGAGAAGCCAGACGTTAAAAAAACGGTACACAGACAACGTACCTGACGTTACTAATGAAGTCCCATTCAAAGACCACGTCTGGAATGCCAGAGACCATGGTGAGGCAGCTCTGGCCAAAGGCAAATATGTGTGTAACCTCATGACCCCCGAGGTCACCCTGACCTTTCTCTCCCCCAAGGGCAGAGCAGGGGCGCAGGGCCCCTGGGTGGGGACACACCGATCGGAGAACCGCACGCTAAGTGGCGACATAAGTCGGGCAGAAAGTCCAGGACCGTTATGATGTCATTCGCAGGTGGCAGGTGGGACATGGCACGGGGATGCACAAATGAACGAACAGGACAGGCCAAAACTCACAGGCACGGACACAGAATGGTGGCTACCGAGAGAAGCGGGGAGCGGGAGCGAGCGCACCATGCAAAATGCAGATCGTGCGTTACTGGAAATGCACCCTGAAGACGTGTGATTTTGCCAAGGCCGGGGTGGCTCAGTGGATAGAGCGGTCAGGCTGCGGACTGAAGGGTCCCAGGTTCGATTCCGGTCAGGGGCATGGAGCTTGGTGGCAGGCACATCCCCAGTGCAGGGCGTGCAGGAGGCAGCTGATCCATGTCTCTCTCCCATCGATGTTTCTAACTCTATCCCTCTCCCTTCCTCTCTGTAAAAAAGCAATAAAATATATTTTTTAAAAAACATGTAATTTAAAATATATTTTTAAAAAACATATATTTTTAAAATATATTTTTAAAATACATTTTTAAAAAACATGTAATTTTGTTTTTAATTAATTGTGATGGGAAGGAAAACCTGCTGGTCCTGCAGAATTAAGGAAGAGCGAGGAGGGCGCAGAGGAACTGCAGGGGCCACGGGGGTGCGGCCCAAGGAGCAGCGGCGGTCACCCCGCCACCCCCTCCCCCGGGGTCACCGGACCCCGTAAACCGGGGACAGACCCAGGCGGGGGTCCCCCCTTCCCCCGGGCTGGCCCCGCCGCGCCCCACACCCCACCTTTCACCAGGAAAAGCCGGTCCTCGGCGCCTCCCGGGGCCTCCGGCCGCGAGGACCGCTGCTCGGCCTCGGGGCCCGCGGGCGCCATGGCTCCACGGAGCCTCCGCTTCCGGTCCGCCGACAAGTGGGCCCGGGTGGCGGCGGCGGCGGCGGCGGAGAAAGGTTCCGCGCCGCCAGCGCCACCTCCGGTGCCACCGGAATACCGGTCCCCGAGCCCTCGCCGCCGCCGCCGCCGCCGCCCGCGGTGTCCCCGCCCGGCCCCGGGGCGTGTCCGCCGCGCCGGTTCTGAGAAGCAGGCCTCGGGCTTCTCTGTCGTTTTCTGGGACATTTTCCCCCAACAGCCCGCCCTTGGGGTGCGAGGGACACACGCTCTGCGCTCGGCAGAGTCCTCCTTCCGGCCCGGGGCCATGCAGCTCCACCCTGAGGTTTAGACCAGCGGTTCTCAACCTGGGGGTCGCGACCCCTTTGGGGGTGAAAGGACCCCTCACAGGGGTCGCCTAAGACCACTTTCCAGCAATGATGTGAATTTGGATGGGTTACTTAGGCTCTGGATACCTCGGTTTCCTCCTCTTTTTTTTGCATCAATTAAATGAAATTGATATTGACATCACGAGGCATCACAGGAGCAACATGTCCTGGTGGGGGGTCACCACCCCATGAGGAGCTGTGTGCAAGGGTGGGGGCCTGAGGAAGGTGGAGAACCCCTGGTTGAGACGGATGGTCCTCCTGTGGGGCGTGGACGGTAACCCGAGCTGAACCCCGGTGCCTGGTCCCACCCGCAGGGACCCGGAGGGCCGGCTGCACACAGTGGCGTGAGCCACTCCAGCCCAGGGTCGCTGGTGGCCGGCAGGCTGGGAGCAGGGGATTCTGGAAACGGCCATTGGAAGGGGGTGTCCCGGAAAATCTTCTCATCCTCCGAGGCAGACACACAACATCGTCTCTTAAAACGGGTCCTTCTGTCACTGCTTCTTTCTGAACCAAAAGAAAAAGTCATGAAGTTCTTTTTTTTTTTTTAATATATCTTATTGATTTTTTTACAAAGAGGAAGGGAGAAGGATAGAAAGTCAGAAACATGGATGAGAGAGAGACATAGATCACACTGGAGGTGTGCCCGCAAGCAAGGTACATGCCCCCGACCGGAATCGAACCTGGGACCTTTCAGTCCGCAGGCTGATGCTCTATTCACTGAGCCAAACCGGTCTGGGCTAAGTCTTGAAGTTCTTGAGGAGGGGCGTGGAGATCTGTATTCATTCCATGTTCCTCACCTCTCGTGCATTACCTAGTCATGCATGTTAAGTAAATATTGGATGAATGAGGAAATGAGTGCATCCTCTCTTTTTTTGCATCAATTAAATGAAGAGCTCAATCCCAGGCTCAGGTCCTAAACCACTTTCCAGCGATGATGTGAATTTGGTTGGGTTACTTAGGCTCTGGATACCTCGGTTTCCTCGTCTGTAAAACAAGCTGATAGCGCCTACCTCACAGGGTTGCTGAGATTCACTTGCCCAACTCACTCACTGGCATAGTGGCAGAGCCAGGACTTAAGAGCAGCTCTGTTAGAGTCCTTGTCCACTGCCCAGTCATCCTCAAGCTGGATCTCCATCATTGGAATCGTCTGGAAGGGCTCATTGCCCATAGAGCATGCGGCCTCACTCCCAGAATTTTTTATTCCATTGGGTTAGGGTGGGCCTGAGAACATTCCTGTCTCATGAGTTGCTAGTTAGGCCCACGCTGCTGGGTCCATTAGATGTCTTCTCTCTGAGGCCTTCTCACAGGGGACACCCCTTAGAATCCTCTGTAACACACATAAGGAAACGTGCAGCCTCCTCCACTCACCCTGTCTCCCCAGAAAGCACGGAAACTTTTTATTTTAAGGCTTTTATTGCTATTTACTGGAAGGAACAGGGGAGCGATGGTAACATCTTTGAATCTAGCGAGAGTGCAGCATCCTGCGCTCTATGGCCCGTCTCTATTTTGAGACAGGAACTACAAACCCTGCTTTTATTCTCGAGGAGGCAGCCCACAAATGTCTACCTTCTAACTCCCCCACATAAAGGACAATTTTACTCCTTCCTACTTTCCCGGAATGCAGAGGGCGGAGGAGGCAATTAGAGCAAATCTCCACCTTGGGTGAGCAGTTTGCATTTTGAAGATCCTCCTCAGATGCACACCCTGAGAATAGTGTCTGAGAGCTCCTCGGACAGGGCAGGCTTCTGGGAAATTATAACCACGTTCCTGACACTTGCTGTGTCCCGGGTTCTGGAGGGTGGGGATTCTAGGGCCTGCGAACCCTGCAAGGCCAGAGGATGTGGAATTCCTGGCCCTGAGATTAGAACCACGTTCCCGACATCCCCCATTGGGATGCTTAAAGAAAACGTATTTTAAAGACGTTACCCAAGGTCCCATATCTCTACAGTGCACACAGTAGGTACATCAGGTGCCCTGTGAGGATCTGGCCTCCTTTAGGAGCCCCCAAATCCCACGGAGACTGGTTTCCATAGCAATGCACGCTACAAGCTCCACACACAGGTGACTTGGAAACAGTTGGAGCACCACCTCTGGTTCTGAAACAGCAGCACAAGCGTTTCCAAGCATGGAAACCGGTGATCAGAAAGTTGTGGAACTTTGGTGCTTCGTGCAATTTGAGCAGGACTGTCGTTTCAGTGGGAGCATGATTCCCTGTTAGGAAAACGTAATAGAAATTTCTTCCAAGCCAAAGGGGCTGCTGGGAAAGCAAGTTTCTCTGAGACAGACTGTGGGGCTATTTTGGTGTTTTAGTCAGCTGAAGTCCACACCAGCCATGAGTCTGATTACATTCTTATTCCAACACTAGAGGCCTGGTGCATGAAATTTGTGCATGGGGATGAGGGGTCCCTCAGCCCAGCCTGCACCCTTTCCAGTCTGGGACCCCTAAGGGAATGTAGGACTGCCGGTTTAGGCCCTATCCTGCTGGCTCCTAACTGCTCACCTGCCTGCCTTCCTGATCACCCCTAACCACTCTGCCTGCCTGTGTGATTGCCCTTAATCCATCTGCCTGCTTGCCTGCCTGATGGCCCCTAACTGCCCTTCCCTGCCTGCCTGATCACCCCTAACCGCCTCTGCCTCAGCTCCTGCCACTGTGTCTTTGTCCAGGAGGATGTCTGGAAGACATCCGGTCTACCCAGTCTAATTAACATATTACCCTTTTATTAGTATAGAGTTTGGCCCCTGCAGATTTGATTTCAATTTTGACAGCTAGAAACCTGCTAGGTCAAGTTCCTATAATTTAAAAATATATATTTTTGTTGATTTCAGAGAGGAAAGGAGAGGCAGAGAGAGAGAGAGAGAGAGAGAGAAACATCAATGATGAGAGAAAATCACCATTGTCTCCTGCACGGCCCTCCGTGACTTCCTGTTCGTAGGTCAATGCTCAGCCACTGAGCCAGCCTGGCAGAATCTAAGTAGTCCTCAGTCTAGCTAATTCCAAACACTGCTGGACATTTCTTCCACCTATTATTTATTTATTTACTTTTAAATATTTTTTATTGATTTTTTTTTTACAGAGAGGAAGGAAGAGGGATAGAGAGTTAGAAACATCGATGAGAGAGAAACATCGATCAGCTGCCTCCTGCACGCCCCCTACAAGGGTTGTGCCTGCAACCAAGGTACATGCCCCCCACCGGAATCGAACCTGGGACCCTTCATTTCGCAGGCCGACGCTCTATCCACTGAGCCAAACCGGTTTCGGGTTCCACCTACTTTTAAAACAATTTTTGAAGCTTCAGTTTCCCTCTGCTTAAATGATGAGACTGAATTGCTTTTAAAATCTGACAAGAGTCACACACAAGTGGTCATTCTTCTCCCTGATGCTTGATACAAAATAGTTATCAAAAATACAGTGCAGAGATCTTTATAGGTTATTGACTCTGTGTGTATAGAAGCAGAGACCTAACAGACTTTACACTGAATTATGAACAAAAAAATAGATATAATTTTGATTGGTTGTAGGAAAGGACCCTGGTCTGGCTGAGAACCCATGCAGAATTTGCATCCCCAGTTTGTCTCTTGAATTCTTCCCAGTAGTTGTTCTGAATTCAGAGTTCGAGCTGCTTTGATGTGCTCTACAATCAATATGGTGCAATGTAAATGTAGGCATCGTCATGATTCCTCCTCAGTGAGCTGAAACTAGACTTCCAAAGCCTGAGTCGCATTACTTATCTCTGAGAACTGTATCGTATAACTGTCCCAGGTTGCATAATAGAAGTCTGTCTTCATCACAGTAAAGGGAGTTGCCGTTATGGCCTCCTTCCTTCCTCTGCTATCAGTTGAATCATTACTGTCAACGATAAAGCAGAAATCTCTTTGAAAGCTGTTGTATTTCCTAAGCCACTAGCTATCCTATATAATAAAAGCCTAATATGCCAATTGACCGACCGGTCGCTATGATGAACACTGACCACCAGGGTGCAGATTCTCAACGCAGGACCTTCCCCCAGCCCGGAGGCCCCGACCAAGGCAGGTGCAGGGGGGTGAGGGGGCGTGGTGGCCTACCAATTGCCTCGCCGATTGCCCTGCAGATCAGCCCTAATCACCAGCCAGGCCTAAGGACCTTACCCGTGCACAAATTTTGTGCACTGAGCCTCTAGTTTTCTTATAAGAGGGATGTATATAATTTTCTTTAACTGTATTCCTCTATCTTCTTTTGAACAACAAATACGATTTCAGATGTTTGAGCATTTTGTAAATTGTCAAGTATTCTGACAATACAAAGCATTATTATGTTTAGTCCCATGTGTATCCCAGTCATAGGAAGACCCTTTATCATTGCCAAAAGTAAAACGTATTTCTATCTATGCATTATCATCTTGCCAGGATTTCATATGCAGGCACATATGTTCCACTCACATTTCCTAGTGAGATCCACAATATTGGCCACGGTGTCCTTAATGTTTATTATGTTTACTGTGGGTTTATTTTTATTATCTTCTATTCTGATGTATTAAAATTATAAAATTCAAAATGACTAAAAAACATTGCATGATTAATAATATGTGTGATGACAGAGTGATGACATAAACTAATGAGACCTGTCGTGAGCAAATACTGTGCTTAGACTGACTGAAGTTTGCATTCATTCAGCAGGTATTACCTGCGCACCTACTACGTACAGCCTTGGGCCCTGGATTTGGGGCGGTTGAGGCACAACCCTTGGCTTCTTGTGCTTGTAACTCCATGACCGTACTTTTCTAAGTGAGAATGTTATCAAAGCACCTTATTTCAACCTTTGTGGTTGATATTCTTTCTATTTCTTCTACTTTCTGCACTAATAAGTAATTCCATGAGCATACTTTTCTAAGTGAGAATTTTATCAAAGCATCTTAATTCAACCTTTGTGGTTGATATTCTCTCTAACCGTATTCCTTCTACTTTCTGCACTAATAAGTAAAATATAAACTCCAGCAACATTTTTATTTGTTTTGATGAAATCTGCAGTCTTCGGGTCACCCTCTGAGTATCAGTTGTTGCTATCCATGAAGGTAAAGGGGGGCCCGGAAGGTAGGGCTGAGTCTGGGAAGAACCTGGGCTGATAGGTCCCAGAATTCAGAGGGCCATGTGGGCAGGGGTTAGTTCCCAGAAGTAGCTCAGCAACTGTGTCTCCAGCAAATGACTCTGGCAAGTAGGCTTGGCAGCAAGTAGGCTTGTTCTGGGAGATAAAGCACATGCCAGGGTTCGTGGCAAAAGAGGTCTGCAGTCCGGGGGTCCAGCTGTGAGATGAATACTATAAGGGTTTCTAAACAGGTACCGCCGACACTGGTGTGGCTCCATGGATAGGGCGTCGGCCTGCAGACTGAAGGGTCCTGGGTTCAATTCTGGTCAAGGGCATGTACCTTGGTTGCGGGCACATCCCCAGTAGGGGGCGTGCAGGAGACAGCTGATCGATCTCTCTCTCTCTATCCCTCTCCCTTCCTCTCTGTAAAAAATCAATAAAATATATTAAAACAAAAAACAGGTGCCTGTGCAGCACAGGATCCAGGGCAGGGGCGAGAGTTGCTTTGGGCAGGAAGGCTGGCATCAGCAGGAGACTCATCCCTGGATAACAGCACCCCAACCCTGCACAGAGCTGAAGATTCAGAGACGGTACCTGGTCATCACAGGGCACAAACCCGGTTCAAATAGCGCGGGAGCTGACCCGAGTCCACAGTCAGGAGCCCAGTTCTCGGACCCAGAGCGCTTGGTGCTGGGTCAGCCAGGCGGGGTGGGAGGCCCACGGTCCGTAGACAGAACCTGACGTGGATCCGGATGAAGCCGGCTTTGCAGCTGGGGATCGGGTCAGCCCTGCAGGGGTGGGGCTGGGTGAGAGGGCGGGGAGCGGGCAGACCCTGCCTCGGTGGTGTAACTTCTATCTGGGGGCCAAGGGGGCTGGTAGCCAGCCTGCATCCTGCTCACCGAGCCCTGTGTGCCCTGCAGGGCTGTCACTGCCCGCCGGAGGGTCACCTTTTCCGGCTCACAAAGATGGCAGCACACGGGCAGCACCGGCTTTGGAAACACGACACTTGGCAACTGGATAGTCAGAGGTTAGAAACCGATCTGAGCTGTTCCCCAGCTGATGGGCGTGTCTGTACCTCAATGTGTTAAAGCAGAAAAAAGAAAATAAAATCTTGAGAAAAATCCTAAAGCTTCCAGGTGGCGGGGTCTCGGAAACCCTTGTATGGTAAACGAAGTGCGTGTAGATTCCAAGTGCCTTTGGAATTCAGAGAATACGGCAGAAAAGCCTTCTGAGAGTGCTAGCTTGCTCAGACTACTTGAACTGACTTTATTTAAAGAAAAAAATTACACACACACACACACACACACACACACACACACACACACATTAGAGGCCCGGTGCATGAAATTTGTGCACAGGGAGGGTCCCTAGGCAATCAAGGCCAATCGGGGCCTTCCTTCACTCTGCACCGCCCCCTGGTGGTCAGCGTACATCTCAGTGAGAAGTCGAACTCCCAGTTGGTTGAACTCCTGAGGGGACCATTTGCATATTAGACTTTTATTATATAGAATTATATATTATATATATATATATAGCCTTTGGACAGTATTTTATAATTTGGGCTCGCCAACTTTTGCGCTCCACCTGACAAAAGGAATGTCTACGGTTACTTCTCGAGGGGCAGTCTATTCCCATCCTAGTCGCAGATTTCACTGAGAGTTGACCCCTTTGATTTACTCTCATTGGTGAAAGGACTAACCCTCTTAGGACATGATTATACAGCACGGTGAAATATTTCACTGGAGAGTAAATTACATGCCATTTAAAAGAGAGTCTCATTTATTTAGGTCAACGGTACAGGGCCCGATGGCCTTTTTAAAACGTTCAAAGCGTTTGATGGATTCATTGCTGAGCGCGCTATAAATAACTACGACCTCAAATTGCGGACAATGGAAATGTGCTCGGGGGAAACATCAAAGCTCCCGCCATTCACGAGGCCTCTTTCAAGGTGATTCAAAGAGCCAAGGTCTAGGTCCCAGCCCTGCCAGCAAGGAGGCAGGATGGCCTCCCTGTCTTTTAACGGGGGCTTTATCTTTCTCCTCTGGAAAGGGAGGGGAGCATTGCAGAAATCAGCATTCTTCTGAGGGCTTCATGGCATGCCAGTTCCAGAAGCTGTGAGGTGTGACTCGGGGGGGAGGAGGGTGGTTTTGTGATCAAGTAAGTTTGACAAACAAAACATAGCATGTTTCTTGGCTTCTAGGAGGACACAGTAAACAATGAATCTGTGAGTTATTGGCCCATGGTGTCCTGGGAAAGCATCTGGTAGACTGTAGTTTGAGAAATACTGGGCTATCTCATCACTAGGGTTCTCTCTGCTCCCCATCTATGATCCACTGACTTGGGAGAAACAAGGCTATTCTGTTTAGAGAGCACGGCCTCTCCTTTCTCTTCCAGCTCAAGGTCGGATCTAAAAGGTAATGTCTTCACCAGGCCATTAGTCTGAACCGTAAGGTGGTTGAAAGAGCAAAGGCCAGATTTCACCCAGGGATGGAGGTTTTCATTCTGCTTAAGCCAAAAATAACATCTCAATTCCCCATGTCAAATTTAGAGCTATTCTTCACGTTCTAAGAAAGAAAAAAAGAGAGCTATTTGTTGGGGGGTGGAAGGAGAGAAGGGGGAGGAAGCCAAAATGGTCATGAATAATCTACTTCATTCCAATCAATTAGAAGAAAAATGCAGTCCCAAAGCACATTCTGAATTAGTATCGTGGAGAAACCAAAATAGACGGACTTACAGTAGAATTAGACTTCCTATTTCAAGCCCTGCTCTTTATTTATCCTTATTTGGTGGCTTTTCACAGAGTGAGTTGCATGACTGTGGAAATGGAGGTGACCCTGAGAGGTCATGTAGCGGATCATCTTGTATCCAGGAAGGATTTCACTGAAATTCTCCGAAGTACAGATTCAGCCACAGGCCCATCTTGAGTCCTGATTGCAGAGCAACCAGTTGGTTTGGGCACATTCTATCTCATGCATACTTTCTCTGAAAGGAATCCCATGTGCTGTGCTTATGGGAGCAGTATGTACTGACTGGAGAAAGTCAACAATGCAATGCATGCCAATCGCATGTTCTGTTCTGAGGAGAGTGGCCATACACAGTCTCACCTGCTGAGTGTCTGAAGAGGAGCAGATTGTACCTAAACCAGAGGGGGAGGTTGTGCAGAAGAAAAAGATATCTTAGAAGAAACTAAAAAACAAAACAAAACAAAAACAACAACAACAACAAAATGACAACAACAAAAAACAAAAACCCCAAAACTTAGGGGAGTAAATTCAGCATAAGATAAATGCTAATAAAAGTTTTGTGTGGTTTTTTTTTAAAGAATGGTTAAGAAATATTTTTAAAAAGCAGTTTCCTGGGTGGGGACCTGCCCTGCTATGTTGGAATGCATGATAAACCACATGGAAGTGCCTGCCACAGTAGAGAGAGAGTAACTAGGTCCACAGGGAAGAATAGCAAGCACCCAAATGGCCTTAAATCTATCTACTAGCTTAGTAAACAACGAAGATTTTCCAAATCAGTGGAGAAAGCAAAAAATGATTTGGGGACAGCTGGCCAATTATCTGGAAAACAAGTGTGCATTCTACTTCACGTTACAATGAAACCGTAAAAGCAATGGAAAAAAATACAGATGACTGTTAGAGCATATCATTGAGCTGGTGATGAACTTTATAAGCAGGAAACCAAAGGAATAAATAAATATACTCTGCTTTGACGATATCAATCTTAAAACTGCTCTATGGCAGGCAGTGTAAATTTACACAATTCATTTCATCTTTCCTTCACCCTGGCCCTGCCCTTGGCTTGCTGCGGGAGTGGCCATGTGACAGGTTCTGACCAATGAAATAAGCGAGAACCTGTGGTGGTGTCTCTTTCTCCACCTTCCTCCTTCCACCAGGAAGGCAGATTTTATATATATATATTTTATTATTGATTATTTTACAGAGAGGAAGGTAGAGGGATAGAGAGTTAGAAACATCAATGAGAGAGAAACATCGATCAGCCGCCTCCTGCACGCCCCCTAGTGGAGGTGTGCCCGCAACCAAGGTCCATGCCCTTTACCAGAATCGAACCTGGGACCTTTCAGTCCACAGGCCAATGCTCTATCCACTGAGCCAAACCGATCAGGGCAGGAAGGCAGCTTTGATGGCTAGTGCTGCAGCGGCTATGTAGTGACCACGAGAAGCAAGAGAAAACCAACAGAGGACAGGATGTACGCCCACACGTGTGCAGCCTCTGAACCAGCCCCTGCTGCCTCTCTCACCGCTTGTTATATGAGATGCATCCTATTTTTCAGTCAGTGGAGTTGGGTTTTGTTACCTAAAATGTCACATTCATTTCTGAGTCTGAGCTTGAGGCAAAACACCATATTTTAATAACAGGCAAATAATAAACAGGGAAAGATATTTGCAATGCATGCCACAAAAATTAAATTCTTATAAAGACCTCACAATAAATAAGAGATAGACACTCCAATAAAAATGGCAACAAATATACACAGGAAGATGAAAAGAAAGAAATTTAATGGCCAGTAAATGGATGAAAAACAGTTTAGCTTCACCAGTAATCAGGTAATTATCAGTGCAAATACACCTAATGATTTATCAGCTATAAAAATGGGCAAACGGCTGAAACCGGTTTGGCTCAGTGGATAGAGCGTGGGCCTGTGGACTGAAAGGTCCCAGGTTCGATTCCGGTCAAGGGCAGGTACCTTGGTTGCAGGCACATCCCCAATAGGGGGCGTGCAGGAGGCGGCTGACCGATGTCTCTCTCTCATCGATGTTTCTAACTCTCTATCCCTCTCTCTTCCTCTCTGTAAAAAATCAATAAAATATATTTTTTAAAAAAATTGGCAAACGCTGGAGCAATGATGTTTTCTAGAAAGCAATCTGACCAAATGTCTCGGGAGTCTTTGGAAATCTGTGCCGTGAAATGGTTAACGAAGTGCAAAGCTTTGCGGCAAGCAGGTCTCTTGCAATGCCATTGGTAATTGCAAAATTACGGAAATGGGCAATAATGGAGTGCTGCTTAAATAAATTATAGGATGGCTCCACCTAAAAAAAAAAAATCCATCCATTAGCATGCTATAACAGGGGCATTTTTTTTTTACATGCAAAGATGCTTATTATTCATTATTAAGTGAAGAACGAACATGCTGAAAAACACCTCCGGAAGGATAACACATTTCTATTTTTGTTGCTACGGACATTTGTGCCTGAAAAACGGCATGGGAGAGAATAAATCTCGGCATTCACGTCATCTCTGGGCTCGGTCCACATTTTCCGATTATTTCTGTAATGAACGCGCATTGCTTTTGAAATAAGAAAATCGCCATGACAAAAACAGGTCTCAGTGAGCGCAGAGTGGGATGGAGGAATCAGAGGACTGGCTTGTTTAATGGCCTCTGGCCGGGCCGTGTCTCTCAGGATGGGGGTATCAGAGCCGCCCCTTCCTCGGGCTGTGCCCCTATGGTGCTCCTCGGAGCACCGCTGACGTCCGCTGCAATCTCCTCTGGTTGCCTCTTGGATGGACGTGGTTTTGCTTCAGACAGTTTAATATATTTAACCGAGCTGAGGCCAACCTTAGAGTTCCAAGGGTCATTGTGCTTTTTTTTCTTTTTAAATATACTTTATTGATTTTTTACAGAGAGGAAGGGAGAGGGATAGAGAGTTAGAAACAGCGATGAGAGAGAAACATCTTTCAGCCGCCTCCTGCACACCCCCCAACCAGGGATGTGCCTACAACCAAGGTACATGCCCTTAACCAGAATCGAACCTGAGACCCTTCAGTCCGCAGGCCCAACGCTCTATCCACTGAGCCACACCGGTTTCAGCTATTGTGCTTTTTTTTAAAAATATATTTTATTGATTTTTTACAGAGAGGAAGGGAGAGAGATAGAAAGTCAGAAACATCGATGAGAGACATCGATCAGCTGCCTCCTGCATGCCCCCCACTGGAGTTGTGCCCACAAGCAAGGTATATGCCCTTGATCGGAATCGAACCTGCGACCTTTCAGTCCACAGGCCTATGCTCTATCCACTGAGCCACACCGGTTTCGGCTCATTGTGCTTTTTAAGGGGGCTATGCCTCTCTCTGTTCCGATCCGTTCAAGTGCCTTAAAGCTGAACTCTTTGAGAGTAACCTTACATCCCTGATTCCCAAGATTGTTAGGGGTCGGGATGGAGGTCTGCCTCAGGAAGACGGGGAATATTGGCTGAGGGTAAGTGTGGGAGTCCTCAGGAAAAGGATGAGTGTTTTGCATTAAGGGGGGCAGCCGTGAGAAGGCAAGGAGCAGCCACAGATGATCTGTGGAGAGCGTGGATCTGCGAATTCCTGTCGCTTTAAACGTCCTCTTCTTCCCGTGTCTGAATACATCAAGGCCCGAGTAAGGATTGGATTTCCTTTACTGTATTCCTCAGTCTCACTTCCAGGTACTCCTAAAAACGACTGTTTCCCTGGAGGCAGTGACCGTCACGACCTTGCAAAAGCCACATGTGCCATTTGGAAGCTCTCCAGGATTTCTTTTCTCTTGATGGAAAAATATGTCATTGAGCACGACTGAGAGGGAGGCAGGTTGCCTGGGGAAAGATGGACATTGATGACAAGCACATCTAGCCACCAGGGGCCCAGCAGGAAGCAGAAAGCGGCTCAGATGGTTCGACAGAAGATTGTTCCTCGGAGGGACTCTTTACAAGGTGAGGGGACCAAGGGGAGAGGTCAAGGCACCCAGAAGCTACAGCGGGGGGGCAATCCTGGGCCAGGAGAGGAACGGGGGTTCGGGGAGCTCTGGAGTCAGGCAGAAGACCTCCCTGTGGCCGAAACCGGTGTGGCTCAGGGGATAGAGCATAGGCCTGCGGACTGAAGGGTCCCAGGTTCGATTCCTGTCAAGGGCATGTACCGTGGTTGCTGGCACATCCCCAGGAGGGGGCGTGCAGGAGGCAGCTGATCAATGTTTCTAACTCTATCCCTCTCCCTTCCTCTCTGTAAAAAGTCAATAAAATATATAAAAAAAGAAATAAAAAATATATTTAAAAAAAAAGACCTCTCTGTGGCAGGTGTAAGGATTTCACCCCCTGACCCAGTTCCCCAGAGTAGGAGGGGAGCAGAAACACTGCCCTGTTCCCGCACCCCAAAGTGCTCCCAAATCCTAACAGAAGGCAGCTGAGAGGGACCCCACGGAAGAGCTCTCAGGAGCACACAGAAGAGCGAGGAGGGTGAGGAACAGACCTGGGCGCCAAGTGGAGAAGGACCAGCTCACTCCCTGGAGCGATGTTTTGTTTGTGGAAAAGTGATGACACCTGAGGACAGTTTTGACTCTGATTAGCTCTGCTGCCTCCAGGTTCAGCTGAGGATGGTTTCAGGCAGGTATCATTTTCTAGAGATTTTTTTTTTTAAGTCTCAGGCCCTGTGAAATTTTAGAAAAACATACTGTTATGGACTGAATGTATATTCACCAAATGCCTGTGTTGGAGCGCTGCCTCTCAGTGTGTTAGCACTGGGAGGTGAGGACTTTGGGAGATAATTACGGGTAGATGAGCTCAGGGGGGTGGGGCCCTCAAGATGGGATTAGTGACCTTGGAAGAATGAGACTGGCTCTCGGTCTCTCTCTCCACCACTTGCGGACACAGTGAGAGGGTAGCTGTCTGCAAGCATGGAAGAGAGCCCTCACCAGCCCCCGACCATGCTGGCCCCTTGATCTCAGTCTTCCAGCCTTTTAGCTTCCAGACAATAAATTTCTATTGTTTAAGCCCCAAGTCTGTGGCGTTCCTTTATGCCAGCCAAGCTAACCAGCCATGAACCTGAAATTAAAAAGGCATATATTGAAGACTGTACTCTCATTTATCAACACATGCTCATTGTCAGACACAGTCCCAGTGCTCTATCTCCATAAACTCATCTAATCCCCACAGGTGTGGAGTAGGTGCTAGTATCCCCATTAGACACAGGAGGAAATCGTTGTCCGGAGAATTACTGGTCATCTCCTGCTCCAGCTCACACAGCCAGCTAGGTCAAAGGTCTTCCATCTCTGGAGGGCAGACCGTTAGAACTGGCAGCAGGTACTGCCTCAAACTGGGCTGGATGTGCAAATGCCCAGGGGGTACAGGGTAGCTGTTGGGGTCCTCAGCCTCAGGAGGTCTGTGGGTTTGAGAGACAACTGGGGGAGCCATGATGCTCATTTATTGTCTCATTTCCCTCACTGGGATGATGGGAGGAACTTAGTAGGTCTTCTTATTACTGTATCCACACTCCCTGGCGTACAGGAGGTGCTCAGTCATGCTGGTGAAGTGAATACATGACTGGCATCTGAGAGGATAGGTATCTGTCACTTCCACTCTTCCAGCCAATCACCGTTTCCCACCGGGTTTGCGGGTGCGTTTGATCACAGAGAGCAGTCGCTGCTCCCAGGCTGGATGACTCGGTCAGCAGCCCCTAAAGAAGGCGCTGGGCAGGGACACGGCAGAGCCGGACAGTGACCGGGCGGGCACCTGCAGAACCCAGCAGAGTCGCAGGCCTGCAAGAATGTGGCCCAGCCTTCCAGGAAGATGGAGAAGACTGAGTGACAGGCAGGGAGCGAGGGACTAGAGCAAGTTAAGGGGCACCTCAGAGGGCACGCAGTTTCTGAACGCCGAAAGCGGCTTTGGAAGATGAGGTCATGTTACCACGGGAATCCGGGCATCTTCAAGATCAGCACCTTCTGCCAGGGGCGGACCTGGAGTCCTCTGAGGTCCAAGGTCAGGAAGGGCTCAGCGGGCGGCCCCCGGGGCAGGAAGGATGCAGAGAGATGCAAGCTCACACAGATGGGTCTCCTCCAGGACTTGGCTGCCTGGCCAGGTAGTGATTCTAACACCTGGGAAGACAACCCCCTTTTTTTTGGGGGGGGGGGGATGCCCCGGAGAGAGAAGTGAATTAACCCTTAACACTCAGCCTTCTGTGTAGTTCAGGAATACATTAGAAATCACCGACAAATCTGGATGTACGTGTATTTCCCTGTTTGTAACAGAATTGAATGGATCAGGACAAAAACAGACTAGCCTGTGATTCCCATTTAACCTGTATAATTAAGTAAAATGACGTTAGACATGTGATCTAAACTCAATGCAAAAATTTGGTTACATCTGTAAACAAATTGGAATAGTTAAGTGAACTCGAGAGTCACAGCATTTCGAGTTGAGTTTCTTGGATTGATTACAGTTATTTAAGAACTGGGAAAGGCTTTGTTGCTTAGGATGGGCCTTTGGAGTAATTCGAAAGAAACGCGAACATATTACATTTATAACTGCAGATTTAGAATTGGAGGGGGTTGAATTAACCAAGATGCCAATGGCAGTGCTTGTTTAAGGGAGTTTAGTTCATTCAACATGATGTAATTGATGGTCAATGAAAGGAAAAGGAAAATGAATTATTCTTGTTTTACTAGCTGTACCAGTAGACCAAGAGCTGTCATTTGAACTTGGAGGCACAAGGAAACACAGTTTGTGAATCTGGGCTGCCTTCCTCCTTCCCAGTTCCCTGGGGACACTTAGGGGTCCCTGCGGCTTTATGAGGGGCTGCCCATGTGACCTTGGGGAGAAGCAGTGAGACGTGTCTTTTGTTAGTTTGGGGAAAGAGTTTCCGCCCCATTCCTTCCCCTCATCTGTAATGTTATTGCACATATATGATAATGCTTCACCACGTCCTAGTGTTCACTTTCACTCTTTTCTCCATTTTCATTCATTTTCCTCTGTTCTTCCATTTAGGTTTTTGAACTGATCCCTCTTCCAGTTTGCTAATTCTGTCTTCTGCTTTTCATCTATAATTAAATCTACTTTTGTGGGGTTTTTTTAATATTGATTTTTCACAGAAAGGAAGGGAGCGGGATAGAAAGTTTGAAACATCAATGAGAGAGAGACATGGATCAGCCGCCTCCTGCACGCCCCCCCACTGGGGACATGCCCGCAACCAATGCACATGCCCTTGACCGGAATCGAACCTGGGACCCTTCAGTCCGCAGGCCAATGCTCCATCCACTGAGCCAAACTGGTTTCAGTTAAATCTAGTTTTTGAATTCTCAATTCAGTTACGTATTACGCTTTTCGGTTCTAGCATTGCAGTTTAATGATACTTTCATAACAGACTCCAGTTCTTGGTGAAATTCTCCATACAGGGTGGGGCACAAGGAGGTTTACAGTTGTGAGTAGCCAAAACACAGAGTTTGTTCTGACACTATGAATAGTTAATTATTGTATTTTCCCCCTACAAACAACTGTAAACCTACTTTTACCCCACCTGCTATTTTCAGCGATTTCCATGACCATTTCCAGCATAGTTAAGGTCTGAGTTTCAGAACCTCCATGTCTGGATCACATGCGTTTTTTTCTTCCTATTGTCTTGGCTTTTTCTCTCTCGAATTTTGGTCATTGGTCATTGGTCATATCTTCTGGGTATTTGGACTGAATGATAGACATTGTGTAGAATAAATAATAGAGTCTAGAGCAGTGGTTCTCAACCTTTCTAATGCCACGACTCTTTAAGATAGTTCCTCATGTGGTGGTGATCCCCAACCATAAAATGATTTCCGTTGCTACTTCATAACTGTAATTTTGCTACTATTATGAACTGTAATGTAAATATCTGATATGCAGGATGTATTTTTGTTGTTACAAATTGAACATAATTAAAGCATAGTGATAATCACAATTAGATATTGTGAAATATTTATTTCTAATTACAAATAAATGAAATTTTGTCTTGAAGCATGGTGTAGCATGGGTAACAGTCTTAATATAACAACAGCAAACTACATTACTACATTTTCAGATGGTTTTAGGCGACCCCTGTGAAAGGCTCGTTTGACCCCCAAAGGGGTCGCGACCCACAGGTTGAGAACCGCTGGTCTAGAGGCTGATTACCATCCTGCAGAGGGGGGTTCATTTTATTTTGACAAGCAGATCACTTGGACGCCCTCGGGAAGTGAGCAGGTTGGAGTTGAGTTTCAGGTTTCCTAAGGTTGTTCCGCCTCTGAGTTTTCCCACCCGCACTCCCCGGTGTGGCCCGTTAGCGGCCTCGGTTGAAATTTTGGAGCAGGTACCGGTGGTTCTCTTTTTTGGAGGGCCCTGAATCCAAGTTTGGTCTTCCTACCCTGTTTCCCCGAAAATAAGACAGGGTCTTACATTAATTTTTGCTCCCAAAGATGCGCTAGGTCTTATTTTCAGAGATGTCTTATTTTTCCATGAAGAAGAATAAAACGGTACACATTTATTGTTGAACAACAACAAAAAAAAAGGAAATGTATGACCTGTCTACGGTACGGTAGTCGTTGTCATCACCAACCAGCTCCCTGATGGGCCGCAGCGCAGCCGGAGCTGGTTAGGCAGGGCGAGGTCTCTTTACATCAGGAGTCAGACGCCTGACGGTAGCTTCAGGGGGCCTTCTATTCCAGAGAGGCCTGATGTTCGGGGGAGGCCTTATTATTGGGGAGGTCTTATTTTCTTGGGGGGATGCCTTCTATGACAGCGAGAAGCAAAACTGGGAGTAGGTCTTATTTTGGGGGATGTCTTACTTTCGGGGAAACAGGGTAGCACCACGAGACTATTACAATCTCTAGTGACCCATGCAGTGTGAGAAGCTCTCTGTTGTGCGGTTGCTTGGTTTCTGCCTGTTGGACTGTCTGCTTAGTTTACAAATAGTTCGATGCCTTGGGGGGGAATTGCATGGGGAATTCGGGGCTCTTGCCTCCAGGATGCTGGCTCCTCAGATCCTTTCCGTTTGACAGCCCTGAGGTCTGCTTTTCATCTCCTTAGACCAGTGAGGCTCCTACAGCACTGGACTAGTTATGTCTGTCTCTGTCTCCATCTGTCTCCGTCTCTATCTCTCTGTCTCTTTCTATCTCTCTCTTAGTACCTGGCTCACCGCAATGCATTTTACTTCTCTCCAGGATCTTGAGCCTGTAAGTCCTGGCTGCTTAGCTACCCCTTGTTTTCAGAGCTTCTCTATTTGGGGGAGCTGTTTCTACAGCTCTTTTGGAGGGAGGGTTCGTCTGATGCGAGGGATTCAGACACAGGTGCCAGCGGACGTTTCCACTCCTTAACGTTTAAAGAAGAGTCCCACGTGGTCAGAAATACGCGTTCTGTGGAGTGAACGCTCCTCTCTCGCGCTGGCATGGAAGGCCTCTGGGGTGCTGTGTGTCTCCTGGGCCTCGCCGCCTCACGCGACATTTGACCTCCAGCAGATGTGGAGAGTTCTGACAATCTGGTCACAGCGTCTGTACCTTTCCACCAGGCCCGTGGCCGGCAAACTGCGGCTTGCGAGCCACAGGAGGCTCCTTGGTCCGTGGAGGGTGGCTCTTCCACAAAATCCCCATGGCCTGGGCGAGTCTATGTTGAAGAAGTGGCGTTAGAAGAAGTTTAAGTTTAAAAAGTTTGGCTCTCGCCGAGGCCAGTTTGGCTCAGTGGCTAGAGCGTCAGCCTGCAGACTGAAAGGTCCCAGGTTCGATTCTGGTCAAGGGAATGTACCTTGGTTGCGGGCACATCCCCAGTGGGGGGCATGCAGGAGGCGGCTGATCGATGTCTCTCTCTCATCGATGTTTCTAACTCTCTATCCCTCTTCCTTTCTCTCTGTGAAAATCAATAAAAATCTATTTAAAAATATAAAAATAAATTAAAAAACTGTTCTGAAAAGTAAACGCCCCTGCTGAACGAGGATGTAGTTCCTCGTACCCTACGTGTGTTTGAACGAGGATTTTGCAAATCTTAAGTCTTTCTGCACGTCGTCATGTAAAAATCTGGCACTGCAATGAATGATTTAAATGTTGGGTCTATGGAGAGTTTTTTTCCTTAAGGTGTTACGGTTTCTTTCAGCCAACTGCTATCCACTGACTATCACCGCTTTCCTTCTTGTAATTAATCATTCGTCTTGGATCAGAACAAATGACTCTTTGGAGTTTTTCCTCCCTATCTCTGGCTTGTTTTCTAGAGGTATCCAGAGATGGCTCACTGCGTGCAGACCTTTGTCTGATTACTGTATTGTTCAGATTTCGGCCTTACAGACTTCTGATGGTGAGGAAGCAAGAGTGTTTTTGAATAATTTAAAAACCGATCTACTTAAGCAATTCCTTTTCTGCTTTCTGGTAAAGCCACCCCGCCAACCAGAGACAGATTTGGGGGACACAGGGTCGGGTGGGTGCCAGGAAGTGCTGGGAAGACGCCCAGCCAAATGCCCCGGGCAGAGCAGGTGTGAAATTGACCATGTAACTTCCCCATCACCCAATTTTAAAGAGACAGAGGACCATTCAAGGTGAATCCACCTCCATCCTGAGGCAGAGCTGGGCCTAGAGTGGCCTCCAGGGTGGATTCGGTTGCCTCAGACAATGCCCCTCCTGGAAGCGGGTGGGCACAGCACTTAGAGCAGCGGTTCTCAACCTGTGGGTTGCGACCCCTTTGGGGTCAAAGGACCCTTTCACAGGGGTCGCCTAAGACCATCAGAAAACACCTATTTCCCATGGTCTTAGGAAACAACACACCGTTCCTCGTTGTAGCAAAGTGTAGCCATGTAGTTTACTGTTGTCCTATGAAGACTGTTGCCCATGCTACACCACGATTCAAGACAAAATTTCATTTATTTGTCATTAGAAATAAATATTTCGCAATATATAATTACATATTGTTTTTGTGATGAATCCCTATGCTTTAATGATGCTCAATTTGTAACAATGAAAATACATCCTGCCTATCAGATATTTACATTATGATTCACAACAGTAGCAAGATGACAGTGATGAAGTAGCAACGGAAATAATTTTATGGTTGGGGGTCACCACCCCATGAGGAGCTGTCTTAAAGGGTCGCAGCCTTAGGAAGGTTGAGAACCACTGACTTAGAGGCACCTGTCCGCAGGAAAGTGGCTATTGTCTTCTCCCGAAGTCACTGTGACCGGGCCATACTTGCCCCCACGGTTTATTGGCATCCGAGCCTCTGAGCATGCCTGGCTCTGCCTGCTATTGCCAGGGGTTTCAGCGTCCGGCAGGAAATAAAGATGATGGGAACAAGAAGACGCTGGTGCCCGCGATGCCTTGCTGCTCAGAGACCACTTCAAAGGAGCCGGGAAGACATGACACAGAGAAAGGTAGAAAGAAAAGACCATGGTTTTTTTTGTTGTTGTTTTTCTAAAAATTTATATTTATTGATTTTTCACAGAGAGGAAGGGAAAGGGATAGAAAACCAGAAACATCAATGAGAGAGACATCGATCAGCTGCCTCCTGCACACCCCACACTGGGGATGTGCCCACAACCAATGTACATGCCCTTGACTGGAATCGAACCTGGGACCTTTCAGTCTGCAGGCCGACGCTCTATCCACTGAGCCAAACCGGTTTCGGCAAAAGACCATGTTTTGATTTTGTGGTAAAAGGAATCTCCACTTAACTAAAATCCTTCCTCTTCCTCAAAGCCAGAGTTGAAAGCGACCTGCTTTGAGGAACCTTCCCGCTGCCCCGACCTGGAGGGAAGGCCGGGCCCCCTCACAGCGTTGATATTCTTCTCAGTGGTTGTTAACTAATCGTGTGCCTAAGTCCAGCAGCACCCTGAGGGTTCCCCAGCCAGGGACAGAAGGTCCAAGGTCACTTGGTGCCCTCAGGGGTAGCCAGGCAATGACCTCAAATCAAGTAGTGGGTGTGATCTTGCCCTGGCCAGTGTGGTACAGTGGTTAGAGTGTCAGCTCGCACACCAAAGGTCTTGGGTTCGATTCCCAGTACTAGACTCGGTGGGATGCTTAAGAGGCAACCAATCAATGTGTCTTTCACACATTGATGTTTCTCGCTCTCCCCTCCCCCCCCCCGCCTCCCTCCCACTCTCTCTAAAAATCAATGGAAAAAATATCCTTGGGTGAGGATTAACAACAATAAAAAAGTAGTCTGTGTGATCTCAAATAACATACCTTTTTCTAAGCCTCTGTTTCTTCCTCTATAAAAAGGCGGCAGTCATAGTACCTACCTAATTGGGATTGTGTAAAAAGTAAATAATGCAAGTGAAGTGGGTAATATGCTGCTGAGGACATAGTACTCAAATCCATAGACTGGTGTGTACATATATCCTATATAGCCTATATAATGAAAGGGAAATATGTGAATTG
Organism: Lasiurus cinereus; assembly: GCA_011751065.1. NCBI lineage: Eukaryota > Metazoa > Chordata > Mammalia > Chiroptera > Vespertilionidae > Lasiurus > Lasiurus cinereus. Next base: position 743,793 of record JAAGEH010002530.1, on the reverse strand, counting down.
ACCCTAATGGCGAAATGACCAGGAATGACCGGTTGCTTTGACGCACACTGACCACCAGGGGGCAGATGCTCAATGCAGGAGCTGCCGCCTGGTGGTCAGTGCGCTCCCACAGGGGGACCTCTGCTCAGCCACAAACAGGACTGCTGGCTGCAAGCGCAGCAGCGGTGATGGGAGCCTCTCCTGCCTCCTTGGCAGCACTAAGGACGTCTGACTGAGAGCTTTGGCCCCTCCCCGCTGGCCTAAGCTATCAGTCGGACATCCCTTGAGGGCTCCTGGACTGCCAGAGGGATGTCTGACTGCCAGCTTAGGCTCAGTCCCCCGGGGAACATGCCTAAGCTGGCAGTCAGACATCCTCTGAGGGCTCCCGGCTGGTGAGAGGGCACAGGCCGGGCTGAGGGACCCTCCCGAGTGCATGATTTTTGTGCACCAGGCCTCTAGTATTCTTATAACATCGAGGAGACAGCATCCTATGGCTCCCTGGTGAGGATACAGGGAGAAAGTGTGGTGCTTAGCACACTTTCTAAATACACGCCTTCTCCGCCTCTCTCTCCTTCTGTCTTTATCTACAGTGGTACCTCGAGATACGAGTTTAATTCATTCTGTAACCTTGAGGCATAAGAAACTATGAGATGCTCGAGTCGCGGTAAACTGGTGGGTCGTGTGCAGCTGCTGATCCGCACGATGACTCCTATCTCAAATGTTGCTCATATTTCAAAGCAAAAATTGCTCGCTCGACGACTCATATCTCAAAAATCTTGTATGTTAGGCCACTCGTTTCTCGAGGTACCACTGTATTTAGTTTTTGTGTATCTGTGTCCTCATCCCAAGGGAACCTGGGTAAAAGGTAGGGAAACCAGATGAGAAGGCACACTCCTGTCGTCAAATGCGTTTCCAGGCACTTTCTTATCCCGTTAGGGACCCTTTCTAGGGACCAATTCTGCTGGCTGCTTTGCTCAGAGGGGATATGAAGAGATTTCACTGTCAAGACCTTTGGTGCATAGAAACATCTTCCCACTTAGCACAGACGACAGGCTAATTGACAGATCCCACCAGAATGAATGGATCGAGAAACACCTCAGGTACCACACAGAAACAGCTGCCCTTGTTGCCACGGTTCCCTTCCCTGGGTTTCTAGGGTAACGGGCATCTCCACGTCCCGGGTTTGTATTCGGGCTATTCTTAGTATGACGATGACAGGGTGCCCCAGTTCCTGAAGGTCTGTCACGTCTTCACGATTCCTGGCTCTGCTGGCTTCCTCCCTCGCTGCCCATTCTTCCCACACACCCTCACAAGCTGGCCCCGCCTCCTTCCAACCGCTCCTCAAGGAAGCGACTTCCAGTTTCCCAGTCAACACGCTCCCACCTGACCTCCAGGCAGCTCTGCAGGGCTTACCGCGAGCGAGCACCCCTTTTTTCTGCACCCACCCTTCCCAGCTTCTTTAGAATTAGACCCCGGGGTTTTTCCTCTCCCGCTGATCCTTCTTTGTGGCCTTTGCTTGCTCCCACCTCTGTCCTTTAAATACCAGCAATTCCCCAGCATGCTGCCCTGAGCGACAGGCTTTTCTTGCTCTCTATATTTATTCCCACTTAACTGTTGCCACTCACATGCTTATGAAATAATAGACCAATGCAGAAAAAACCCAACAGAGAAAGAATTTTAAATCGCACAAAACAACACCAAGGACACTTTTTATCTATCTATATATATAAAAGCCTAAGCAACTGCATGACCGGACGACCAGACTGCCAGCCAGTAGCTATGACGTGCACTGGCCACCAGGGGGGATAGATGCTCAATGCAGGAGCTGCCCCTGGTGGTCAGTGCACTCCCACAGTGGGAGTGCTGCTTAGCTGACAGACGGACGCCAGAGGCCAGGCTGATGGATAGTGAGCACAGCTGCGGCCATGGGAACCTCTCTGGTGGACACTCTCCCTGCAGCCCCCCAGCAGTGGCAGCAGGTGCTGGGGGCCGGGATGAGCAAGAACAGGGCGTGGTGCCCAGCTCCAGGCCCGGGCTCCTCACTGGACACCTACTGCCTCGGGCATTACCTTGTGCTGTGGAGGATCCACACATGGACAGCAGGCTGGTGCCCAATGAGCTGGCAGGGAAGGCCAGGCTGTGGCGGCTGGAGGTCCACTGATCCCCGCAGGCCAGGCCCAGAGACCCCACCAGTGCATGAACCCGTGCACGGGGCCTCTAGTATTTATGTATATAGAGTGGTACCTCGAGATACGAGTTTAATTCATTCCATAACCTTGAGGTGTGGGAAACTATGAGACGCTCGAGTCGCGGTAAATGGGTCGTGTGCAGCCGGCCGATCCGCGCGATGACTCCTATCTCAACTGTTGCTCGTATTTCAAAGCAAAAATCGCTCGCTCGAAGGCTCGTATCTCAATAAGCTCGTATGTTAGGGCACTCGTATCTCGAGGTACCACTGTACTGGGTTGCTCTGTACAAGTGTTTGATAGCATGCTTTTTAAAATTCAACAACATGGCTTAAATATTAAAGGGTTTTTACCATCACTTTTAGTGTCGTTTATGGAATTAGTTTGCTAGTGTTGCCATAACAAAGTGCCACAGACCTGTGGCTTCAACCACACACATTTATTTCCTCGCAAGTCTGGAGGCTGGAAATCCAAGATCAAGGCGTCGGCGGGGCTGGTTTCTTCGGAGGCCTCTCTCCTTGGCTTGGAGACAGCCATATCTTTCTGAGTGTTCGCATTATCTGCCCCTGGGCATGTGTGTGGAACAGGTTAGGGGCCATCCTGACTAACGACCTTATCTTCAAACACAGCCACATTCTGTGTTACTGGTGATTAGGGCTTCCGCCCATGAATTTTGAGGGTGCACAAGGCATACGTCAGCTCCTAACACATATATTTTTAAAAATGATTCTTCACTCATGCCAGTTTTTTTTTCAAACATCTCAACAATACCTTTGAAGTTGCATTTTATCCTTGTTTTTTTTTTTAATATATTTTATTGATTTTTTACAGAGAGGAAGGGGAAGGGATAGAGATTTAGAAACATCGACGAGAGAGAGACATCAATCAGCTGCCTCCTGCACGCCCCCCACTGGGGATGTGCCCGCAACCAAGGTACATGCCCTTGTCCTGAATCGAACCTGGGACCTTTCAGTCTGCAGGCCGACGTTCTATCCACTGAGCCACACCGGTTTCGGCTCTCCTTGGTTTTGACATTTTCTTTTTATACCTTTGAACGAGGGTGAGCAGAGTCTCAGTAAGGATGCGGACTAGATGCCAGCTCCCCCATGAGACTCCACCATCGGTTATTCCCGGCTCCCCTCGTCGGCACACAGGCCACTAGTCATTCTGTGGATCTGACACAGCTCAGCAGTATTACTCAGCTTTACCTGGGGCACCCGACACTTTTCAGGGTCACCCTTTCCATTTTTTACATCATGTAGACTTGGTCCGCTTTTTTCCTTCTCCGTTCTCCCCTTCAATACTCTTGTTTTTCTCAGCCGACCAGAGGTTTTTCAAAAATCTGCCCTCAGCCGAGACCAGTTTGGCTCAGTGGATAGAGCGTTGGCCTGCGGACTGAAAGGTCCCAGGTTCGATTCCGGTTGGGGGCATGTACCTTGCTTGTGGGCACATCTCCAGTGTGGGGCGTGCAGGAGGTGGCTGATGGATGTCTCTCTCTCATCGATGTTTCTAACTCTTCTCTATCCCTGTCCCTTCTTCTCTGTAAGAAATCATTAAAATATATTTAAAAAAAAAATCTGCCCTCAGCTCACCAGACTCCAGATACATCACTTTCCCTGTTAAAATACCAAAGTTGAGAAAATGGCATTTTGATTGGCCACTTTCCCTCTGGCCAGGAGGGCAGGGAATATTTAACAGGGAAGAGCTGATGGAGGCCAGGTGACAGGGTCAGGGTTTTCTTGGGGTGATGGCTTTCCGTGTGGGCAAAGCCGTCCAGGGAGCCCCCAGATTTTAACGTGAACCTGAGCTCTCCAGCCCACGTGCACTGCCGTGATGAATGAAACACCCCTTTCTGTGCCAGCTCTCCTAACCTGTGCCTGACGACCCTCAGAGTCTGCCTAGGCCTCCATAGTCAGCCCTGCAGACCAGGTGCCCTCCTGAAGCTCAGCAAGCAGACTCAGACCTTCCTCATCCTCGCGGGCCCAGGCCAGAAAGGGCCTCGCTAATGACAGAGCGAGAAAGGTCAGAGGAAATCTTTCTTGCATTTGCCGGTTCCTAAAGAGCGGGCTTTTATCGGAGAAGACGGCATTGTTTAAAAACACGTTCACTCATTTCTAAACATTTCAGGCTGTGGAAGTGAAAGAACGTTCTGTTCCTCGAATTATGTGAAAGGATATTGCAGGGTAAGAGAAAAGTTGAGCTGTTGGATATAATAATAATCTTCCCCGTGTCAGTCAAGCAGCTTAAACTCTGGATCCTCTTTTTCTTCTTTCCTCCTTCCTTTTCAGAGAAAACACATATCCCGAATTTTCTGGTTAGCATCCTTGGGATTTTTTGGAAAGTTAGCATCCATGTATATAACCACGAATAATATGGCCTATTGTAATTCCTATAAAAACATATATATGTATGTTACCTTCAGCAACATTTTCTTTTTATTTTATATCATTTTTTAAAAAACGTAGTTTAGTCTACCAATGGACACATAGGTTATTTCAAATTTAAATTCTTTTTACTATCAGTGACTGTGCTTGTACCTGTCTCTTCTGAATAGCACTGGATGAATGCAGGCTATGAGAACTCCGTTATTTCACCTCCTCGCCAGCATTTGGTATTTTATCACCATCAACATTTACTACCGAATTTTGCACTAGACAATGGAGAGGGGATTGGAAGACACTAGTCTAAATCCAAGACTGCTCAAATTTTATCTTTAAATGGCAGTGTGGATAGATTCAAATATTAGTCATAGTTTTACAAAAAAAAAGAAATATTGTCAAGGAATTTTATTTGAATGTGAAAAAAATCATATTATGTGAAAATATAAATTATGTGAAAAATTTCATATTATGTGAATATATAAATTATATGAAAAATTCATATTATATGAAAAATGTAAATTCATTTTTTGTATTAAAGAGTACTCAGCCAATGCCCCTCTCTTATATATCCATAGAGGGACTGTCATTAAGGTGAGTTTGGTAGAAAAAAGCCGATTTGAATAAGTCTGTCTTGTCCCCTCCTGATTTTATTATTAAAGTACCAACCTCTACTCCTGAGTTTAACAGTAAACTACTTACTCATGAGTAAGTAGACACTCTCATAAAGATCTCGGTTTTCTTTTGAAAGAAAATCCGAACAACGAAAACTGCTGAGCAAAAGGAAAATAAGAATATGATTAATACCTGCAATTGAATTGACTATTTAGAAGGCACTTCCGCATATTTTTTTGATCTCACCACCTACCTTTGAAGTCGGTAGGTTTCACAATTATTCATTCAATGAGGTTTTTATTTCCCAGAAATGCCAAGGATGCCAAAAAAAAAAGTCTGTTCTTAGAGCTGGTTTCCATGTATTCAGAGAATAACAGAAGTCAAACATTGTTCCACTGACTAGCTTCAGTTCAGAGGTAGCCTGAGACATTACTCAGAATCCATTCTTTAGAGAGGAGAGAAGCAATTTCTGAAACCCACTGTGGATTCTTTGGGAATTCTTTCTGACTGCGCAGCGTTTTTGGTGGAGATAAGCACTTCTTTGTTGTGTTCAGGTCCTCTGAGGAGCGTGTGGGCGCTGACTGTCCAGATGGAGGAGTTCTGAAAGCGGAGGCCGGGCTCTGGCCTGGAAAGCAGACTTGGTAGAGCTCAGCGCTGGACTTGGGGGGCTCCTGCCTGGGGGTGATCTCAGGATTATTTCATACATGTATGTTGACTGCTCTGGAGCATGCCTGACCCGTCATCAACAAAACAGTGTGAGGGCCGTGTGCCACCTCTTCACCATTTTTGCTTCTTGAAAATGGAGTGCATACCTTTTGGCCTCTTCATTCACAAGTGTCCGCCTTTGGCTGTCAGCTTTGGTTTGGGCTTCAGGCACATTCCAGATTTATCCAGCGCCTGTAGCTGGGAGCAGTGTGGACATGCTTCTTCCGAAATGCTCTTATCGGTGCTGGAGGAACTGGGCTCAGGGACACCCCGTCCCCCTTTTCCTCCCCCCGCCTCGTGCATAAGCAGCAGACCTGACCCAGGCCGATGGTTTCAGCAGCGCTGCCTGTGTGCACAGGACGGAAGCCTGCTGGGAGCCCTGTCCTGGATTTGACTGGGAAGAAACGCCAGGCAGACCCAAACTTAGCAACGCTGTCCATACAGAACAAACGCCTGCATCTTCTCAATGGGCAGAAGCAAGACACCGAGAGAGAGGAGTGGGGACCGTTCCATATTGAAGGATGCTCAAGGGGACTTTACGTCCAAGTGCCATGTTCGCTCCTGGACTAGGGAAAATGGGTTACAGAGGACATAATTAAGACAATGGATGAAATCGGAGTATGGGCTGGTTTTATGGGTGTATATATGTTTGCCTGTAATTACATGAGCCGGGAGGAGGGCATATACTTGGGAAGGAGTGGGGGTGAAAGATTAAGAGGAAAAATAATTCAATTATATATCCTATATGTAATAAAGAGGTAATATGAAAATGGATCATTACTCCAACACACAAGATGGCTAGTACAAGATGGCCAGCAGGGGAGGGCAGTTGTGGGCAATCAGGCCAGCAGGGGAGGGCAATTGGGAGGGACCAGGCCTGCAGGGGAGAGCAGTTGGGAGGGACCAGGCTTGTGGGGGAGGGTGGTTGGTGGGGGGGCTAGACCTGCAGGAGAGGGCAGTTGGGGGGAACCAGGTCAGCAGGGGAGGGCAGTTAGGGGCAACCAGGCTGGCAGGAGAGTGGTTAGGGGCAATCAGGCAGATAAGCAGGTGAATGGTTGGGAGCCAGCAGTCCTGGATTGTGAGAGGGATGTCTGACTGCCTATAATGAGCAGTCGGATATCGTGGGATTGGGCCTAAATGGGCAGTCAGACTTTGTGGGATCAGGCCTAAATGGATAGTCAGACATCCATTGATGGGTCCCAGATTGGAGAGGGTGCAGGCTGGGCTGAGGGACACTGGGCCTCTAGTGTGCATATATATACACACTACTTTATTAGTGCATAAAGTATGAAAGCATGCATGATACCATCCCATTTTTGTTTAATGATAATAGATGTGTATGTGTGCATACTGGAACTATATAAGGATAATCAACCAAATGTTAATGATTATGGATGGAAACTTGAACTTTTGCATTTTAAATATTTATGTGGAGTATAATTTTTTGCTTTTGAATAGCTTTTCAATGCATATGTATTACTTTGATAAAAACACTAAAGTATTTTTTCGTGCTAAAATGCAAGAGAAAGTCACTGGAGGAAATTACAAGAACACTTTTAATTTTTTTCGGTCTCATCCAATTTCTCCCGCAGTGCTGAGTTTATGACTTCAAACACCTCATGTGTTTTGATACAAGATGTTCCCCGATGTGAAAATGGGAGCAGGCGTGGGGCTGGCGGGAACTCGGGGTCTGGTTTTCTGAGGAATCTGGTGGTTCTGGGAGGTTCAGCAGTGACTTCCTGCCGTCACAGGCTCAGAGGAAGTCCCTCTCTGGTGATTCCAGAATTCTCCTTCTAGGATATGGCCCTTCGAGCACTTGGAGAGCAGACTCCTGCGGGCCTCACATACCGATCTCAGATCTGGCATCTTCCTCTTGCACCACAGCTAAGCCCGCCCTTCCTCTGGTCTGCCTGGAGGTGAGCTGAGGATCGCCGAGGCGGGTTTGCGGAATGCTTTGAGCCGCGCAGATGGAAGGCACCAAGCTCTCATTTTGGGGATAACGTAACCCCTGCTTTCAATGGCCACGAGTCAGATGACAACAGGCAAAGACCCACTGGAATCAAAGATCCCGCCACAAGGGAGGGCCACCTTGGTGCTCTGCGTGTACCCTGGTGGCTGGAGGAGGGTCGTCTTATAAAGAAGATGAAGGGTTATTTCTCCCAGAGGAGCTCCAGCTAATCACAGGCAGGTTGGTGGTTAGAGTCCGGCCTCCTCGCTCTGCAGGTGGGGGCACCAGGAGGCAGGGTCTGTGCCACTTCCCAGGCCCTGGAGGGACTGAGCTTCGGCTGCCCCCAGTGGAACTGGCTCATCCTGAGATTCAGGGGTTCCTTCCCCTCCCTGTCTCGCTTCCAGAATATCCTGGGGGTGCTTTCTGGAATCCCCGCCCTCGCCCAGTCTACTCCAACTAGACATCACGTGTTTCTCCACCCTCCCATTTCCCAGAGGTCCTCAGCCCTCTAGCTCGGCCTATGGGAGTCGTCACAGTCCAGGTGTCCCACTTTGTCACGGTCTAGGCCTCAGAGCAGTGGTTCTCAACCTTCCTAAGGCCGCGACCCTTGCATACAGCTCCTCATGTGGTGGTGACCCCCAACCATGAAATGTTGCTACTGTGATGCATCGTGATGTAAATATCTGCATTTTCCGATGGTCTTAGGCAACCCCCGTGAAAGGGTCGTTCGACCCCCAAAGGGTTCGCGACCCACAGGTTGAGAACCGCTGCCTCAGAGATTTCTCCTTCCTCTGAGAGGAAGACCCTCTTCCCTCCTCCTGTGGCGGGTGGTCAGACACAGTATGCCCTCTCCACGGTGGAGGGGGCTGGATAGAAAACGGGGGAACCAGACAGGGGATATGGGCCCCGAGTCCTGGCCTGGGTACTTCCCAGCTGGAACCTTGAGAAGCCACCTACCTTCTCTGACCTGTTTCCTCCTTGCCTTGGTGGGCTGTTCTCTGGATTTAATGAACTAAATACAGGGTGTCTCTCCCCTCCTGCCCCCCAATGTAGGCACACTTTGTAGGTTCTATTACATTTTGAAAGTGAAATGTATCTTAATGAACACTGCCTTTATAATCATTCAAAGTGTGTATACATTTTTTGGGGACACCCTGTATGTAAAGATAGGACATCCCTCAAGGGGTCCCAGATTGGAGAGGGTGCAGGCTGGGCTGAGGGACCCCCCTCCCGGCCCCTGGTCACAAGAAGATACTCCAGAAAAGAGTTATCTGTAGGCCATTATCTCTTTCCTGATTTCCTTTCTCACGTGTCTCCATCCTGTCCCCAGAACTAGACTGTAACTTCTCGGCCACATTTAACTTCTCCTCACACTGCCTTGCCCATGGCAGGCACTAATTATTCTTCCTGAGTTTTCATCAATTCAAATTCATTTACAGATTGTTTCTTTAAAAAAAATATATATATATGTGTATATATATATATATATATATATATATATATATTTTTTTTTTTTTTTTACAGAGAGGAAGGCAGAGGGATAGAGAGTTAGAAACATCCATGAGAGAGAGACATCGATCAGCCACCTCCTGCACGCCCCCCACTGGAGATGTGCCCACAACCCAGATACATGCCCTTGACCGGAATCCAACCAGGCACCCTTCAGTCTGCAGGCCCACGCTCTATCCACTGAGTCACACCGGTTTTGGCCAGATTGTTTCTTGTTGTGAAGTCACCTACCTTCTCTGACCTTCAGTTTGTGAGGAATTCTCCAAGAATTTTTAGCAGGTCCCTTCTGTTCAGGGCCTCACCTTCCTCAGATGCAGCACAAGTGTTTGGGTCTATATTTCCAGATGCACTGAGGTCCTCCCTGCATTCAAGTTTGAATGCTGTATACTCACTGAGGGCACATAGTGTATGTTATTCTTCTTTCTGACCACCCAGCACTTAAAGCAACAGTGCTCCAGAATCAAGTGACTACCCAGTGCATGTCAACACTTTCCCTCTCTGCCTCCATCCCAGCCAGCTTTTCTTTGTATCCTGGACCTCTCTGCCACAGGCCTTTGCACTGGCTGTTCCTCACCATTTGGTTCTCTGCCCGAGGTCTCCTCTGGGGAGGTGTCTTGTTCCACCTGCCTTCCCCACAACCCTTTTTGCATCTTTATAACCGCTCTCCCAAATGGTCTTGTCATTTGTTTGACCTCACTGTTTGCCTTTCATTTGCCTTCACTGTTTTGGCTCCCTCCCTCTTCCTCTAGTCCCCCCACATCTTGGATTCTTCCATTTCCCAGCTGCTAAAATAGTACTTAGCACCATGAGGCCCCTAAAAAATGTGGCATGAATGCATGAATCAATGAGTGAACGCTCTCAGGCCTTACAGAGTCGCTTTTAGGTGGCAAGTTCAAATCTGTGGCCATCCTGTTAGGTTCTAGTGGACCTCTTTAGACATGCGCCCTGCAGGACTTGATTGCCATCGCTGTGAGTAAACATGGAGTGGGAAGAAGCAGGAACTCCTAGGAAGAGAACTGCAAACAATTATATCAGTTTATCTATGTCAGTGGTTCTCAACCTAACTAAGGCCGCGACCCTTTAAGACAGCTCCTCATGTGGTGGTGACCCCCAACCATAAAATTATTTCCGTGGCTACTTCATCGCTGTAATTTTGCTACTGTCATGAACTGTCATGTAAATATCTGATAGGCAGGATGTATTTTCGTTGTTACAAATTGAACATAAAGCATAGGGATTAATCACAAAAACAATATGTAATTATATATTGTGAAATATTTATTTCTAATGACAAATAAATGAAATTTTGTCTTGAATCGTGGTGTAGCATGGGTAACAGTCTTCATATAACAACAGTAAACTACATTGCTACACTTTGCTACACCGAGGAGCGGTGTGTTGGTTCCTAAGAAATAGGTGTTTTCTGATAGTCTTAGGGGACCCATGTGAAAGGGTCGTTCGACCCCCAAAGGGGTGGCAACCCACAGGTTGAGAACCGCTGATCTAGAGACTTAATTGCAATGAAAAAATGCAGATACGATTCAGGAGAATAATTCTTTGTATTAAGGAAAATCCCAAAAACAAACATAAGTAGATGTGGTGGAGGAGAACAGCCTATGGGACTTGCTTGTACACTGGGATGGACACGCCCTTAAGGACCCCCCCCCACACACACCCTAATGTCCGTTCCCTGGTGTATATAGTCCCTTCCCCGGAGCGTGTGGAAACCTGTGATTGGCTTTCTCACCCATAGAATGTGGCACGTTTGATGTCACCTCTGTGTGATTAGTCATGTTATGTAAGATCGCATCTTGCTAGCAGACGCACTCTGGGGACTCTCCTTGCTGGCTTGTTGAAGTCAAGTGGCAGTGCTGGGGGGTGGGGGTGGGGGAGCCCACAGTGACAATGAACTCCAGGTGTTCTCTAGGAGCTGATGGTCATTGCCAGCTGACAGCTAGCAAAAGGCGAGGTCCTCAGCCCTACAGGTGCAAGGTGAAGGCTGCCAGTGACCTGAGTGTGGACACTGATCCTTCCCAGGGGAGCTCCAGGTGAGCAGGCAGCCAGGCCAACACCCTGCTGGCAAGTGTGAGATCCTGAGTAGGGGACCCCTGGTGCCTGGACCCACCGAAACCGAGGTAACAAATCTGTGGTTTTAGGCTGCTACATCTGTGATAATTTGCTGCAATAGGCAACTATAATAGATAATAAGGTATTTTTTCAACGGTTTGCCAATATTGTTTCATCTATACCCTCATGTTTTGGGGTAGAATGGGTGGGCTGGAGTATTTTATTTTTATTTTTTAAAAATATATTTCATTGATTTTTTACAGAGAGGAAGGGAGAGGGATAGAGAGTTAGAAACATCGATGAGAGAGAGACATCGATCAGCCGCCTCCTGCACACCCTCCACCAGGGATGTGCCCGCCACCAAGGCACATGCCCTTGACTGGAATCGAACCTGGGACCCTTCAGTCCTCAGGCCGACGACGCTCCATCCACTGAGCCAAACCAGTTTGGGCTGGCTGGAGTATCTTAAAGCACATACAAATTCTTTAGTAGGCATCTCTAACTTTTAAAAGAACATAACCACCGTGCCAGAAAAATGAGGTCTTAAATGACAACAAGAACGAGGATCTTTAAAGCCATCACGGTCACGGATCTGGATTGGGCTCCCTGAGAAAAGTGCCGGGAATAAATTCGAAGAAGACTCGCATCCCGTTGATCCCACGAGCTAAAAGGGCAGGGAAGCATCTGACAGCTTTCCCTTGAAATGTCAGGCTTTGCCAGTTGTTGTTTTTTTTTTAAAAAAATAGCATAGCCACAAAGTCCTTAAGTGTCCCCCATAATGTGCTTCTCCACCTGCAGTATCTAAAA
>JAAGEH010002530.1:706725-726599 GCA_011751065.1 Lasiurus cinereus | reverse complement strand
GCAGGGCAGCCTCTCACGTCATTCCCGGTGCCTGATGCTCCGGGAAAGTTGTGGCCACTTCCCCCCGGAATTTAAAAAGGCAAAAAAAGGTTTTCGTTGCTTCCCGGATCCTGGATGGTTATGGGGCACCGTCCCCTTCCATCTGCTCCTGCGGCACAGAGTTCATTGAAACCCGCTGCTTCTTCACTTCCACTTCTGATGAGCATTAATGGGCCCTGAGGGTGCGCCTGGGGTGTGATGTTCAGAACGCCGCCGTCTCCATCAGCGCTCTCTCGGCATGTACCGACGTCATCCTGAGGGCCCCCTGATGCTGCGGGGAACACTTTGTGTGGGACGGTGGTGAGCAGTGTGAACCGGATTGAGTTAGAACAGGTGAGGAGAGAGCGCTGTCTCAGCGACTCCCCTCCCCCAGCGCTTTTCACACACACACACATTCTCCATTTTGACTGTGAAATATCCAGGTCCCTCCCAGCAGGTTAACTTCTGTGCACCATTGAGGCTCGTTGGTGGAGGCCGGCAGAGGACCTGGGGACAGGAGAGGGAAGGGAGGTGGTGCCGGGGCTTTGGGGTGTCAGGAGGGAGCGTCTGTCCCTTCTGCTGCTGTCCTCACCCAGAGCCACCCTGGTCCTTTACAGACCTGGGGATCTGGGGAGGGGGTGAGTTGTGCCCGGTGAGTGTGCATTCTGAGGCATAAACTCAGGCACCGGAATGGTGGTGCCATGTGGCGGCACAGAAACGAAGGCCGTCGTCCTAATGAATGGCAGCTTTTGTTACTGGTGGTCATTTAGGTGGAGAGTGTTCTCTGTGGTCCTGCTGTTAAAAAGTTCTGAAGGGCCGAAACCGGTGTGGCTCAGTGGATAGAGCGTCGGCCTGCGGACTGAAAGGTCTCGGGTTCGATTCTGGTCAAGGGTAGGTACCTGGGCTGTGGGCACATCCCTGGTGGAGAGCGTGCAGGAGGCAGCTGATCGATGTCTCTCTCTCATCGATGTTTCTAACTCTCTATCCCTCTCCTTTCCTATCTATAAAAAATCAATAAAATATTAAAAATAAAAAGTTCTGAAGGGCCCAGCTGCCAGGGTTCTGCGGGGGAGCGTCAACCTGTGAACCGGGAGGTCATGGTTAGATTCCAGGTCAGGGCACATGGCCTGGTTGCAGAGCTCCATCCCCCCCAGTAGGGGGCATCCAGGAGACAGCTGGTCAGTGATTCTCATCATTGATGTTTCTCTCTCTCTCTCTCTCCCTCCCTCTCCTCTCCTCTCCTCTCTGAAACCAGCACAAAAATATATTAAAATAAAAATTTCTTGGAAGGGATCTATTTGGGCATTTTTGCTCTTTTCAGCAATTTCCAGAGCGGAGAAAACGGGTTAATTTTGTGATTGCATTGCAGAGCGTCAGCCACAAGTGTCTGGCATGTAGAATGATGAGCAGTTCATTTGCTATTTTACCCAAATCCCCGCTGTATGGTTAGCATCCCCCCTCCCCAATTATTAGTTACCGCCTTTTTATTTTCTCAGTTCAAACACTGAGTTGAACTAAACCATTTTAAACTCGTTTTCTTCTCTGCCTTCCTCCAAGAGTTCCCCAAAGTCCTCATTAGCGGGCTGTCACGCATCCTCTTCTGCCTCAGCGTCGTGCTAACTGATGGCTGTAGGAATCAACATGTGCCCTGGGGTTTTATTAGCGGCTGCTGGCAGCTTCGTTTTTTTGTGTGTCAGCTGTGTGTGTGTGTGTGTGTGTGTGTGTGTGTGTGTTTGGTCTCCATGAGTGTTGCTGAATGAGGCGATTTGAAATTTCAGGAAGGTGGGCCCATCCTACATGCTGCCTCAGTTGAGGAAAACACTTCGGGCTGTTCAGACCATATAGCCTCTCATGGTCTGGCAAATACTGTTGGTCTTGCTTGTAAGTTCTTTGTCATGGCTAATTGAAGAGTGGAAATAACTTCGGCTGAATTCATTTGCTAGAGGCGCAGGGAACCAGTTAGCTGCATGCAGAGGTCATGAAATGCAAGCAGGCTAAAATAAAAGCGACCCGGACAGAATGCCAGTCTTGTCTGCCTGTGCCCGGTTCCTCTGCCCTTTCTTGAGTTACCTATGGAGCGCAGACAACGTGGTTGCCTATTTTGATGAATTTCTTGGCCCGATAACTTGAATGTTAGTAGTAGACTTCGTTCCAAACATTGCAGCCCGCACTGCCCCGTGCAGTTACCCAAAGGCAAATTCAAATTTTGAAAAGAAGGCATGTAACTTCTGAAGTCAGTTTTAGGCCTCCTCCTCCTGGACCTCTCTGCCCACCTCTCTCACGCCCAGCCTTGACCAGATGGGGGAGGAAGTCTGTGCGAGGGAAGCGAACTTGCTGGAGCGCAGTGACAGGTGCGATCGGTCGCTGGCCTCCTCCTGGGAGCAAGGCCGGGGAGGAGTCACTGTTCCCATCCGGGAGAGGAAGTGACAGAGGCGGGGAGAGGTGAAATGGCACTGAGGTGGCACAGTCACGGGTGGCAGGCTCTGACTGCAAAGCCGGCGGCCTCTCTGGCCCCCGGTCCTGCTCTTCCTCCGGTACACCGCCGTGGGGGCAGGCATGGATGCTGGGTGCCCGGTTCCCCAGATTCTCACCGGAAGCACGACCCTGGGCAAATGATTTGACGGTAAAGCCCCAGCTTCCCAATCTGTTCAGTGGGATCAGTACTATCCATCTTTAACTGCTGTGAAGATGAAATGAAAATGTGGACAGAGGACAGGGTCTGACAGAGAAGAGCAAGTGCTCCATAAACAGGGGACCATGGACCTGGCCTCTGGAGGACTCTGCCCCCCTCTCTGAGAGCCCCGGAAGGACGGGGTGGGGGTGAGTAAGCAGGCGGGACAGTGGCAGCTGATGAGGGCGGAACACGCAGCGCGGTGGAGTCTGTGCTTAAAATAAAGGCCTCCGAGGAGTGGCTTCCCCCTGCCCCTTCCGAGTGGGTCCTGCCGGGGTGCCTGGGGGCCGTGCTTACCCAGCCCCGGGCAGGCCAGCGAGGAGCGAGGCCTGCGTGCCATTTCCCACGTGGGAACGGGACAGCGCGCGGCTCGGAGCAGCCTGCAGCCAGCAGGGCAGGGCTTCTGTCTGCTGGCGTCTCTTCTGCACCAGATGGAGGAGGGGTGCACAGCGACAGCACCCCACCGCCGCGTGCAGGAGGGGAGGGTGGGCGCCGGTGGCAGCGTGAGGGCGACAGCTTGCTGCTCCTCGCGGGGCGGGCTCACCAGAGGCTCCCTGCACTGTCCTCGTCTCACATCCCACACCACATCCCACACCGGCAGTGGGAAAAGACCAGCGGCATTTCCGGTTCCTTTCCACACACACGCACACACACACACATGCACGCATACACGCACACACGCACACACACATGCACGCATACACGCACACACACACACACGCACACACACGCACACAGGCACACGCACAGTCTGCCGCTGTTTCGAGTTGAAAACAAAGTCTTTGGTCCTGAAATATTGGCATTTCATGGTCCCCTGATCACAGAGGCGGGAAGAAGGAGAGGGACCGGGAGGCAGAGTGTAGTCCAGTTTTCAGGGGCATCCTGGGAGGGGGGCGGCCTGCTCACATGGGCGCGGAAATGCCTGCCAATCCGGTGCTGTCACCGTGGACAGGGACTAGAGCGGAAACGCTGGAGAATGTGGGAACGTGCTTACGTTTTTCATCGCTAGAAGTCTATTGATGATTTTTTTTTAAAAAGCCAATTGTATCTCCCCCACACCTGTCGTCCTCCTTCCTCCTGCTACTTCTCCTCCTCTTCCTCCTTCCTCCTTCTCCTTCTTCCTTCTTGCTTCCTCCGCCTCCTCTTCTTCCTCTCTCACCTTTGGCTGATCACCCCTGAAATACAGTCAGTTCCCACTTGACATCCTCGTTGATAGAATCTGTGGCTTCAAGCGAAATGGATAATGAAACCAATTTAACCAACTGGCTAATGGTTATAAACAGGAACTGAGTTCCTATGGCCTATGGCATCGCATCAACATTATCATGAACAGTGTTGAACAAAATTGGCCTATTTTCTGTCATTGATGAATAATAATTGGTAGTCACCTTGAAGATGGAACAAAGGACTGTCCCCATACACAAAAGCGCCATTTCCAATAACTTCTCTTTTTGCCGATGAGAGAGCCTTTATGATCTCCCAGAAGGTATCGCTCTTATAATGTGGAAGCATCCCATCTTTTCTCAGCCATCCTCTTCAGAACCGCATCCAATTCCCTGCCACCTCAGAAAACGTCCCAAAAGTGTCCCATCTTCTTTTGGCCGAATGCTGGCCGTGCTGGGCCTCGTAGAACACCGTGGGGTTGACAGGGGATGATGGTAATGACCTCACCACTGAACATCAGTACGTGGTGTCGAGGATATTTTATGGCCCCCCATGGCCCCATGAAAATCGAAGGTGGCTTCAGAACCTTCTTAACGATTTCTGGGCGTGAGTGTACGAACCCTTGTCTTTGTGTGCATGAGCGGCACGTGTCCTTTTCCTGAGGGCGGGGACTCGGTTTGCTGCTGCATCCTGGTAAATGGCAGGCTCTCGGTAATAGAATCGTTGCTGATGAAAGAGCGGTAATATGGAAAGCCTGAAAAATAACCTCTGCCTTTAGTTTCTCGTTTTGCGAAGTTGTGAACATCAATAAAGTTGGTAATTAATAATGTCTTATAGAACATTTGCATTTGAACTATATTTTATATAGTTTTTCTGAATTCAGAACCAAGTACAGTGGTACCTTGAGATACGAGTTTAATTCGTTCCGTAACCTTGAGGCGTGGGGAACTAGGAGACGCTCGAGTCGCGGTAAACGGGTGGGTCGTGTGTAGCCGGCCGATCCACGCGATGACTCCTATCTCAAATGTTGCTCGTATTTCAAAGCAAAAATCGCTCGTTCGACGGCTCGTATCTCAAAAATCTCGTATGTTAGGGCACTTGTATCTCGAGGTACCACTGTATCCCTCCTTTGCAAATGCATTAATTGAAGCAGAGAGAAGAAAAGCTTTTGTTTTGTGTTGTGTTGTTACGTAGAAAGCTAGTGATGGAGCTGGGGTGTTCTCTTGGTTCACCAAGACTTCTTTCTAGTGTTTTCTTCCTTGACTAATGTGTAAAGCAATAAAGTGACCTGTGAAATATATGAATGCTACCTAACAACCGTCAGCACCTAGAATAATTTCGCATTTTATAGACTCTTGACTTCAGATACTTGAGTTCACCTGAGAAAGCTTAGAAGGATACTGTCAATCACGTATGTTTTTATTGTGTTCAGTGGCAGCTAGGGGGAAGGGATACCAGATGATTCAGAAAATGACCATAATAGTGATGCTCAGTTATTTAATGGGCCATAACCATGTAATCTGGCGATTTTTATTTTGTAGGATAGTGTGACACGTAATTTATTCGCGGCAAAGTTATTATCTCTTGGCAGGCAAGTTTAAATTAAGCGTTTTAAGGAAGTACATTTGTTCTTTTGTAGGTGAGGTTGTTAAGGAAAATAGTGGTCAGGAGATACTTAGAATTCATTACACTTAGGAATTTGGCTCAGATAAGAGTTGGGGACCACCTAAATGCTTTTGCTCAATTCTCCCGTAAATATGCCCTCTTTTAGTTCACTGTTATTTTTAGCATCCCCCCGTCAGTTTTTGTCCCAGCTGATTTTCTCTATCTTTTGTCTTTGACAGCAGAACAATGACATGCTTAGGTGTGGTTTTCTTGATATTTATCCTGCTTGGAATATGCTGAGGCTTCTTGGATCTGTGGATTAATATCTTTCATCAGCTTTAGGAAATTTTCACCCATTATTTCTTTTATCCCCTTTCCTCTCCCGAAACTCCATTTATTTATATGTGATACTATTTCATATAGTCCCATACATCTTGGATACTTGATGCCATTTTTTTTTTGCTCTTTTTTTCCTCTTTGTGTTTCAGTTTGAATAATTCCTATTAGTGTGTCTTCAAGTTTACTTGATTCTTTTCTCTGCTGTGTCTATGTTGAGCCATTTTTGATACCTTATTTCTTTTCCTTTTTCTTTTGATGATAAACACATCTCATTTATTTAGATGGTTAAGCTCTCGCACTAAATTTTTACAAGCTGGTGAACACTGACAGATTATTTCTCCCACAGAACTATAACCACACATTCCCAAACAGTATAAATATATGGTTGAACTAACATCAAGACACATCACCATCTTACCAATTGCACAATAAAACAAATGATCAAGCATCCAAATATTAAGTTACACAGCTCAAAAGGCATACAAAGTATTAGATGTCTGCTCAATTCATTAGCAGAAACCCACTTCTTTTTTTTTTGCAAGAGGGGGGGGAAGGAAAAAAAAATCACACTTCAAACAAAAATAAGTTGGTAAACTTCAGAATGCATGAAACAAATACAAGAATTCAGACTTCTTATGGTTAAGAATCGTTTTAGCTACAACAAAGCATGTCTGTCTTTAAAAAATATTTACCAAAGACATAGTCTACATACCCCACACAAGACAAAGGCAACATCTTTTTTTAAAAAATATATTTTATTGATTTTTTTTTTTTTTACAGAGAAAAAGGGAGAGGGATAGAGAGTTAGAAACATCGATGAGAGACATCTATCAGCCACCTCCTGCACGCCCCCTACTGGGGATGTGCGCGCAACCAGAATACATGCCCTTGACCGGAATGGAACCTGGGACCTTTCAGTCCGCAGGCCGACGCTCTATCCACTGAGCCACACCGGTTTCGGCAAAAGGCAATATCTTACTAAAAATACTTAACAGCCCCCTCTAGGCTGCACATTGAGTGCAAACATTAAAATTGACTGTAAGGCTTTTTGTCTGCAGACATGAAAGACATGTGCTTTTACACAATGCAGATGTTCAAAATGGAGGCTTTCCATAACGGTACAAAATGAGATTTATTGAAAGCCATTAAATAATAACCAAGACTTTGTATAAAAATCAAAAAGTGGAGCCAACCTGATGTATACTTGTATGAAGGTGGGAACTGTAAACGGAAAGTGAGCAGGCAAATAATCACGTAGGCCCTACTTTCTGTGTTTGAAATGACTGGAGGGATAAACCACATAAGACCCAGAGTGTTCCTAGATCCTGGGATTTTAGTTCTGTATGGAACTAAAATACACAAGCATCGTGCTGGGTATTTTGGCACCTCATCTTTCTAAATCTTTTACAGATCACTAAGATTCTGACATGGGGATAGATTTAAAGACATAACTCCGTACTGCAGGATTTCAGGAAAATTAATTGGTACAAATGACAAGCAGATTGTAAATGCTGAACAGTCAGCATCTGGCCAAGTGTCAGAATAGGTTGATTGTAACCCAAACACAGAGGTTGCGATTCCGTCAAGCTTGCGGCCCGGTAAAACTGCTTCTCAACCCTCTGTTCCTTAGACATTCACCATGCCAACGTGTTGGCTAACATAGATGACTAATGAACATCTCAAGTTCCGCTTTCAAGGCGATGGCATTAGCACCCCTTTTATTGAATGCGACAGTTGTTTCTATGACCGCCTGCGTCTTAGAAGCGCAGCCGCGTTTTAGGACGGTCCTTCTCCAAACACAGAAGCTGCTGTTAAAAGCTCCACGCCGCTTTTGTCTTATGAACTATTCTACATCTTCATATTTCATCCCACCTTCCATTAGTGCGAGGGCAACGAGCACCGGAGGTCTTCAAGGCCTGCAACACAATATACAGCCATACAACAACCAGGTTCTTCACAAAACTCAATTTTTACAAGATTGAACCAGTCATCCACCATCTGGTTGGACGTGGTGCACCATCATCGAAAGGCCAATCAAGAACACGGATGCCTTCCTTCTCCACAAGAATAGTATCATACGTTGCTTCACATACTCTTACTATATATTTTTTTATATATTTTGTTGATTTGTTACAGAGAGGAAGGGAGAGGGATAGAGAGAAACATTGATGAGAGAGAGACATCGATCAGCCTATCTACTGGGGATGTGCCCGCAAACAAGCTACATGCCCTTGACCGGAATCGAACCTGGGACCCTTCAGTCTGCAGGCCGATGCTCTATCCACTGAGCCACACCAGTTTCGGTGCATATACTCTCACTATTGTGGTAACACCATACTTTTTAACCTTCTCTATGAATTGGTTTAAGGTCGCATTGGTTGGATTGTGTGTAATAAGACATCTCATGTTCTTGTATGTGACTTCCACTGGAGCTGGGCGGGTCACTCGAGCCATGATCATTTAGTTAAAAAACACTCCATAGCAGTGGTTCTCAACCTTCCTAACGCCGCGACCCTTTAAGACAGTTCCTCATGTGGTGGTGACCCCCTACCATAAAATCATTGCTTCTTCATCACTGTAATTTTGCTACTGTTACGAATCATAATGTAACTATCTGTTTTCCCATGGTCTTAGGCGACCCCTGTGAAAGGATCGTTTGACCCCCAAAGGGGTCGCGACCCACAGGTTGAGAACCACTGATCCTATAGGGTTATGAAAGAATTTAAAAATCGAATACAGAAACGATGCCCAGAAACCGAGGCTACTTCAGTATCCTCCACTGGACATCCTCGGTGCTCTGAGTGAAGGTGGGAGTGATGGGAAGTGAAGCGAACCCCCTAACAAGAAGCAACGATTCTTTAGTCCAGTCACACTGTGGCAGCAGGAAGTGTGTTGAGGCTGACCCCATCCCGGTCAGAGCCCGTGAAAGGCGCTGCAGTTGTCAGGTAAACACGTCTGTGTCCGGGTAACCCCTCACCAGGGGCTTCTCGGCGGAGGAGCAGCGGATTTCTGCAGTTCGCTGTCCGCATGGAGGTGCTGTGCCTGGCAGTCATCTGCACTGCCCTTCAGAACCCCATCAGTGTGTGACCAAGAGCACCACAGACTGAGGGGTATGTTTACTCCCTGAAGGTTGTGGCCTAGTCACACGGCGGGTGCCGAGGTGGTGGGGAGAGGGCTGCAGGGCGGGGGCCGGCGGTGGTCGAGGTGGGGCAGCGTGGGCAGTGCAGATGGAGGCGGGGGCACCACGCTACCATGCATGAACCGCTCCAGGAGAGCGCGCAGCCGACCGGTCCGCAGTCCGTGGGTCCAATTCGCACGCCGAGGCCGATATCTTATCTCTTACTTTGAACATTTGTCTGTCTTACAAATATTTTTTATATAGTTATAAAAATAATTTGCATTCTTCTGCTGAAATTCCCCATCTGTTCCCGTCCATATTTTCTACTGGATAACCTTTTCCGTAGTGACTTTAAAACCCTGGTCTAATGATTCCAGTATCTATATTATCTCCGGGTCTGCTTCTTTGGGCTATTTCTCCTCTTGACTATGGGTTACATTTCCTCTCGTTTTGTGTGCCTAATTTTTTTAAAAAAATATATTTTATTGATTTGTACAGAGAGGAAAGGAGAGGGATAGAGAGTTAGAAACATCGATATAAGAGAGAGAGACCTTGATCAGCCCCTTCCTGCACGCCCCTACTGGGGATGTGCCTGCAACCAAGGTACATGCCCTTGACCGGAATCGAACCTGGGATCTTTTAGTCCGCAGGCTGACACTCTATCCACTGAGCCAAACCGGTTTCGGCTGTGTGCCTAATTTTGGATGGCGTTAACAGATATTGTGCATAAAAAATGGTAGAGGCTGTATTTATTTATTTATGTTAATCCTCACCAGAGAATATTTTTCCATTGATCTTTTTTTTAAATTTTTTTAATTAATTTTTTATACATATCTCCCCATTGCCCCCCCTCCCTCCCAGGCATACCCCAACCCCCCAGTGTCTATGTTCATTAGTTATGCTTATATGCATGCATACAAATTCTTTGATTGATCTCTTATCTACCTCACCTCTCCTTAATCTTCCTGCTGTAATTTCACAGTCTGTTTGATGCTTTACTGCCTCTGTATCTATCCTTTTGTTCATCAGTTTATAATGTTCTTTATTATCCACAAATGAGTGAGATCATGTGATGCTTCTCCTTCATGGACTGGCTTATTTCACTTCCAATGATCTTTGAGAGAGAGTGGAAGAGAGGGAGGAAGACAGAGAGAAACATTGATGTGAGAGAAACACTTGGGTGGGTTGCTTCTTGCCTCTGAGCAGGGCCCGGTGAGGAGCCTGTCACCAAGGTACATGCCCTTGACCAGGATCGAACCTGGGACCCTTCGGTCTGCGGGCCAGTGCTCTATCCGCAGAGCCAAACAGGCGAGAGCGGAGGCGGTGGTAATTTAAAAGGGCATGCTCGCATATAAGCATAACCAATGGACACAGACACTGGGGGGTTGGGGTATGCCTGGGAGGGAGGGGGGGCAATGGGGAGATATGTATAAAAAATTAATAAAAAAATAAAAGGGCGTGCTCTTCTCTCAGGTCCCCGGTGACCGGGCCGCGTCAGTCTCATTTATAAGGGAACGGGGGTGGGTTTTGGCAGCGCTTTGGTTGGATGCGTGTCATCACTGACTTGGGGTGTTTTGAGGGCGGTGTCAGGACTGTCCTTTTCGCAGGGGGTGGGATCTGAGCGCTGGCTGCACTCTGAAGATTTCTTTACCTGACACGGCCTCAGGCCAGCTCACGGAGCTGGAAGATTTCTGTCGGTGAGCCAGAATGCCCGCTTTGGGGGATCCTGGGTGGCTTTCTTTGTTGTCAGCCCAGCCCCAGCTTTCTGTACCCCAGGACACCTCTTCCTGCCCCGCTGTTCGGCCTCAACTTTGGAGACTGCAGCAGGGCCTGGGTGAAGGCCTGAAGCACCCCAGAGAGATGCGATCAGTTTGATGTGGGGACGCCTGCCTTCCTTTGGGGAAGTTCCCACAGGCAGCAGGGAAGATGTCTCTCCACTCCCCGGCCCAATCCCCAGCCTTCGGGGTGCTCTTGCTGTGGTTGGTGAGGATCCACTGGAAAGAGTCGGCTGGGGGTGCAGACTGACTGTGGCTGAGGTTCCGTGGGACTCTGATTCACGTGGCACCCACACGTGGCCGCTAAACTTGTTTAGAAATGTCCCTGGTTTCTCCCTACTCCCGTCCGGCGTGGGTTTCTGTACGTCCTGCCTCTGCACTGGAATGAAAGCAGATGGTGGCCTTTTATCCTTTGGGAAAAGGCTGGACACTTTGAGACTTCTTGGCAGCCTCAGTTCCCTGATCTGTTTTTAAAAATATGTTTTATTGATTTTTTTCACAGAGAGGAAGGGAGAGGGATAGAGAGTTAGAAACATTGGCGAGAGAGAAACATCCATCAGCTGCCTTTTGCATGCCCCCTACTGGGGATGTGCCCGCAACCAAGGTACATGCCCGTGACTGGAATCGAACCTGGGACCCTTCAGTCCGCAGGCTGACGCTCTATCCACTGAGCCACACCGGTTTCGGCTCCCTGATAGGTTTTAAAAACAGTGCTTTTGTAGCGGATACCACTTGCTCTCATTGTTAGAGTGCAGTGATTACACTTACCATGTTCAGTTTGTGATTTTCAAAACAACTTAATATTGTGTTTCTCAGATTGTTGGTATGTATATAGTAGTTTTTGTTGCTATAATGTTTAATTTGTATAAATATGCTCAGTTTATTCTGTATACTCTTGCTAATCTTCCTTTCTTTGACTTCTCACTGATTCTTGGCATTTACTGTCATTTAAAGCAGTGGTTCTCAACCTGTGGGTCGCGATCCCTTTGGGGGTCGAACGACCCTTTCACAGGGGTCGCCTAAGACCATCGGAAAATGCAGATATTTACATCACGATGCATCACAGTAGCAAAATTTCATGGTTGGGGGTCACCACCACATGAGGAACTGTAGGCAAGGGTCGCGGCCTTAGGAAGGTTGAGAACCACTGATTTAAAGGGAAGCATATGCAAGGCTGCCTCTTCATGGATTTTAAGTTCTTCTTAAACATGTCCTAGCAACGTCTACGCCATCCAGACTCAATGCCTCGGCCTGGGTTACTGCAATAGAGTTTACCATGGGTTCCATTCCATTATGCTTTTATATGGCAATAAAATATTTATCCACATGGTCAATTAGGACTGTCAACTAATCATTGAGGTTGTATACATTTAAGAGCAAGATCTAAAGAAATGCGTATATATCTTGATGATGAGTGAGGTCCTTGATCTCGAATGTCATCTTCCTAGTTTAATTTGATGCTGGTTTTCCATTGATTTTGAAAGGAGGCTTTCGCTTACAGGACTTTGGGTTTAAAGCTCCTCTCTGCTCTCCTGTCTAGTTGAGCAGAGCCCCTCAGAGGACTTGTAATTAAGGTTCCATTACCAGCCTCCTCTCAGGTCGCTGGCTGTCGTTGGCCGTGCTGATAGGAGGGACTTCCCGTCCAATCAGCCAGCCCTCAGCCCCCACAGATGCTCCTGTCTCCCCGACGCTGTCGCTGACAGATAATCTCTTCCTCTGCCAAGACCAGGCCCAGGATGAAGAGAGCCGGGACAGGGTGTGTGTGTGTGTGTGTGTGTGTGTGTGTGTGTGTGTGTGTTTCTCTCAACTCCTTTCTTCCAGTTCGTACAGGTTATACCTCCCTTAATTTAGGCCGATTTTTGCCTCTGCCTCCCTGGACCTTCACAGCTAAGAGCTAACACGCCCTTAGAATACACTGCCCTGTCCCTAGAGATTTTTGAAGCAGGCTTTCTTTCAGTACTACAGAGACCTTTTTATTCTAGGACACTTTAAGCACATGTCGACAGAGCACATCATTTAAAAAAACAGGGATACAGTCGCTGACATGCGTCTTTAAGCTGGCTTTTCAAAGCTGCTGACCTCAAAATCCATCAGAACTGGTGGCGCCTTTGCCAGCCGTCCGAATGTGACAGTGGGCAGGTGGCGATAAGGCGGGCGTGGCCGGGGGCCCTCAGCGGGTGCACTGGCTTTGCGATAAGCTTGTCCGCGGAGGAACGGTGGTCTCACTCATCGAAAGCGTTTAAGCTCCAGAGGCCTGTGATCCTTTGGTGCTTTTCAGGAACTTCCCACAATACAGAGAAACAGCATGTTTTATCCCAGAACGCTGGCGTCTGTTGGAGGCATCGTTCCGCTTGCTGAGAGGAGACATTCCAGGCGCTCTGGTGCAGGCAGTGGGGATAAATAGGCCTGCAAAACGTGTGGCCCCAGCTACTGCCTGGACAAAGGCTGCGGGCTTTATTGTCATGTTCCTGCCTTACTTTCAAAGACATGAGACTGGTGCTTGGCCTGGCCTCCCTCTCTCCCTCCCTCCTCCTGCCCCTTCTCCTCCTCCTACTCCTCCTCCTCCTCCTCCTCCTCCTTCTCCTCCTCCTCCTCATTCTCCTCCTCCTCCTCTTCCTCCTCATTCTTCTTATCTCTCTCTCTTTCTCTGTTTTACTTTCTCACTCTCTCTCTCTCTCCTTCCCTCTCTCCATGCTCTTTGGAGCCCTGAGCTGCCCTCTTAGGAGTATAGCCACATAACACCCTGATCACGTAGAGAGACTCCAGGCCACGCAGAGATAGAGGTGCCCACGGGCCCCCAGCTGTCCTAGCCTCTGGTTGTGTGAGGTTCGAGGCACAGTGGCAGACACGTGAGTGAGTGAACCCTCGCGTGGTTCCGTGGTTCACATGGGGTCCCAGTCCAAGCTGAACAGAGCAGGTGGGAGCCATCTCTGCCGAGCTCTGCCCAGCTTGCAGTCTTGTGAGCAAAACGTTGTTGTTTGCCGGAACCGGTGTGGCTCAGTGGATAGAGCGTCGGCCTACGGACTGAAAGGTCCCAGGTTCGATTCCGGTCAAGGGCATGTACCTTGGTTGCGGGCACATCCCCAGTAGGAGGTGTACAGGAGGCAGCTGATTGATGTCTCTCTCTCATCAATGTTTCTAACTCTCTCTCCCTCTCCCTTCCTCTCTGTAAAAATCAATAAAATATATTAAAAAAAAAAAGAAGAAACAACACATTGTTGTTTTGAGCTGTTCCATTCTGGGGAGTGTTGCTCAACAGCCGTAGTGACCGGAGGACGGACGGCCAGAAGTCCTCCATGAAGCGTGGAACTGGTTTGGAGGTGCGGCCGTTAGTGTGGGACGGACAGTGCTGACCCATAGTGTTAAAGCTGGAGAATTCCTCCCAGTGTTGGAAAGTCAAGGCTCTCTTGTCCCTCGCGCTTCCATTCCGTGTGCCCGGAGGAGGAGAGAAGGGGCTCAGCTGGATAGTGCAGCCACCGTTGTGCCACCCCCAGAGCCCTTTTGAGGGGTGACCTTTGCCACGCGTGTCCCAAGGAGGAAAGGAGTTTGAGTCCTGGTGATCTGGGCCCCCATCGTCCCGTGCCTGGACCACAGTCTCAGCTTCCCGTCCTGAGTCCCCATCTGTGCTGATACTCTGACCGGGATAGGTAGCCCAGTGGGTGGAAAGAAAGCCACACGATCCGGTTAAAAGCGGATCCTGCAGGAGGCGGCTGATTGATGTCTCTCTCTCATCGATGTTTCTAGCTCTCTATTCCTCTCCCTTCCTCTCTGTAAAAAATCAATAAAATATATTAAAAAAAATATTTTCTGCTCTTCTCCCCCTGGCTTAGAGTGGTACACGGGAATCTCTCTCTCTGATCCCTGCCCAGCACCGGCCCCTGATTGAGGGGCGGGCTGAGTGTGGGCCGGGCCTGGCAGGGACGCCGCTTCGACTCTGACTGTTGTATGTGGGGGGATGCTCCCCCTTTTCTGGGTTTCACCTGCCCGCCAGGCTTTCCCCCACCGAGGCCTTCCCAGGGGGCACCTGGACAGCCCCTGGCCCCCCGTGGTCTGAGCTGTGGAGTGGGCCTCGGATTTACAAATCAGCACAGTGTGCCATCTGGAACGCCACCATTGCGGGGTCTTCCAATGTCACGAGTTTCCCAGACCCACATTCCTGATGGCAGCAGATAAGGGCGTTTTTGAACATAGAAGCTCAAGTCCAGGGAAACGCGGCAACTATATATAGTTTATTTGTCTTTCTGACCAGGGAGAAGGATTTTTTTTTTTTTACTCAGATTATCTCGCGTTTGCGAACCTGATAGAAATTTTCCTGCCTTTTGCAGAGAGCAACCCATGCAAGTCACATTCCAGCGTGGTCCTCACACACGCACATACATGGTGGTCACAACTTTGTTTAGGGGAGAGACTGAGTTTGTGCTCCTGTTTCATTAGCTGTAAGCATATTTTGCCCAGATAATGCAAAAAGCATGCTCTTGTCTTTTTAAAAGAAAAGAGACATACTGGAAGTTAGAGAAGCCCACTCATCGCCATAAAGTTATTATTTATTCGGGACCAGCGTTGTTCTGTTACCCAGAGTTGATCCTGGTGGGTGTTTTCTAGAACATCTCAGGCTTTCCTAGGGGGTAGCCCCGATCATGCAGAAAAGGGGAGATACAAGGTGCAAATAAATGAGGGGATATATATATATATATATATATATGTATATATATTTAGACATTTACTTTTTA
The DNA here is from genome assembly GCA_011751065.1 of Lasiurus cinereus. Classification (NCBI taxonomy): domain Eukaryota; kingdom Metazoa; phylum Chordata; class Mammalia; order Chiroptera; family Vespertilionidae; genus Lasiurus; species Lasiurus cinereus. The sequence continues at coordinate 711,179 of JAAGEH010002530.1, read as the reverse complement.
AAATATATTTTATTGATTTTTCACAGAGAGTTAGAAACATCGATGAGAGACATCGATCAGCTGCCTCCTGCACGCCCCCTACAGGGGATGTGCCCCCAACCAAGGTACATGCCCTTGACCGGAATCGAACCTGGGACCCTTCAGTCCGCAGGCCGACGCTCTCTCCACTGAGCCACACCGGTTTCGGCGAGGGGCTATTTTTCATTCTCACCCTCTTTCTTCTGTTATAGCCAAGTTAACACACGGGCACAGGGTTATGCCCTCACACACCACAAGTGGATTACCTTACGGTGGCGTCGGTGACAAGTCTGGCACGGATCTCCCTGGACAGGCATGGGGGTGTCAGCAGGGGTACGCTGTGTTCTGGGGAGACCTTTTCCAGCTTCTAGAGCTGACCTGTGCCCCCCTCTCTCTTGTTGCTGGATGGCCCGGCTCTCCGAGCCTCTCTTCTGCAGCCACGTCGCGCTCTGACTGCAGCCTTGTCCTCTTCCTCCTCCTCCTCTTTCTCCTCCTCCTTCCCTTCTCTCTCTCTCTCTCTCTCTCTCTCTCTCTCTCTCTTCCCTCCCCTCTTCCCTCTCTCCATGCACCTTTGGAGCCCTGAGCTGCGCGCTCTTAGGAGTATAGCCACATAACACCCTGATCACGTAGAGAGACTCCAGGCCACGCAGAGATAGAGGTGCCCAAAGCTCTCTACTTGGAAGGACCCAGTAGCTAGGTTGGGCCCATCCCCAGGGCCCAGGGTGACCCCCATCTCCAGGTCTGCATTTCATCCCAGAGGCCCTTTTGAACATTTTTAAAAATATATATACATTTTATTGATTTTTTTACAGAGAGGAAGGGAGAGGGAGAGTTAGAAACATTGGTGAGAGAGAGACATCGATCAGCCGCCTCTTGTGTGCCCTCCACTGGGGATGTGCCTGCAACCAAGGTACATGCCCCCGACCGGAATCGGACCTGGGACCTTTCAGTCCGCAGACCGATGCTCTATCCACTGAGCCAAACTGGTTCGGCCCAAAGGCCCTTTTGCAGTGGAAGTTACTTACTCCCCCGTCCCAGGGATTAAGACGCGGACATCTGTGGTGACGTTATTCTGTCTGTGGTGGCTGTTATCCATCCTGTGGTTGTTCCTCTGAAACTGGCTTTCAAATGCTGGAGCCTCTCCCACGTGCCCCGAGAAGGTGCCTGCCAGGGACCCGTGAGTTCTTTGCGAATCCCGCGGCACTCCCTCCAGAGGGAGGAGGCAGAGGACCTACTGGACAGCCTGGCCTGGTCACAGGCACGGGAAGGGCCCCCGGATGCTCACCCTGGCAGAGGTCTGCCTGCAGGACTCGCACCAGCAGCTGCTCTCGGATCCACACCTGGGTGGGCGCAGGGCGCAGCACGGGGCAGGTGCCTCGTCGTGCGCAACTGGCCATGGCTGTGCGCTGCCCCCGGAGGGGGAGGACCTTGGATGAGGTCGCTCTCCAGTTGCGGGCAGTTCCTGAGAGAGGCCTGGCCCACACCAGCGAGGCCAGCGTGCCAGCGGCCGGCCGGGGAAGGATGCTTCCGCCTGAAATAGTAGACGGAGCGGGTGGTGAGGGCAGGAGGCTTAGCTATGTGGCTCACACCAGTGTCCACTACGGGTCCTGACAGCTGGATGGTGCATTGGTCCGCTGGCCAGTGGGCTGACCCAGGCGTTGGTGGCGAAGAGGGAACCAGCCTGGCAGGCAGCAGGTGGCACGGGGGTGGCTCTGGTAACTTCCTTTGGTAGAGTTTGGAGACTAGGAGGTGTGTCATGGAGGGCGGGGCCAGCAAGAAATGTTGTGCCCAGGGGACAGGCTGGTCGGGCCCAGCCGGCCAGATGCTAGCCCTGGAGGTTGCAGAACGGGGCCTCCGTTGTGGGCAGCGTGACCAGGTCAGGGTGGGGATGTGGGACCGGGACTGAACACAGATTCAGGGGAGGGCAGAGGCCGGCTGGCAGAGGACAGCCCTCCAGTCTGGGCTGTGGCTGCTCAGTCCCCACTGGGCCTGCATCTTAGGGCCTGTGTGCCAGCCGGCATTTGGGGGCAGAGAGGGAAAGCGAGGCCGGGATCCAGGTTGCACCTGACCAGTAGCTAAATGTCCGTCACAGCGTGTGGCAACCCTGTCTTCCCACAGGAGCTTTTAAAAGATCTCATTGTGTAGCCGAAACCGGTGTGACTCAGTGGATAGAGCATCGGTCTGTGGACTGAAAGGTCCCAGGTTCGATTCCGGTCGAGGGCCTGTACTTTGGTTGTGGGCCTATCCCCGGTGGGGGGTGGGTAGGAGGCAGCTGATGGATGTCTCTCTCTCATCGATGTTTCTAGCTCTCTATCTCTCTCCCTTCCTCTCTGTAAAAAAATCAATAAAATATATTTAAAAAAAAAGATTTCATTGTTTCTTCCTCTCCACCTAAGAGAGAATCACGGGAGTATTACTGATGCTCTAGAACAGTGGTTCTCAATCTTTTTTAATGCTATGACCTTTTAATACAGTTTCTCATTTTGTGGTGACCCCCAACCATACTTCATAACTGTAATTTTGCTATTGTTATGAATTATAATGTAAATACCTGTGTTTTTCGATGGTCTTAGGCGACCCCTATGAAAGTCCCGTTCAACCCTCAAAGGGGTCGCGAGCCACACAGGTTGAGAACCACTGCTCTAGAACAAACCTTAAGTGCTGTGTCTTTTGAGTTAGCAAGACGGTGGGCCTGTTTGGTAGGACGCCAGTGGAAAATGAAATCGTATATTTCTTCTTTATTGTAGAACAGCCTTTGCTGTTCTCCTTTATCTTCTGTCTCTGTCAGAGAAAGGCATTCTGCAGCCATACCGATTCTCTCTGCAGCCATTCCGATTCTCCCAGCAGCGAGGCTGCTCCTGGCATCGATGCCGACCACGCCGGGCAGAGGCGAGCTGGGGCTGCTGTGCCAGGGGCAGAAAGTGCCAGCTTTCTTATTCCCACGGCGTGCACAGGCCGTGAGGTTCAGTCAGCCTCCGGAGGAGATGGCTCTGCTTGCAGTGTCCGGTCTCAGACATGGGTCACAGCGATGAGAACGCTGATGGAGCTCCGTGATGTTCGGAGGGAACCCGCCACAGCTCTTTTCAGATGCTCTCTCAGCCGCTCTCCTGAGCACAGCACCGCGACCAACAGGTCTCCTTTGGGCAAGGGCTGCATGCATTGCCATCGTTCAAGCTTACGTTTGCCCCGTCTTGCTTCATGAACTTTTCACTCTTCTTCTGCTCTTTCTCACGCCTCTTGCTCTTTCACTCCACAAGTGTTTGTTGAGCAATTACTGTCTGCCAAGCCCAGGGCGCCGTGTGCCGGAGCGCACGTATACGCTGTGCAAATGGAGGTGCCAGAGCCTGTGGTCAGGGACAGGGTGAGCATTTTCCGTGCCTCCGAGAGCACTGTGCCGGGAGGCAAGAAGGAAAGGGGTTCCATCAGCTGTTCGGTGCGGTGGCGGGCCTGCGCCCTCTCTGCAGAAGGGCTTTGCTCTCTTCTTGTAATTCATGCCTTTTCCTCCCGAAGGTTCTTGATATATATATATATTTTATTGATTTTTCACAGAGAAGAAGGGAGAGGGATAGAAAGCTAGAAACATCGATGAGAGAGAGACATGGATCAGACGCCTCCTGCACGCCCCACACTGGGGATGTGCCCGTCACCAAGGTACATGCCCTTGACCGGAATCGAACCTGGGACCTTTCAGTCCGCAGGCTGACACTCTATCCACTGAGCCAAACCAGTCTCGGCTGAGAGCCAAATTTTTTAAACTGAAACTTCTTCTAACGCCACTTCTTCAACATAGACTCGCCCAGGGCGGGGTATTTTGGGGGAGAGCCACACTCCAGGGGCCAAAGAGCTGCCTGTGGCTCGTGAGCTACAGTTTGCCGACCACTGGGTTAGAGCATCTTCCTGTCCACGAAAAGGTTGCAGGTTTGATTTTCCAGGTCAGGGCACAGATCTAGGTTGTGGGTTCGACCCCCAGTTGGGGTGCATACAGGGGGCAACTAATCGATGTTCTCTCTTGCATTGGTGTTTCTCTCTCCTTTTCCCTCTCTCTGAAATCAATATAAACATATCCTCCGGTGAGGATTTCTTAAAAAAGCCATAGACACTGAGGAATTCATGTGGCCAGCCCTTTCCCACCACCAGATGTGATGTGTATACTAAGCTAAATTGTGTAAAAAGAAACTTATGTGTTTTCCCAGTTGCCAAATTCGGAATAAGCTGCTTGAAGCTGAATTTTTCTCTAGATTTCACGCCCCTGCCCTGCTGATGTCCGAAACCATGTGTGCTCGGCTCTGGCAGTAAATCGTGGAGTCTTGCTCTGGGTAGTTGTTGGGACAGAGGCAGAGTGCCAGCCCAGCCCTCAAGCCCGTGTCCCCCTGTGAGATTGTGGTCATGGTCCCGCCCTCCCCCTGTGAGAGAAGGCTGTCATGGTCTTTAGTCCC
>JAAGEH010002530.1:673012-706715 GCA_011751065.1 Lasiurus cinereus | reverse complement strand
TGTCATGGTCTTTAGTCCCGCCCTCCCCCTGTGAGAGAAGGCTGTCAGGGTCTTTAGTCCCGCCCTCCCCCTGTGAGAGAAGGCAGTCATGGTCTTTAGTCCTAGGGTCACCAATGTGCTCTGTACCCTGGAAGGTGGCAATGGGCAATGGGCATGATGCCTGGACAGCTGACCGGTGTCTTTTTCAGACTTTTAGGGAGTGAGCCACACCATCCAGGGCGTGCGCGTACGTACACACACATACACACACACACACACACCTCCCCCCCCCCACACACACAGATGAAAAGTTCCTGAAGCAGCACCTGTGTGCTGAGCTCCGTTTCATTCAGTTGTAATGTTTTGTTCTAGACTAGTTCACTTACACATCGTTTCTGGCCCAACAAATGCTCACATGACCCCCCGCCTGCGAGCTGACACACACTGTGCCACAGCCGGCACCCTGGACTCTGCCGCCAGGTCCCACACCCCCTGCCTGCACTCCTGCGGGGTCCTCCACCCCCTCCTCCCCTCCAGCCCCGCCCCTCTGAGATGCACACACAGCCCAGGTTCCTGGTCTCACTCAGGCACGCACACTCCCTGACGCCTTCCTGAAGGTGAGTGACCAGCACCTCCTCCTGCCTCTCTGGTGCCTGGCCCCCGTGCCCACCTCCATCATCTGCCCGCTGGGAGCGCACTGAGCCCACGGCCCGTCGGACTGCTGTTGGGGCCCTGCACGTGTGGTACCGGTGTGTGGTACACAGTAGGCACTAAATCAGTGCTTCTGGAATTAATTGCATGGAGACAGGTGATGCCCTTCCAGGCAGGCACGTCCCTGTCTAGGTTCCCGTGCACAGGGTGGTTACATACACTTGCTTTACTGTGTATGGGCTGGAGGCATGGACGTAACCGTCAGCATAAGCCAGTGTTGAGACCCAGAGGTTCCACGACAGATCGAAACATGGATGTTGCAAAGAACGGACGTCTAAACATCTTATAAAGTAGCAAAAAAGTACGTAAAAATGGGTGCTTTTCAAAGCTTTTTTCATGATTAGTGTTGACTCTAGTCAGTGTCTCTGTAAACTATTCTAGAACCTCGCCAGCTGTCTGGGGGACCCTCTGGGCGTGTGGGGGTAGAACTGGGAAAGGTCCCCGTTTTGCAGAGGAGACCGCAGGCCCAGGAGGCCACGTGGCTTTCGCAAGGCCGCTCAGCCGCCTGCCGGCGGAGGTAGGGGGACGCACGCCTTCTGATGGTCCTCGGGGACTTTTGCCACTGAGTCAGCCCTTCCCGGCGTCAGGGAGTGACTCAGCTGGCCGAGGGGGGTGCTGTTCTCCATCCTCACGCCTGTCAACAGATGTCTTCGCTGTGAAACGCGTGATCATTGCTTGTGTCCAGTTGGTGCTCTTTCCCTGGGAGAAGTGGTGAGCGGGCCATCATCCCCCTCATTTAAAGATGCAGACTCAGCCGAAACCGGTGTGGATCAGTGGATGGAGCGTCAGCCTGCGGACTGAAGGGTCCCAGGTTCGATTCCGGGCAAGGGTATGGACCTTGGTTGTGGGCACATCCCCATTAGGGGGCGTGAGGGAGGTGGCTGATCGATGTCCCTCTCTCATCGATGTTTCTAACTCTCTATCCCTCTCCCTGTCTGTGAAAAATCAGTAAAATATATTTTTAAAGGATAAAATTTAAAAAATAAGTAAATAAAAATAAAGATGCGGACTCTCAGGCTGCCGCCGCATAGTTACTGCTGCAATAAGATTACGCCGACCTCCCCCCCCACGGGCACAGGTGTGGCTTCTGTCCGAGCGCCTGCTTTCCGGAAAGGTCTGCGCACAGACAGGGACAGGCCAGCGGATTTCCTAACAGGCGCTCTTGGACAGGAAAGCGGTTTTCACAGAATCTCTCTCTCTGTCCCGTTCAGCAAAAAATCTCTTGTTGACATGTCGCTGGCCATCATGAAAGTGAAGAAGCTTGTGGGTGATGAACGGAAGCATTCGTGTTGGTGACATTTGTGATCCTGCAGTTAGGTTGGGGTGGCATAGTCTCTGATGTTCCTTTGGTTTATTTTTTTCTTCCACTTTTGATCCTCACAACCTGAGCCACCCGGGTAGGAGAGGGGACGGCAGTTGCCCTCCTCCTGCCCCCAGCAGCTGGGACCCACACTCTGCCCTCGCCTGTCACCCTAGTTTCCAGCATCCAGCACATGAATCGACTTGGGCCTGCCGATTCACCGGCGGAGAAAGCTCCTTCCTGGAGAGCTCATTAGCTACGCAGAGCTCATTAGCGTGGCTTCGTTTAGCGGGTGTGATCTCATTAGCTAATGTGACACCGAAACACACACACACACCCTCCGCCACCCGTGTTTCACCATGAAAGGGGCCCAGACGGTGGCAGGCCACTCAGAGCGCCAGGGCTCCGGCCTGGGCACCTGCTAGACCAGTGGTTCTCAACCTTCCTAATGCCACGGTTCTTTAATACGTGGTGGTGACCCCCAACCATAAAATGATTTCCGTTGCTACTTCATAACTGTCATTTTGCTACTGTTATGAACTGTAATGTAAATATCTGATATGCAGGATGTCTTAGGCAACCCTTGTGAAAAGGTCGTGTGACCTCCAGGTTGAGAACCACTGTGCTGGCCATCACGGGCACGGACCGCACAGGGAGGACGTTTCTGCCGTGGCCGGTCAGTGAGTACCAGGCGCCTGCAAGGGCCTCCGTGCGTGATGCCCCTCAGTCCTCGCACATCTCGGCGGTCGGTGCCGTGACCATCCCGTTGCCCAGCTGAGGAGACAGGTGAAGGCCTCTCTGGGGAGAGCCTGCAGTCCCTAAAACCGGCATTTTCTGGAAGTGGCCAGCGGGTGTTGGCTAAAAGACAGTCTTCGTCCTGCACTGATAGCGTGTTTGGTTCGTTAGGGTTCCCAGTGCTGACCGCCTTTTGGGCGTCTGAGACTGCTCTATGGAGAGTTTCTCCCCGCTGCCCTCAGAGTACAGCCGCCTGCACCCCGCTTTTCTCTAAAAGTGGGCAATATCAGCACCTGGCAGTGCCTGGCAGCGTTGAGCGCTGTGCTTGGCTCCTGCACACGAAAGAGAAGTTGGGTCCTTTCCTTCGCCAGGTGCCTTGTTCTTAAATAGCTGTTTCATGTTTGCATGTTTTAGACCAGCGGTTCTCAACCTGTGGGTCGCAACCCCTTTGGGGGTCGAACGACCCTTTCACAGGGGTCGCCTAAGACCATCGGAAAACACCTATTTCCCATGGTCTTAGGAACCAACACACTGCTCCTCGGTGTAGCAAAGTGTAGCCATGTAGTTTACTGTTGTCCTATGAAGACTGTTGCCCATGCTACACCACGATTCAAGACAAAATTTCATTTATTTGTCATTCGAAATAAATATTTCACAATATATAATTACATCTTGTTTTTGTGATGAATCCCTATGCTTTACTGATGTTCAATGTGTAACAATGAAAATACATCCTGCCTATCAGATATTTACATTACAGTTCATCACAGTAGCAAAATGACAGTGATGAAGGAGCAACGGAAATCATTTTATGGTTGGGGGTCCCCACCCCATGAGGAGCTGTCTTAAAGGGTCGCGGCCTTAGGAAGGTTGAGAACCACTGTCTTAGATGTACACGACCGCTGTGAAAACAGGCACCTTCAGATGTCCCTCTTCCTCGTGCACTCTTCTGCCATCGATGGATTTTCTCACGGAGAGTGAAGAGTTAATGAATGAACTCCTCCCGCACGACTGACGCTCGGAAAGGAAGCTACCCACATGAACTAAGGCCGTGGGTGGGGTCCGGCACCCCAGTTGTCGACGTGCGCACGTGCCTTTAGAAGTGGGGGAGCTCAGCCTTGGGGTGCCCTGAGCAGTGGAGCCGGATCACCTCCATTTTATTTATTTATTTTCTCGACTCAGTAAAAATGATAGGTATTTGGTGCCAAAACCAGTGTTGCTCAGTGGATAGAGCGTCGGCCTGCAGACTGAAGGGTCCCAGGTTTGATTCCAGTCAAGGGCATGTATCTTGGTTGCGGGCACATCCCCAGTAGGAGGTGTGTAGGAGGCGGCTGATTGATGTCTCTCTCTCATCGATGTTTCTAACTCTCTATGCCTCTTCCTTCCTCTCTGTAAGAAATCAATAAAATAAAATTAAAAAATGATAGGTATTCGAGATAGCTCCGGACCATAGTATCTTAGGGTCTGAATCCAGAAACATGACACGGGAGAGACACCCACCCGGGCACGTTTTTACATACCCAGGCCAGTGCACCTGCTTCCCCAATAGGCCCCACAGTTTTGCTTTTCAGTGTTCTTCCCTCTGTGGGGGGTAGGCATGTGGTCAGCGAACTGTCCAAGCGGCTGTGTGGTGATGCTGGCATGGGATGTATGTGGTGAGGGTGGGAAAACCCACAGCACATATCCCCGGGGCGCTGACTGACTTCCCTGCCAGGGGTTCTTCAGCCTAATGGCGTGGGCATGCTGCCACAGTGCCAGTGTGGCCGGTGCTGGGCTACCGAGACCGGCCTTCAGCGTAACGCACTGAGCAGCCAGGGGATTCTGTCCTGGTTCCCTGACAACTTGGTGCCCTGGAGAGGGACCGGCACTGGGCCGCGTGCAGATTGTCTCAGAGGGGGTGTTGATGGAGAATTCGGGGTGATTACCCCGCAGCTCCACCCTCCCTGCGACCACCCCATTCTTTTCCTCTCCGTTGCTCCTCCTAATTGGGATAATACCACCCCTGTGTTTGTTCGTGGAGGTAAGGCTTGTCCTTGTGAGGGACACACTTTTATTTATTTATTTTTTAAATATATTTTATTGATTTTTTTACAGAGAGGAAGGGAGAGGGATAGAGAGTTAGAAACATCGATGAGAGAGAGACATCCATCAGCTGCCTCTTGCACGCCCCCCACTGGGGATGCACCTGCAACCAAGATACATGCCCTTGACCGGAATGGAACCCGGGACCCTTCAGTCTGCAGGCCGACGCTCTATCCACTGAGCCACACCAGTTTTGGCAGGGACACACTTCTAAATATCGGGGCCCAGCCGAAACCGGTGTGGCTCAGTGGATAGAGCGTTGGTCTGTGGACTGAAAGGTCCCAAGTTCGATTCCCAAGTCAGGGGCATGTACCTTGGTTGCGGGCACATCTTCAGTGGGGACGTGCAGGAGGCGGCTGATGGATGTCTCTCTCTCATCGATGTTTCTCACTCTCTCCCCCTCTCTTCCTCTCTGTAAAAAATTCAATAAAATATATTAAAAATAAATAAATAAATATCGGGGCCCAGTGGGAGGGGTCCTGCCTTCAGTTTGCATCGTACCAGCTGAGGGCGTGCAGTAGCTCAGCCCCTTCCCCCCAGCCCTGAGCTCCGACCAGGAAGTGCTGGGAGGCAAGGGCCGGGGGTCCGGGAGGGAGGGCGCCGAGCAGTGCCCGGGGGAGCGGGCGCAGGTTGAAGGGTTCTGAAGTCAGAGGGACCTGTGTCCGCTCGGTCCTTCCTGAGCCTTAGGGCGCACAGGGGTCTGATGTGAGAACGGTTTTGCTCTGGGCGTAGGATGGAGTTCGGTTGTCGAATCAGGACTGTCTGTGAAGACGGGGGTTCGCTGGCAGAGGCCTGGCTGCTCCCCCGCTAACTTCCCGGGCACCTTGGTGTGCATTTCAGGAAGTCATTCCTTCCCTCAACCTGGTTTCTCCCCAGCTGTGTGCAGATGATGGTTTTATAAATGTTTTTCTTAGAATGAGGCATTTCCATAAAAAGCCAAACAAGCCATCCCTCCTGCTGGGAAGGGAGCCGGGTCCTGCTGGTCGGGCTCCCGGGACCAGCTGTTCGTTGTGCCCTTGCTTTTCACATCAGCACCGTTCGCAACCTGGGATCGGAAGCGCCTGGATACATCACATACAGTGGCACCTCGAGATACGCGTTTAATTCGTTCCGTCACCTTGAGGCGTGGGAAACTATGAGACGCTCGAGTCGCGGTAAACGGGTGGGTGGTGTGCAGCCGGCCGATCCGCGCAATGACTCCTATCTCAACTGTTGCTCGGATTTCAAAGCGAAAATCGCTCACTTGACAGCTCGTATCTCAAAAATCTCGTATGTTAGGGCACTCGTATCTCGAGGTGCCACTGTATTTTCACAGGTGTAACAGGTGCCCCTGGGGGCCGGGACTGTTCGTCCCGTCACCGGTCCTTGGAATAAGTGGCCACAGTGTTCTTGTCGCTCAGACAGGTGGGCAGCCAGCCCACGGCCACCCGCTAGAAAGAACTGGAATGTGGCCCGGCCGCTGGGGCTCAGGGGCTGAGCTCGACCTTTGAACCAGGTTACGTGAGGTGGCACCATGGGGGCTGGTTGGTGGAGAGGTACTTGCTCCCGTAGGCCATCCGTCGGGGAAAGGTTAGGGTTAAGGAAGAGAGGTCAGGCAGGGAAAGGGAAGCCAGAAGGCTGAGCCCTCCCCGCCCGCGTTCTGTTTACGGTGTAATAATTCCAAAGGAAGCAGGCAGAGGCACTGGCCAGATGCCCCTGAGGTGCGGCCTGGGTGGGACCCGGCAGAGAGTGGACGTGTGTGCGGCCGGGCTGATAGGGGTCAGTGTGAAACCGGGGCAGGACGGGGAAGGTTAGCCAAAAGCGTGTGGAACGTTTTATCAATGACTGTGACTGCGTGATGGAAGGCGCTTTGCAGTGGGAATGGTCTTAGCATGGAGGGATCATTGCCTTCAAATTCAGGTGGAGACAACGAGACAGCGAAAGGGACCTTGGCCAGCTGGGGAGTGCGGAGTGCCACGGTGCCCCTGGGGAGGGACAGATAACATACGTGCACAGGTTAAAATCAGAGCAACACAGTAGGTCCAATTTTGGGCAGTGACGCTCTGGGGATACATGTGAAGGAGAGCACCTGTGATCATAAAGGGTTGGAAAGTACAATCTTCAAAAAAGAGAAAAGGGCCGAAACCGGTTTGGCTCAGTGGATAGAGCGTCGGCCTGGGGACTGGGGGGGTCCCAGGTTCGATTCCGGTCGGGGGCGTGTGCATTGGTTGCGGGCGCATCCCCAGTGGGGGGTGTGCAGGAGGCAGCTGATCGATGTCTCTCTCTCATCGATGTTTCTAACTCTTCTTCTCTGTAAAAAATCAATAAAATATATTTTTAAAAAGAGAGAGAGAGAGAGAGAGAGAAAAGGTTTTGGAAATCAGTCTTTTCACCAGCCCCAGAGGTTCCACGTATAACAGCTTTGCAGCGCGTGTGTGTGATTTGGAGGGCCAGAGGTGCCCCGTTTGGGATCAGCAGCCAAGGGAAAGGAGGGTAGCTCCTGCTGCGAGTGACAGGCCGAAGGGAGACTCATGAATACGGGGTGTGTGTGTGGGGGCGGGGGGCAGGCAATGTGGACGAGGCGGAGATGGAAACGTGTGTAGGACAGTGGCTATGTGGGGCCCTCCTGAGTTGGGAGGGGCAGCCGATAATGTCCCTGGGTCTCCGTTCCTCCCAGATCAAGACTTGATCTTGCCGACCTTCAACAGCTGGGGGACAGGGGTTCTGCTCCAGATGCTGTGGCGGCTTTCTGAGCAGAGAGAATCGCAGACCCCCCTGTCCATGTCTCCTGGGTGCATCGCTCCCGTGTTTTACCGCCTTAGACCGTCCGCCCCGGAAGCAGACTTTCTGGTTCACAGCTTTAAAATTGCCTCAAACGGTATACAGTGTTCTTTCAGAAGGATGGTTTTGTGTTTTTTTTTCTTTTTTCTTTTTTAGGTATCTCTCTTTAAAAGCATTTTTTTTTTTTAAAGTCAGAAGGCAGCCAAAATTTTCTCACATTCAGATACTTAGGGGGAAGGCTGTGTGGGTGCTAAAAACCTTCCCACGCCGCATGTTCTAAAATGTCTCGTAATGTCTGAAGCGTGTCTCCACGGAGCCTCAGGACTGACTCTCTTCTGCCCACAAACGTTCCTTCCCTTGCTCTGGAAGTGCTCGCTTGAACCCAGGGTCCCAGCAGTGGCGCCTTCTCGTGGGCGATGCACTCACCCTAGGGACCTGTGTTCTTTTTTTTAAAATATATTTTATTGATTTTTCACAGAGAGGAAGGGAAAGGAATAGAAAACCAGAAACATCGATGAGAGAGAGACATCGATCAGCCGCCTCCTGCAAGCCCCACACTGGAGATATGTCCGCAACCAAGGTACATGCCCTTGACTGGAATCGAACTGGGACCTTTCCCAGACCGATGCTCTATCCACTGAGCCAAACCGGTTTCGGCGGTACCGGCGTTCTGTCTGTTGCCATTGTAGCCACTCACTTACTAGCCCGGGAGTTCATGCATCTACGTGGCCGGGTGACGAATGCAGTGTCTACCACTGATGGGGAGCTTGCCCTACTCTTGATGGCCGCGGGAGTCTGCTCCGTGTTTAATGAGATGCACGTGGCACGCAGTAAAGGGCGGAGAATCCAGAAGAGAGTTTGGATGTTTGTATTCCAGCTTCCTTCAAAAACATATACAGTGGCACCTCGAGATACGAGTGCCCTAACATACGAGATCTTTGAGATACGAGCCGTCAAGCAAGTGATTTTTGCTTTGAAATACGAGCAACAGTTGAGATAGGAGTCATCGCGCGGACTGGCCGGCTGCACACGACCCACCCGTTTACCGCGACTCGAGCGTCTCATAGTTTCCCACGCCTCAAGGTTACGGAACGAATTAAACTCGTATCTCGAGGTACCGCTGTGTTAATTGATCCACTCAATTGCACAGACACAGTTGGTGGTGGTGCATCAGGCGTTGAATTCACGGGCAACCAAGATGAGACCCTGTACTCAGGGGCTTGTGGTTTGAGGCTGTGAGGGTCTGGGTCCCGGGAGACGCAGATCCCAAGGGGTCAGGTGGGCAAACGTTTTAGGGGGGAAATGCGCTAATAGGGGGAAATGAGGAGGGGGTCAGACACTCGGACCAGCCTTTGACTCCATGCCAGTCTGGGCCCCGGCGAGGCAGGAGGGAGAGGAGTTTGTCTAGCAGCATTCTGGGGGTCCAGGGAGGCTTGGCAGAGGTTTGGGTTGTCCTTGACTCAAAACCAGAGGGCAAGGGGCCCCAGGAAAGGGGCTGTCTTTGTCTTTTCACGGATTCGGCCATCGCCTGGGGCCGCCCCGGGAGCCATGGCCTCCAGCTTGCACGCGGGCTGAGCTGGAGGTGCCGGCGGCGCTGGGGCTGCCCGGCCTTGTGCCCCCGGTACTGGGCGCTGTGGAAGCTAACGGGGTGACGTGAGCAGGCCTTTCAGATGAGCCGTCGGAGCGGTCAGAGGGGTGGGGCCAGAACATGGTCAGAAGTGTGCTTTCCAACGATGACCCTGCTTTAAGCGTGCCAGCCGCCACAGGGGCCCTGGAGGGGCCGGAGTGGAGCGAGGAGAGAATGGGGGGTGGGAGTGGGGGTAAGGGCTGTTGAGGAAAACTGGATGGGGCAGGATCCAGGTGTGCAGAGGAGATGGGAGGAGTGGGGAGGTGTGAGGCATCTGGAGAAGGAGTAGTCAGGTGTAGTTGCCTGTGCTTGGAGTGGATGTGGGGATGGGAGTGAAGCAGAGGGAGAGATCGTGGGTCAATCCTAGGTTCCTGTTTGCAGTGTGGAGTGGATGGGCCAGGAGAGGGAGAATGAGGGAGAGAGAGAGAGAGAGAGAAGGAGGAAGGGAGCGAGCAGTGGTGATGCTGGGGCTTGTGGGATCGGCGGTGTCTGTGTGCCCTGCCAGTTATCTGTGTGTCACAGACATCTCAGGAAACGTTAATACAGGGCGAGGCCTCCGGGCACAGCGGCTGGGCGGGCAGGAGGTCACTGATACCGAGAAGGGGCAGGGGGGGGGGGGGTGGGGGCAGAGGGAGGGGCTGCTGGGGGCGGGGTGGGGAACGGTTTCTGGGAGGGTGATCAGCAGGATGAACGCCCTTGCTGACGCAGAGGCGGGATTTGGTGGCAGGGAGCTCGTTGGTGGCCTCACCAGGGCTGTTTCGGTGGACGACGGTGGGGACACCAGATTGGCGTGAGCGGAGGAGCCAGCGGGAGGCCGGAAGCAGCCTGCTCTTCCAAGCGTGGCCATGAGGGGAGGGCTGCGGCCGGTCAGCGGCAGGAGGGGGCACGAGGCTGAGAGAAGGGGGTCATTTACAGCGCAGGGTCCCCGAGGAGGAGGCGGGGGGGGTGGGATCCAAAGCCTGGAGACAGGGCGGGGCATCAGGACAGGGACCCAGCTCCCTGGAGCCCCCGGGAGAGGCCTCAGAGCAGTGGTTCTCAACCTGTGGGTCTCGACCCTTTGGGGGGTCGCCTAAGACCATCGGAAAATGCAGATATTGACATCACGATGCATCACAGTAGCAAAATTTCATGGTTGGGGGTCACCACCATATGAGGAACTGTATGCAAGGGTCGCGGCCTTAGGAAGGTTGAGAACCACTGTCTCAGAGGAAGGCAGCATCCTCCAGGATGTCGTTGCCGGGGGCTGACAGTTTGCCTTAAAGACCCGGGACGTCCTCCTCTGTCCTCTGCCGCCGTCCGTGGACCTCGATCTTGGCCGGGATGGAGATAGCAGTGCCTCATGCACCCAGTACCCCAGAGCCGCAGGTGAAGAGACCGCCCTGTGCCCTTCCAGGGCCTTCCTCACCCAGACAGCACTTCCTGGCGCATTTCACGCTGGTGATGATGATTTAGGCAAAGTTAAACTCTGTCACTGTATCTTTAAATACTAAAGGCTAATAATGTCTGCCAATGGAGGAGGAGCTCAGAAAAAGCAGGATGAGCCGAGACCGGTTTGGCTCAGTGGATGGAGCGTCCGCTTGTGGACTGAAAGGTCCCGGGTTCGATTCCGGTTGGGGGCATGTGCCTTGCTTGCGGGCACATCTCCACTGTGGGGCGTGCAGGAGGCGGCCGATCGATGTCTCTCTCTCATCGATGTTTCTAGCTCTCTATCCCTCTCCCGTCCTCTCTGTGAAAAATCAATAAAATATATATATATTTTTTAAAAAAAAGCAGGACGAAAGGAAGAGGGTCAGCGATTTCAGACCCGAGCAGAAACTGGTCCCTGGGGACTCTCCCACCGCCAGCCCGCTTCCGGTGGACAGGGCCCTCGGGCAGGGGTCACTGTTGAATTTTAAATGATCCTGGGGCTGAGGCTGAGTTTCCCACACTTTCTAGACCGGGTTTTCTGCGGGTTCTCCCCAGAGTGCAGGCAGGTGCCGATGGTCTGCCTTTGGTGGACACAGAGCTGCATTCTGGTTGCCGCGATGGCTCGATGGCACCAGGAAGAGGCCTCACGGAGAGCAGGCACTGCCAGCCACCTCCCCGGTCCCGCCACTGATTTCTAGGCGTGAGGACAGGCTGGTGCAAAATTGTGAGCCGTGCTTCTCGCCCTCGTAAGCGGGCGGAGGCTCTGTGCACGCAGCATTGAGCGGCTGGCTTGTCTCTCTAAGAACGGAAGCTGACGCGCCTTTAGGCCCCGGTGTGAACCATCACAGGTCCATGGACGATGCCCGGATTCCCGGATTCTCGCCTCGGCTCTGCCTCTGTGCGGCCGTGTGCCCCTGGCAGCCCCCTCCCCTCTCTGGCTTTCCTGTCTCCCCTGGGAAAGTTCCCTGTGATCCGTGAGCGTTCCGCCAGCCCGCCGATCCCAGGAGCCGGGGAGTGGGCATCCGTGGTCACTAGAACCAGACCCTGTGGTGCCCGCTCTCCCCTCCCGCTTTTAAAAGAGAACCCGCAGGAATATTCTGCATCGGTTCACGCTCTGCTGCGGGGAGGGTGGGGATCTCTCAGGGGCTCTGGTCCTGTAGTTGGAGGCCCCAGGGGACAGCACGTGACTGTGAGGTCCTGACCACCTCCGCTGGGCTGTGGCTGCCGTCCCAGAGACCAGCTCGGTGTGCGGGTCACTCTGCTGCAGCCCCAGGGGACACTCGAGACCCGTCATTGTCTCTGTGATGTCTAGGGCCACTCAGTGCCCGTTCCGTACAGGTGGTGGTGGTGGTGGTGGTGGTGGTGGTCTCTGAGGTCACATAACAGCCCGATGGCATGCTCTCACAGTTTCTTCCCGTTTTTTTTTAAAATATATTTTATTGATTTTTTACAGAGAGGAAGGGAGAGAGATAGAAAGTCAGAAACATCGATGAGAGAGAGACATCGATCAGCCGCCTCCTGCACGCCCCACAGTGGAGATGTGCCCGCAAGCAAGGTACATGCCCCCCACCGGAATGGAACCCGGGACCTCTCAGTCTGCAAGCCGATGCTCTACCCACTGAGCCACACCGGTCTCGGCTTCTTCCCGTTCTCCATGCCCTTTGGGAGACTGCGTTCTGCAGCCTCGTTCGGGCCACAGCTCCTCCACCCGTCACCGACCTGCCGACCGAATCCCGAAGCCCGCTCCTTCTCCCGTCCGGCCACACGTGTCCGGATGCTGTAATATTGTTCGTCGGTTTTCCTGGCCTCCCCTCCCTTCGCTCGGCCCGATAGTCACAGCCCTTCCGTCACCTCTCGGGGACCCAAGGGCCTGAAGGGGCCGGGCTTCATAGAGAGGGTGTGGGCAGGGCGTTGGCAGAGAAGGCGGGTGCCAGGCTGGCCCCGCTGACTGTCTGGAGAACGACACCAATGATATCTGGGACTTGCCCAGCTTGTCAATCAATCCGCCATCCACGAACCCTTTAAAAATGGTTCTGTTACGTTGCGAGCTGCGTTCTGGGCTCTCCATAGCTAGTAACTAATGTCGCTCGGTAATATGGTTTATTGAGACGGTCTTGATGGCCCGTTTATGAAAGAGCTTTGCAGGGGAGGGGAAAGAGTGAAACAACCCCCACTCGGGTCACGTGGTAGCCAGGGGGGGCATTATGTCAGGAGTGGACAAGACCCCCCAACACGCTTCCAGAGCGGCGAATGGCACTGGTGTCCGATTGGGGCTTTGGTAGAACCGGAGAGATGTGCTCGTTAGAGAAGAATTTGCCGGAAACATGATGTCTGTGTTGCTTTAGGGAAATGGATGAAAAGTGAGTGGCAAAAAGAACTCTAGGTGAGGGATAATTTAAAAAAAAACACACAACACATGCGCTCCTTCTGCAGCTCTGAGGCCGGGCCGGGCCGGGGCAGACCTGGCCCCAGGGAGCGGGCCTCCCTGACCCCTGGGCCAGGAGCGCGGGGCCAGCGTTTCGGCCCTGACCACGCAGAGGCCGCTGTGGTCAGGAGGGGTCCATTCTGCTCTTCCTTTCCCTCCGCGTGTCTCTCCCCTCTGTCACATGCAGCACAGCCTCCTCCTCCTTTCCTGGGGCGGTTTCTTTCTCCCTTTGCATAAATGTAGCACACACTTTCGGGGTTCCAGAGCTGTTTATTCTCTGGGATCGCTCTCAGGCAGCGCGCCGAGCCGGGTCAGCGCAGCGTGCGGGGACCTATATAAAGCCCGAAAGTAGGTCACGCACGCACCCAGCGCGGCAGGTACGGCGCCGCCTGCCTCTCTCCGGCCTGGAGATAATTGGTCCGGAAGGACCCAGGCGGGATTTTAGAGATCATGCCTTCTTCCCTTTCCGAAGATGCTCGGCGTTAAGTAATTTCGCTGGGAGGGGAGCGGAGGGGAGAGGAACGGGGAAGGCGTTTTTAAATGAGCTTCTAGGAGGTGCGGGCCCAATTCCTCCGTGGATGCTGGGAAAGCGGTCTTCCTGCCAGGATCTCCACGGTGACAGGAGTGACAGGAGAGCCGGGGCCCGGGCCAGGTGCGGAGCGGATGCTGGGTGCGAGAAGGCGGCCTCCCTGGGCACCTATCCTCCCTCCCTGAGCACTGCCCCCCCCCCTCCCAGCCCGCAGAGTCCCGCTGCTTACAGGCCGATATGCGTGGGAAAGACAGTGCGTTACCCAGCATCCAGGACTTTCTATGTACAGTGGTACCTCGAGATATGAGTTTAATTCGTTCCGTAACCTTGAGGCGTGGGAAACGATGAGACGCTCGAGTCGCGGTAAACTGGTGGGTCGTGTGCAGCTGGCCGATCTGCGCGATGACTCCTATCTCAACTGTTGCTCATATTTCAAAGCAAAAATCGCTCGTTCGACGGCTTGTATCTCAAAAATCTCGTATGTTAGGGCACTTGTATCTCGAGGTGCCACTGTATTGGTGAAACCTTGTACCTCTTCATTCTGTTTTTGCACGTGTCCTTGCTGAACAGAGCGGCTCTTTCCCCAATGTGACCACCCGAAGGCCGTGGGTGTGCAGAAACTTGGATCCGTGTAGATATAGGAAAACAGCTCACATAGGTGCACTGTACTTCTCTTTTTAAAGGAGAATTGACGGCCTGGCTGGTGCGGCTCAGTGGAGTGAGTGTCCTCCCATGGACCAAGAGGTCCCGGGTTCGATCCCCAGTCAGGGCACCTGCCCGGGTGGTGGGTCTGATCCCCGTCACACCCGGTTCTTTGAAGAGACGGCGACCCCGCCCTGTGAGGTCCATCAGGAGAAGGAGTCCCCAGCCGCAGGGTAACTCGTGAGCAGCGGGGCCTCCGCAGGGCTGAGCCCCCCTGGCCCCCGGCCCCTCTCGTGCCACTGGGGATCGGCAGGACGGCATCGCCTAGACCTCGTTAGAAATGCAGAGTCCTGGGCCCACCTAGAGACTCGGCACCTGCACTTAATACCACTCCCCAGGCACCTCGTTGGTGCTTCCTGCGGACTCAGAAGAAAGCCCGGCCTGGCGGGTGGGGTGGGGGGTGGGTGAGGTAAGCTGCACCTCAACTTGTTTCCCACAAAGCATTGGCCCAGGCCTCCTGGATGTTAACAGACACATGCCCTGTACCCAAAACAAACAGACTGCTTTCTCCTATCACACAGCACACCCACTGGAATACTGTTTGCAGGTGTTTTGAGAGGCAACTGCTGTGTGGTATATTTAGACTCACTCGGCTGTTTGAAAACATGTTGGAAAGAGTTCGGATCGGGAGGAAGGCAAACTTCAAAGGGAGACAGGCTGACACGTGATAGCCCCTCGGAGGGGAGGGCTGTTGTTGGACAGTAAGGATTTATTTACATCAGTGATTCTCCACCTTCCTAAGGCCGCGACCCTTGCATACAGTTCCTCATGGGATGCTGACCCCCAACCATGAAATTTTGCTACTGTGATGCATCGTGATGTAAATATCTGCATTTTCCCATGGTCTTAGGCGGCCCCTGTGAAAGGGTCGTTCAACCCCCAAAGGGGTGGCGACCCACGGGTTGAGAACCGCTGATTTACATCCAGTAGGATAAGGATTTATTTACATCCAATAGGAAGGGCACAGACAGGATGGAGAGGGCCAGCCCTTGCTAAGGTAACATCAAAGGGGATTGAGGGCAGACCCAGACAGGGTCACTGCCCCGAGTTCTTTCCAGCACCGTTTGGAATCGCAGGAGGGAAAGGGGTCCGCCGGCTTTCTGAGGCTGAAACCCTTCTGTCCACTGAGGATCCACTCCAAGAGTCTAACGAATGGTCAGAAAGCAAAACCGGTGCTGCGCTTCCTTACATCACAACTGGTTCCACGGCCTTCCCGGTAGGCCTTTTAATAACCTGTGGCGAGGCCCTCCCTCAGAAGCGCTGCCGCCCCCAGTGATTTCACTCAAGAGGGGTGCATCGCCGAAACCAGGGTGGCTCAGCGGATAGAGCATCAGCCTGTGGACTGAAAGGTCCCAGGTTCGATTCCGGTCAAGGGCATGTACCTTGGTTATGGGCATATCCCCAGTGGGGGGCGTGCAAGAGGCAGCTGATTGATGTCTCTTTCTCATCAATGTTTCTAACTCTCTATCCCTCTCCCTTCCTCTCTGTAAAAAAAAAAAAAAATCAATAAAATATATTAAAAAAAAAAAAGAGGGGTGCATCTGTAGGAGATTGGATTAGTTAGTAAAATATACAACCCAGAAACAAAACCCATCGTTGGACATTTCTCTTATTCCCAGGTCCAATCAATCACCATGGCCAACGATTTTCCCCAAATAAACATCTCAGATGCACCCCCTCCCCCTGCACTCTACCCCAGGCCCAGGCCCAGCCCAGCTCTCCTCAGCTCTCAGTTGGGACCACTGCAAAGTCTCACTTGTCCCTAGCCCCACCCACCTTCACTCCTTAATATAGAGCTACCCTATAACCATACAGTTATGTAAACTCTAAGACCTCACTTTTATTGGATTGCACTACATTTACAGATCATTGTAGGAAGAACCAACATGGTTATATTGTTGAATCTCTGTCCACTGGCTTTTCACGTCTTCACCACCCCCCAGGTCAGCCTCAGTTCTCTGCAGATGGCTCTTGTCCAACTCTTGTGACATTTATTCTGATTTTTAAATCCACAGTTTCTCTCTCCCACCCAAGTGTGCTGGCCAGCTCCCCAAAGAACAACGAGAGCAGACACTGGACCTTGTTCCCTGCAGTAAAAGGCGACCAGTCTTCCCATTCCTGCGGAGTCTTAGGCCGAGATCTGTTTGGTCCCCTTAGGGAAGTCTCCATGGTTATTTCATTAAGCACCACTCCGGAGTGATCTTGGAGAACTCAGACTGCTCCCAGCACCCCCTGCTTCTCGTTGCTCTGCAGAGGAAACCCTTCTCCTCTGCCTCCCCAGCCCTCCGCCCTGGTCCGCACTAGCCACGGACGCCCAGTATTGCTCCCTGGCTGTGGCCACACTGGCGGGCTGTGGCTTCTGGTGCATCCCATGCCCCTCCCACACCTAGAACCCTGGGGCTCCCAGAATCCTGTGCGTTCTGGGTCTGGGCCTGGGCCTGAGCTGAAATGCTCATCACACTGTCTTCCCACCCCCACTCCCACCCCCAATTTCTTTGCCTGGACAGATCTGCCGTCTTTCTGAGCACATCTCAGTGGCCACTCTCATGGAAGGTTCCTGACCCCCTGGCTGGAATGGATCTCCACCTGCTTCCCTGTCTTTTCCCCGTAGAGCCAGTAAGATCCTGAGGTGCCGTCCTAGTCAATCCCTGGCGGCCATATCTGGGTAGGAGATCCGAAGGAGGCCCTCATGCGGGTTCACGTTCAAATGATGGGGCCTGGTGGCAGGTGATGGTCCTGGCAGTGGGAAGAAGGGACCAGATGTGAGGGACATTATGGAGGAAAATGCTAAACGTTTGGATCACTAAATAGAGGCCGGAGGCAGGGGACAGGAGAGGTCTCGTCTTGGGTGCTGGATGGTGCCATTTGCTGAGATAGATTCCAAAATGTGGAGCAGGTTGGGGGGAGAAGTGGTGAATCGGGATGTGTCATTGGGTGGAATGACAAGTCATTGGGGACACTCATTCAGCCATCATCAATGGAGTGTCTGCGGTGCCGGGTGCTGTTAGTTCTGTTTTCGGTGTGACACATGAACCAGGGGGAGCTGTTGACCTGTGGATTGGAGGGTCCATAGGACCCCGAGGGAGAACCCCAAGTCCCCGGGTGCCGGGGTCTGGAGCCGAGGAGAGAGTGGGAGAGACGCGCGGTGTGTGTCTGGAGAGGGAGAACCCCAGGAGAGCTGTGGAACAGACAAGGGGGAGATGTGGAAGAAGCAACTTTTAAGGTGAGAGAGGAGCAGAGCCTGCAGATAAGATCAGGAAGGATCGGGGAAGCCAGAGGAAGAAAACGAGGATGATGGGGACCCAGAAACTCGTGAGGATGCGTGCCAAGAAGCGGGCGTGAAACTAGAGTCAACTCGGAGGTCACGGGTACCTGAGAAGAGCGTTTTTGGGGAAACAGGGGTGTCACTGCAGTGGCAGCATCCGCTGCAGACTACCGGCTCATAGAAGGGAAGGAGAGATTTAAGGCAGGAGCTGGAGGAGGAGGTCGGGAAGTGTCCGTCCAGAGAAAAGGTAGAAAATGCCGGCGAGAAAGGGAATGGCTGGAAAGCCAGGGTCCTGGGGAGGGGGTGGGGTGCTACCCTTGGACAGGGTAGGGCCACCCCTGCCCTCAGACACGGGGGCAGGGAGAGGGGCGAGAGGGGGGGTGGAAGGGCCGTGGAGGGCGTCTTCACCCAATGCCCTGATCTTCTTAGAGGCCAAGTGCGGAGAGATGGGACGTTCCCAGGTTTGGATGTGTCACCAGAACTAGGAAGGGCACCCGCCTGGAGGTGAGACGGGATTCCTGGCCTCTGGGATTGGGGACCTCTCACATTTGGGGGCTCTGCTCCCTGCTCCGTGGTTTTCCCAGCGGGGCCTGGAGCCGGGGGTGGGTGTGCAGCTGGGGATGTTTGGCTTGACTCAGGCAGGGCTGCCAGACCGAGCAGAGGAATGCAGGACCGGAAGGCCGGGAGCCAAAGATGATGGCAGGAGAGAAACACAGTGACGAATCCTGGGTGCAGGCTGGCGGAGGGAAGAGGAGGGAAGAGAGGGTCCCGGCCTGCAAGCCTGCTGGTCGAATTGGACTTTACTTCAAGGGTAGCCAGGCTGTTGATCCCGCAGGAAGAGGATAGGAAGTGGGAGATGGAATAGACCTTCCTCCCATGAGCCGGGGGGAACACCTAGTGCAGACCCCGGCTCGGAGGTTGCGATGCGGGAGGAAAACGCACGGAGGGACTCCGCTCACAGCACGAAGGCCCTCCGGGGCGGCGTGATCACAGGGACCCCCATTCCTTCCTGGGGGCGGCACAATCTCAGCATTTCCTGCCAGAAGAGCTATGGCGGAGACGAGGGACCCTCTGCAAGGGCAAGGTCGTCAGGCGGCCAGACCCTGAAACTGCCTCTGTGGCATCTGCTCCCCCCTGGTCCGGGCAGCACCGGCCCAGCTCGGAGGGAGAGGGCCGCTCGCACACCGCCCAGACATGGCCCCCGCATCCTGCAGCGCCCCTGGCCTTGCCGCCCCGCTGCTGGGGGCTCTGGAGGGGGAGTGTACTGGCCTGACCGAGCAGGGTGGTATTTTCATTTTTTTCTTTTTCTTTTTCTTAAATATCTTTTATTGATTTTTTACAGAGAGGAAGGGAGAGGGATAGAGAGTTAGAAACATAGATGAGAGAGAGACATCGATCAGCCGCCTCCTGCACGCCCCCCCTATTGGGGATGTGCCCGCAACCAAGGTACCTGCCCTTGACCGGAATCGAACCTGGGACCCTTCAGTCCGCAGGCCGACGCTCTGTCCACTGAGCCACACCGGTTTTGGCCAGGGTGGTGATTTTCTAAGCGAGTGATCTGTGAACTGCTCACGGTCTAAAATTAGCCCATGCAAAGAGGAGCTTCGAGATGTGCCACGGGGTGGAATGACAAGTCATTGGAGATGCAATCTCCCGTTTAAAGAATCCCTGCACGCGCCAGGCGCTCGCACACAGGGCGCCGCGGCTCCCTCAGCTGCTCTCGGCGGGGAGCCCTCTGCAGCTGGTGGCCAGGGCCCCTGTGTGTGTGTGGCGGGGGTGGGGGGGGGTGGAGGACGGAGCCAGGCTCCCTGCTCAACTGGGCACCTGTAGTGACGGCTGGCGAGGCCGGAGACAGACCTTGGGCATGTTCCCTGCTAAGCTTCCCAGGGTGTGGGTGACCTCGAAGATAATTATAGCCCGTGTCCAGGCACTGGGTGTCCTGTCCTGGACTCAGGGTATTGAAATAAAGATCAGCTGCCTCGTGCACACCTCCCACTGAGGATGTACCCTCAACCAAGGTACATGCCCTTGACCGGAATCGAACCTGGGGCGGCCCTTGAGTTCGCAGGTTGACACTCTATCTACAGCTGCGGTTCTCAACCGGTTGGTCATGACCCACCGGTTGAAAACTGCTAGCAAGGTCGCCTAAGACCATCGGAAAACAGATATTTACGTTATGATTCATTAACAGTAGCAAAATGACAGTGATGAAGTAGCAACGGAGATAATTTTAAGATTGGGGGTCACCACCACATGAGGAGCTGTCTTAAAAGGTCACAGCATTAACAAAGGTTGAGAACCGCCTTACATCGAGGTTCACCTGCCTGCCTCGGTTCTGTCTGGATGGCCAGAGTTTCCTCTGTGGGTGCTCAGAACCCCTCGCTGCCGTCTCACTTGGGTGACATTGATAGTCGTGCACCTGGTTGATGGGATGAGGTTCTCCATGTCTAGTGCCTGGAATTCTCCTCCTCCAGGAGGTGGGAGATGCTGTGTGCGTGTGCGTGGCAGCGAAGGGGCGAGGCGGGGACTTAGGGTGTAGAAGCCCCAGCGGGGTCTCACCGGGCTGAGCTGGAGAGGCCCGGACGGATCCTGCGCTCCTCCTGGGAAGCCCGCGGCAGAACCGGATTCCTGGCCCTTGGCAGCACCAGCCGCTGCCACACCGTGGCCGCGGCCTCGCCCCTGTGTCACAGCCAGCAGCGTGGGACTGCGTCCTTCTCGCGCTGCCTTCGTTCTGGTCCTCGCTTCCCGTTTTCTCTTCCACGTTGAAGGGCCTCACGAAACCAACCCCAGGGTAACCCCCTATGAAACGGCAGCCGTTGAGCAGCCTGAATTTCCCCTTCAGCGTCCATCCCCTTCACACGCAATCCAGCGTACGGTGGTACCTCGAGATACGAGTGCCCTAACATACGAGATTTTTGAGCTACGAGCCGTCGAGCGAGCGATTTTTGCTTTGAAATACGAGCAACAGTTGAGATAGGAGTCATCGCGCGGATCGGCCGGCTGCACACGGCCCACCCGTTTACCGCGACTCGAGAGTCTCATAGTTTCCCACGCCTCAAGGTCACGGAACGAATTAAACTCGGATCTCGAGGCGCCACTGTATCCCCATGTTCCAGGGACTGGGACCGGAACATCCATCTATGACTCTGTAACAGCCAGTCGCTGGTGGCCCCGCCAGCGTTTTCATGTCGTGGGGAGTGCGGTCGGGCCGGGCCTGTGTGCGGGACAGCTGGTGGGTGTGAGGATGGTTCTGTTCATGCTGGGCTGGGTGGCTGTCCCGGGAGGAAGACCGGCCTGGCTGTGGTGGCCCTGGATGGCTTGGTGGCGGGGCAGCTTGCGTGGGCTTTCGCAGAGCCGTCGTAGGGTTGCTGGGCTCACGACGTGGTCTGTAGAGAGCGGCTGCCTTCCCTGGCTCACCTACCCCCCAACTGCCCGGTTGTACCAGGAACACAGGGTGAATGGGTGTGAGTACGGGGAATAGTAGCTGGGGGCCTTTAGGAAGCGTTTTTGCCTCTTCTTCTTCTTCTTTTTTAATATACAGTGGTACCTCGAGATACGAGTGCCCTAACATACGAGATTTCTGAGATATGAGCCGTCGAGCGAGCTATTTTTGCTTTGAAATACGAGCAACATTTGAGATAGGAGTCATCGCGCGGATCGGCCGGCTGCACACGACCCACCCGTTTACCGCGACTCGAGCGTCTCATAGTTTCCCACGCCTCAAGGTTACGGAACGAATTAAACTCGTATCTCGAGGTACCACAGTATATTTTATTGATTTTTTTTACAGAGAGGAAGGGAGAGGGATAGAGAGCCAGAAACATCGACGAGAAAGAAATATAGATCAGCTGCCTCTGGCACACCTCCCACTGAGGATGTGTGCCCTCCACCAAGGTCCATGCCCTGGACCGGAATCGAAAACCTGGGACCCTTGAGTTCGCAGGCTGACGCTCTATCCACTGAGCCACACCGGTTAGGGCTTCTGTGCAGCGTTTTTTGAATTTCTCCCCTAGTCGAGCTGTCCCCTGTCGGAGCCATCACTATCCCTGTGTGGGGATGAGGCCGGCAAGGCTCAGGGCTGGTCCTCCGTCCAGTAGGTGACTCCGCTGGTCCAGCCTCTTTCCTTCGCGCGCCAGCCTTCCACCAGGAGGCGGTCACTTGGGTAATTTACACTCTAATCCAATCCAACACTTGATTTCCTGCGAGATAGCATGAAAGGTGTTGAGACCGCCCCGAGCAGGCCTCTTGGGCACTAGAAATCTAATGAGGGCGAGTGCCACGTGGTTTTCTGAATGGCACGAGGGCTCTCCTGCCACTGAGACTCCTGGCAGGAGCCCCAGCCTCGTCCTCCGGGGACCAGTGAAGGAATCGAGAAGAACATCGCCATATGCCCCTGACATCTCAGCCTGCGCCGTTTTCTGGGATCATCTTTGTGTGTCTGAATCCAGATGGTTGCTCCAAAAGGAGCACTCTCCCGCGGATGCAGCGGAGAGGAAGGAAAACGTGTTAACGCTTCAAAATCGGCCGCGGAACGGCCCCGCTCCGGTGGCCACGGGCCGGCCGCGTCTCGCCTCGGAGCCCGGGGGGTGGGGGGGGGCCGGCTGCTGGCGGTGGGGAGGGCAGCGGCCTGCGGTCCCTTTCTCTGGAAACTCTGGCGGATCCCTCAGCAGATGGCACGTTTGCATGTGGGCATGAAAGCCGGCACTGCTGGCACGGGCTCTCTGTTGCTGGAGACGTATCTTGGGTGGCAGGAATTTATCATGGCGTGACGTTGGCCCTTATCACTGATGATTTTAATTCTATGTGGGCGCACGTTGGCACGCCAGATGCCACCAATGAGGAAAGGAGGCTCGTTTCCTCTGAATAAGTGCAGCCTCCTCTCAGGTGATGCTTTTTATCTGCCCAAACCAGCGGTTCTCAACCTGTGGGTCGCGACCCCTTTGGGGGTCGAACGGCCTTTTCGCAGGGGTCGCCTAAGACCATCGGAAAACACCTATTTCCCATGGTCTTAGGAACCAACACACCGCTCCTCGGTGTAGCAAAGTGTAGCCATGTAGTTTACTGTTGTCATAGGAAGACTGACCCATGCTACACCACGATTCAAGACAAAACTTCATTTATTTGTAATTAGAAATAAATATTTCACAATATACAATTACATATTGTTTTTGTGATTAATCCCTATGCTTTAATTATGTTCAATTTGTAACAATGAAAATACATCCTGCCTATCAGATATTTACATGACAGTTCATCACAGTAGCAAAATGACAGTGATGAAGTAGCCACGGAAATCATTTTATGGTTGGGGGTCACCACCCCATGAGGAGCTGTCTTAAAGGGTCACGGCCTTAGGAAGGTTGAGAACCACTGGCCTAAACACAAAAGGGATAGGTGTACCCTAAACCCAGGGAGGAAAAGGTGACCGAAGGGGTGACCAGGCCAGAAGCAGCCTGCGGGGAGACGTTGGGGAGCGGCTGTCTGGCCTCCCGGGGCCGGTGAGCCCCAGCCCAGCTCCAGTGCTCCCGATCCCGATCCCGACTGCACGCCTGGCAGCTGGAAGGCAGGTTCTGGCAACAGCAGCCGGCAGCGTGGCGTGTGCCAACATGGGCCAGGGGCGGGCCCTCGCGGTCCAGAGCACAGCTGGTGGCCCGTGGTGACCTTGGCCAGCATCCTTCTCCAGCGCACACGTTAACAGATGGGGACGTGACAGGCGCTGTGCACAGGGAGGGTGCTTGGATGTCTCCGGGGGCTGCTGGCATCCTCCCCCAGGGAGCACCACACTGTGGGCACAGGAAGTGGCGGTGGCTGGGGGAAACGCGGGGCTGTCCCTCCACGGGCACCCGTTCCTGGTAATCGAATCTGCATGGGACTTAGCCAGCTGTAGGCGTCCTCGGTGCTTCAGACTCTGCCGAGAGCCAGGCCCAGGGACTTCAGGAAAATCCAGCTCTGACCTGACCACCGCCCACAGCTACAAGAACAGAGGAAAGGAAGGGAGTATTATAACTAATGGGTAATCAGTGGCCAATGATCAAATTAGAGAACCCCGCTTATGTAGACTTATGAATTATGTATTTCATACAAAGGTTTTGTGATAGTCCAAGTTCAGGGTCATGGAGCTATTCTGACGTCCTGAGTAGATGAAGGCTGGACGCAGTGGGGATCCCTCCTACTACCTCCTCCCCCCTCACCGCCCCTAGCGGGTCCTCACATTCTCCGTTTTGCACTGTAAATCCTGGGAGAACCTGCCTGGTAAGATGATTTCCACCTGTGGTGGTCCCTCCCCACAGTTCCCACACTGCTCCGAGGCGCTCTCACACAGCGTACAGGGATGGGGTTCCTGGAAACGCACAGGGATCGGGTCCCCAGAAATGCACAGGGGTCGGTCCCCGGAAACGCATAGGGATCGGGTCCCCGGAAATGCACAGGGGTCGGTCCCCGGAAACGCATAGGGGTCAGTCCCCGGAAATGCACAGGGATTGGGTCCCCAGAAACGCACAGGGATCGGGTCCCCGGAAATGCACAGGGATCGGGTCCCCAGAAACGCACAGGGGTCGGTCCCCGGAAACGCACAGGGGTCGGGTCCCCGGAAACGCACAGGGATCGGGTTACTGGACACGGTTCTGTGAACCACGGAGGCCAGAGCAGGGGCTGCAAGCGGGCTTTCTTTTCTGTCCTCCGACTTTCAAAGGAAGTTTTGCCCTGGCCACGTGGTTGGTTGGGGCATTGTCCCGCACACCAAAGGTTTCAGGTTCAGTCTCCAGGGGGGGTGGGTATGGGAGGCACTTGATAGATGTTTCTCCCCCGCCTCCCCCTTCATCACTAAAAACAAATCCTCAGGCGAGGACTTTTAAAAATGGATCTTTCCCCGCACTTGGTTCAGTTTTTCCGGTTTGGGGACCATATGACGATGAGCACTCCATAGCTTTGCATCACGGGAGCAGCGGGGTTCTTTCAGAACAGGCAGCTGTGGCCTCCTCCCTTCATCGATAGAGCGCACGGGGCTGTTTGCTTAGTGAACCTGGACCCGCTGCAGGGGAGGGAAGCCTCCGTGGAATGTTTCCTAACCGCCCCCTCTGGGGGGCTGGGGTCCTGGAGAGCGGTCTGTGCGGGGTTCCCGTTCCCGGATGCCAGTGGAGCCTGGGGGATGAGTGTCTGGGCGTCTCCATGGTGGGTTGTTTGGCCTTTCCACGAAGAAGGATGCAGGCCGTCCTGCCGCCACCGGGCACAGAGCATCCTCCATCGCGCCAGGGGTCTGTGGTCACACGGGCGGACCTGCCGTCTCAGTCCTGGGGTGACCTCTGTGTATCCACTGAACCCTCCCACTTTAAGGAGTTTTGCAGGTAGTAAGAGGTCTGAGCCCTCCTCCGGGGTGGGGGGGTCAGGAGGAAGGCCCCCGGGCAGAATGCTCGCACCTGGGGCTGGTGATCCCACCGAAGCCTCTGCTGCGGGTATTGCTTCCCGTCCCACGAAGCTTCTGCCGGACGGCACATTTCCATTCTCCACTGGAGGCCACGGAGGCGAAGCGGGACACCGAACTGGGTCAGCGGACGTGTCCTTGGTAAGGAGGCCATTGACACGCCCCTCGGGGGACACCCAGATTCTCTTTATAGCGGCCTCTCACCACGCGAGCCTGTGGCCTCGCTCCGCCCCCAGCACCTCACTCTGTTCTTAACCTGCCTTGAATGGGCTTGTCTTTGCATGAGAATGAGGCTCTTAATCTGTTTAACGGAATAGTGATTCATCTTCTCAGAAAAGTTCCTGATGAGCTTATACACTAGTGGCCAGGTGATGATGATCTCTGAACACATAATAATCTGGCCACTCAGTGTGTGTGTGTGAGTGTGTGTACACACACACATACATATATATATATATATATATATATATATATATATATATATATATACACACACATATATTCACACACACACACACATATGTTAGAGGCCCGGTACATGAATTCGTGCATGGGTGGGGGTCCAGCCAGCCTGGCCAGGAGGAGGGGGACAAGGGCTCTTGTCTGGTCTGCCTGCTGGTCAAACTCCTGGTCGAGGGGACAATTTGCATATTAGCCTTTTATTCTATAGGCTAGACACTGAGTGGCCAGATTATTATGCGTTCAGAGATCGTCATCATCTGGCCACTCCGTGTCTATAGCATCCATCGGGACCACCCCGTGAGTTCATGGTCCCCTGAGGACCCTAGGTTAAGAGTCCTTCCCTCCGAGGCTCGGCCTCAGCATCTTCTTGTTCCCGTTTATAAAAGGGCCAAGTGCACTCAGACAGTCACGGAGGCTGCGAGCTCCCGGATGCAGCCCTGTTTCCGACCGCTCTGGGCGAAGACATTGGGTATTGAAAACCCGGAGAAAGAGTCCTGGGAACGCTGTGATCCTTCTCCCCGTGTGGAGCAATCACCGGATCACGTGGAGGTCCTTTGAGGAAGGGAAAGCACACGTTGGTTCAATCTGTAGACCTTCGTGTTTCTGTGAGATGATAGAGTAAAAAAATACATCCGGGTTTACGTTCTCTTCATTGGATACATTTTTAGTTTTTAAAGGGACGAGGCTAGTTAAAAGTGATGCGCTCCAGACTGTCATGTCATTGGAGACTTTGCTTTAAATGCTGGCGCCTGGGCCCCCTGCAGCCTTGCCATGTTAGAGCAGTAGTTCTCAACCTTCCTAAGGCCGCTACCCTTTAAGACAGCTCCTCATGTGGTGGTGACCCCCAACCATCAAATTATTTCCGTTGCTACTTCATCACTGTAATTTTGCTACTGTTATGAACTGTCATGTAAATATCTGATAGGCAGGATGTATTTTCATTGTTACAAATGGAACATCATTAAAGCATAGGGATTCATCACAAAAACAGTATGTAATTATATATTGTGAAATATTCATTTCTAATGACAAATAAATGAAATTTTGTCTTGAATCGTGGTGTAGCATGGGCAACAGTCTTCCTAGGACAACAGTAAACTACATGGCTACCCTTTGCTACACCGAGGAGCGGTGTGTTGGTTCCTAAGACCATGGGAAATAGGTGTTTTCCGCTGGTCTTAGGCGACCCCTGTGAAAGGGTCGTTCCACCTCCAAAGGGGTCGCGACCCACAGGTTGAGAACCAGTGTGTTAGAGCCTCCTCGGGGTGTGGACAGCAGTGTCTTTAAAGGCTGCTGCAGTGACTCCCCCTCACCCCCCACCCCCCGCCTGCGGCTGAGGTGAACCTCTGCAGGTTAAGGGTCGCCTGACCTGAAAACATCTCCTTTGCAGGAGCTTAAAATTCTGGCACCCGTCACTGTAACTGGCTCAGTGGTCGGCCTCTTTCCAATGTAGATACACCCACAAAGAGGAAGCTAACCAAACGCTTTGATGCAAATCAGCTTAGTGAGAGGCCCTTTCGCTAAGGTCAGCCCCAGCAGGAGACTGGCGGTTCAAACAGGGTCGGGAAAGAGCTGGGTGTGGAGCAGATCATGGAATTCTCTGGAGAGAGAAGGTCTGCAGGAAGTGTGAGCTCCAGGAAGTCATCAGGAGGAGCCCGAGGCTCCACCCACAGATGCGGATGCGGAGGAGGCGGACCGAATGGGAAGGAGTGGACCAGGGAACCCCAGCCTGCTTGCAACTCCTTGAAAGTCTGTCCTGGCAAAGGGTAATAATAATTTTGCCAGATGTAAGTGTATCAAATCGACATGTTGTTCACCTTAAACTTACACAGCGTTTGTTATATGTCAACTAAATGTCAATAAAGCTGGGAAAAACGTTGTCTAAAAATAGATGTAAGCCCTAGCCAGGTTTGCTCAGTGGATAGAGCAGCAGCCCCTGGACTGAAGGGTCTGGGATTCAGTTCCAGTCAAGGCAGGTACCTTGGTTGCAGGCTCTAGCCCTGTCTCTGGTCAGGTGCAAGTGGGAGCAAGCAATCGATGTGTGTCTTTCACATCGATGTTGCTCTCTGTCTCTCCCCCTCCCTTCCACTCTCTCTAAAAAAATCAGTGGAAAATATCCTCAGGTGAGGATTAAAATAATAATAACAACAATAATAATAATGATAATAATAATAATGTATTTAAAAATACATGCACATAAAAATTAAAAAGTTTTAAAACAGTTTTTAAAATTTTTCAGTGACAGTTGACATACAATATTATATTAGTTTCAGGTGTACGACCTAGTGTTTAGACATTTACCTAATTTACCAAGTGATCCCCCCCATAAATCTAATCCCCCTCTGACACCATATGTAGTTTATTACAATATTATTGACTATATTTTCTGGCTTTATATCCCTGTGACTTTTTATAGCTGGCAGTTTGTACTTGATCCCTTTCACCGTTCTCACCCCAGCCCTCTCCCATCTGGCAACCATCAGAATGTTCTCTGTCTCTATGAGTCTGTTTTTGTTTTGTTAGTTTAATTTATTCATTACATTCCACATAAGTGAAATTAGGCGGTATTTGTCTTTCCCTGACTTACTTCACTTAGCATAATACCCTCGAGGTCAATCATGCATCTTGTAAATGTTTTTACTGAAGGAAAGTGTGCATGACAAAATTTACCATTTTAACCCTTTTTAAGTATATAGATCAATCACATTAAGGATCTCGTGTAGCTTTAATTAATCCTGTCATGAAAAAAAAAATTTTTAATCTTCAAAAAGAAATGAGGAAGTGTAATAAAGTGCTGGGAAAATTATACTTCTTGAGCTGGATCACAAACTTGGGCTTTTTTGGGCAAAAAGAAAGCAAGCCTTTAAGATCAACACGCTTTATGGCAAGTTCTCATAGATCCTAGAAATAGGATTGTGTTTTTTTTTTAATATGAAATGATTATTTTTATTTTGTTGGAGGAGGAAGGAAACCCCTAGATTAGCCAAATCAGAGAATCTCAGAGGTTGTAAGATGGAAATCTGGGCTGGAAAAGCAATGTCAGGTGGAGGCAGACCTCCGCGTTTCCCATCAGCTGCAGTTAACACACGATCCTCGCAGTTAAGCACGGTGCGGCCCAATGTAAAACCCCGCGTGAACCTGCCGGGGTGAGTCACCGTGGTAACATCTGGGTTAAACTCCCGTGTTAGCGTTGGGAGGAAGAGATGATGCTGTGCCTTTATAAAGGACTCGCTCGGGAGGAGCAGGGAATTCTTCCTCCTGTCGTACCCCAGGATACACCTCCCTCATCCCAGGCATTTGTTTTTGAAACCCAAGAATCTGGATGTCATGTTAGAAGCTGCCAGAATATCAGTGTTGGTGTCAGGGCGTGAGAATACCATTTCCAACAGCTGTGGAAGCCAGAGCTGTGGAATTTGGGGGGTAGGAGGGAAAGCCTTGGGCAAACACATTTCATAAGTGATAACTCAGGGTATTGTCCAGACGGTAGTGAGTTCCAAGAGCGGAATTCATCTAGCGTGGAGCATTCATGCTGATTTAGCTCCTTCACCCCTTAAAGCAGTGGTTCTCAACCTTTCTAATGCCGCGACCCTTTCATACAGTTCTTCATGTGGTGGTGACCCCCAACCATACTTCATAACTGTAATTTTGCTATTGTTATGAATTATAATGTAAATACCTGTGTTTGCCGATGGTCTTAGGCGACCCCTGTGAAAGTGTCGTTCGACCCCCAAAGGGGTCATGACCCACAGGTTGAGAACCACTGCCTTAAAGAATCATATCGCTAGCAAAGACTCTCTCTTGCAGTGCATGCAGGGGTCATCGGGGACTTTATTTGAAAACAGTCTGTCACTTAGAGTGGGCACCATTCCTCGGCCCAAGAAATATTGTCATTTTCCGCATTTAGCACCGTCATGTACAGCTCTTATTTCCTGCGAAATAGTTCCTTTCTTCCTTCGCAAAACATCGTCAGGCCCTTGAGGAAATAGCAGCCACAGGTGGAGGACACCAGGGATGAGTTGTAAGAGTTTGTCAAAGGTGGGGGAAGCTTTGTACAGGCCGGAGGACTGGTCTGAGACAGCTCTTCCTGCAAAGGAAAGAAGTCTGGGTGGGGATTGGTTTCTGGCCTGTATTGGGGAAGGCACCCAGGTAGATAAGCGAGCCATTTGCACACAGACATGAAGATGGGCCTGGGGTCTGAGACACAGCCCGGGGGACTCCAGGAAGAGCAGAGATGCCACCCTCCCCGAGCATGCCCGTGGCACCGCCGTGCAGAATCAGAGATCGCTTCTCCCTTCTCCCTGCGGAAGGAGCAGCCGCAGGGAAAGCAGGATCCTCTCCCAGTCCCCCCAGAGAGCCGTTTCCGAAGACCGGGCATTCGCACGGGAATGATAAAGCCGGGGAAGTTGCAGGCTGGGGGGTCAGGAAGAGCCACGGGGGAAGGGGAGAAGCATCCACCGGCGTGGGGTTTCATTGGGCCCTTTTCGTCTTCAGAGAGCCGAGAGGAGGAGCAGCGAGGAGCGGGAGATCCACAGCCAGGCTGCCTGGGTTCGGACCCAGCTCTGCCGTTACAGCTGGGTGACCTCTGGGCTGGTGGTGAAATGACCTCCGAGCGTGTGATGGTTAAAAAGATGCCGCTCATGTCAGATGTCACCCCGGCGAGGACGGGGAGGCAGGGACACAGGCCTCTCTGTACTGTTTTTGCAGCTTCCATGGAGTCTGGCTACTGAGTAGGATGCTCTCTGCTAAATATTTTATATGTGTTCCCGCTTCAAGGCCACCCTGTGACGTAGCTCCTGGGGCAGGCATGTCGGACTCGAAGGCCAACCTGAGCCAGATGAACAGGGTTTACATTGATGTCGGCCACAAAAAGACAAGAGCTTCCGTTCTCATAGAGACCTAGGTTTATTGTTTATTTTTTTCAAATATATTTTTATTGATTTTTTACAGAGAGGAAGGGAGAGGGATAGAGAGTTAGAAACATTGATGAGAGAGAGACATCGGTCAGCTGCCTTCTGCACGCCCCCCACTGGGGATGTGCCCGCAACCATGATAAATGCCCTTGACTGGAATCGAACCTGGGACCCTTCCGTCTGCAGGCCGACGCTCTATCCACTGAGCCAAACGGGTTTCGGCAGAAACCTAGGATTTTGTTGATAGAAACATGCTGACTGCAAAGGGCTGAAATAAATGAGTCATCGTTAACATAAAATAATAGGACATTTTAATAAAAATTCATATTTTTTCCTGAACATTAACTTACCAGATATTGAGTAACTGCACAAATTAGTAAGGAGATACACCTATTTTTTCTTGTTCTCCGAAAGTGAAATAGTTCCTGGTGCGCACACCAAACACGTCGGTCCGAGAGTAATGACGTGGCCATCGGCTGCTAGAATATTGGATGCTAGTATCGGAGAAGAGAAATGGTGCGTCTGTGTGTAAGGCACGTAAGGGACATGAAGGCACCACAATTACAGTCATCAGTCATTAGTGAACGTTGTAGTTCGTTAGTAATCATTATGTATAAGAGGATATTGTAAAAATTAAGTTACGAAATTTGTATTAAAACGTTTCTTACATATGTTATAGAGGCTAGGCCGCAAAAATATTCCTTGTGGGCCGCATGTGGCCTGCAGACCACGAGTTTGATCTGCTTATCTTAGGGCATGGTCGGCAAACTGCGGCTCACGAGCCACATGCGGCTCTTTGGCCCCTGGAGTGTGGCTCTTCCACAAAATACCATGGCCTGGGCAAGTCTGTTTTGAAGAAGTGGCGTTAGAAGAAGTTTAAGTTTAAAAATCTGGCTCGCTGAAACCGGTGTGGCTCAGTGGACAGAGCGTCGGCCTGCGGACTGAAGGGTCCCAGGTTTGATTCCGGTCAAGGGCACGTACCTTGGTTGCGGGCACATCCCCGGGTGGGGGGCGTGCAGGAGGCGGCTGGTCAGTGTCTCTCATCGATGTTTCTAACTCTCTATCCCTCTCCTTCCTCTCTGTAAGAAATCAATAAAATATAAAAAAAATCTGACTCTCCAAAGAAATTCCAATCGTTGTCCTGTTGGTATTTGGCTCTGTGGATCATGAGTTTGCCGACCGCTGGCCTAGGGGGTTATGCCCCTGTCGCAGAGGGGAATCTGAGTCCGGGACAGAGGAGCTGGGCCGGCTGCCCGTGCCGCTGCTGGGGGCCAGGCAGTGCCGGTCTCTGGGGGCCTCTTCATTCATCCTTTCACGCAGCGGGGAGCACCTGTCCTGGAACTCGGGGTGCGCTCACGGGTAGCATTATTGAACGATTTCCGGTAACCTGGATGGGGTCAAGGTTAGCATGTGTGTAAGATTTACATCTAGCACCAAAGCGGGTGGATTGGTGAATGTCTCCAAAGAAAGCAGTCAGGTTGGCCTTGCAGTCTGTGGGCAAGAAACTATCCACCCACATGGCAGAGCCCCGACGAGATGAGTTCAAACACCAGCCCTCCGTGGGCGAGGCGACCCACGGCCATGGACAGAGAGGCCGAGGCAGACTGGGGTGCTCTCTGGGCGCCGAGGAAGACTGCGGTGTCTCCTTGCAGCAGACGCACCTCCGTGTGTGAATAGCCATGTGGCAGGGCCTGTATCAGCCCCTCATCAGAAGACCGTGTTGGGTTTGGCTCTGCGGTTTCCAAGGGAACGTGAACTTGCCGGGAGAAGCAGTCTGAGTGACCCAGGCCTTCGCCCCTGGAGACTGAGAGACCCACAGGTGACCCGAGGTCCTGCCCTGACGGCAGGTGTGGGAGGGTTTCTCCTGCTTCCGTGAGTGGTTCGAGCCTCTCTTTTAAAGAGCATCCTGCTGAAACCAGTTTGGCTCCGTGGATAGAGCGTCGGTCTGCGGACTGAAAGGTCCCAGGTTCGATTCCGGTCAAGGGCATGTACCTTGGTGGCGGGCACATCCCCAGTAGGGGGCGTGCAGGAGGCAGCTGATGGATGTCTCTCTCTCATCGATGTTTCTAGCTCTCTCTCCCTCTCCCTTCCTCTCTGTAGAAAATCAATAAAATACATTTTTAAAGAGCATCTTGTTGGCCGCGCTGCCTCCACGCACCTGGACGTCTGTGCCCACAGCGAGCTCCCCTGTTTCTCACACTGTTGACCAGGCTGCTCTGTCTGGGGGGAGAACATGGTTTGGCCTAAGGAGTCCCCTCTGATGGCAGCCTCAGGTTCTCGGCTGCCCTGGTCATCACTGGGTCTGACCACGGTCGTTGTCATCGTCATCCCCATTTATAAATGAGGAAACGGGTGCTAAGTGCCTGGCGGGGTGCCCCCACTTCTCCGAGTAGCCTTTCCAGGGGTCAGATACTGAAACACACTGGTCCCAGCTCCGCAGAGCGATGGTCCTTCGGTCACACCGTGGGCTAGAACAGGCACGCGACTGCGACGGGACATCCGTCACCGCCTCCACGGCTGCCTTGTGCCCAGGCCTCCGTCATCATTCCCTGCTAATGCGTTGACCCGCTCCCCCCAACCCCACCCCATCCCAAGCCTCTTCTCGGCACAGCAACAGGAGTGATCGTTACAAACACAACAGAAATCGTGTGGCTTTTCTGCTCGGGATGGTCAGCTCTGACAGTGGCTGGAAGGCTCTGTGAGCTCAGCTGTCTGACCTGCCCTGTCCTCTCTGTCCCTCCCCCGCCCCTGGCCCATTTGCTCAAGGTCATGCCCAGCCACGCCCCTTTGTGACCTGGGCACTTGCTGTTCCTTTTGCAGAGAAGTCTTTTCTCCTAGAGGTAAACATGGCTTCTTCCCCCTCTTCCTTAGGTGTTCAGTCACATGTCACCTTCGGTCATACCCCGTCCCCTCTTCCTCCCCCTCACCCCATCCCCATTGCATGGCCACCCTTTGTACAGTGGAAATCCCATCACCCCCTTCCCTGCTTCATTTTTAACCCTTTATTCTGATCACTCTCTAATATAACACATGTTTTATATTTTTATCTCGTTCTTTCCATTAAAACATGAAGCTTCTTGAGGGCAGAAAATTTTAAGTTTGTTTTATTCTCAGTATCAGCAATGGAGCCTAGTTATAGTAGGAGCTTAGTAAACACTTGTTGAATGAATGAATGATGAGTAATATTGTCCACAATCAGTATCAGTCCCCTGATGATTAAATGACAGGCACTCATTTCTGTCTCCTGCAGAAACTGGCACACAGTATTACCTCAATAAATATCTGGTACCCTCAGCCCACAGGCAGGTAGACAGTCTCCTGTGCTAGACCTTGAACTTTGTGGGTACACAGTCTCCTGTGCTAGACCTTGAACTTTGTAGGTACACAGT
>JAAGEH010002530.1:638665-673002 GCA_011751065.1 Lasiurus cinereus | reverse complement strand
TGAACTTTGTAGGTACACAGTCTCCTGTGCTAGACCTTGAACTTTGTGGGCAGTCAGTCTCCTGTGCTAGACCTTGAACTTTTTCAGGGAGGGAAGCAGGCTGTGTGTGTGACCATATATCAGTGCTAACCCAGAAAGAACCTAATAGTGTCCTAGATTTTCATTTCTTTCCCTTTCGTGTGTCTAATGGTGCCGTGTCTGCGAGGAAGTCGCTAGTGGAAGTCGCAAAGAGGCGCCCAGCTCAGCTTTGGGAGGGGCGGCCGCGGCAGAGTCGGGGAGCAGGGCTCTGTGTGTTGGGTCTGATCTCTGTGGCCCAGACCTGCCGGCCGCCTAGCTCCTGCGTTCGTCCCGGCGGCTGCTGGCGTTTGGAAGAGAGTGGTCTGCCGGGGGTGGCCCCAGGCAGACGCCGGGTGCTGGGTCCACGTCCCCAGCCCCCATTTAGTGACTGTTCCCGGGGCTGCCACTCTGCCAGCACCAGATTGGCAGCTGTGCTGTGTGGGAGCAAGGACAGAAAATTCCCCGTGTTACTTCTCTCTGACAAGCCCATGTGCGGATCCAGACAGGCCTCGGGTGTAACAGTAAAGGATGGAAGAGACATAACGTCTCCATTCCTTAGTGTGTGTGTGTGTGTGTGTGTGTGTGTGTGTGTGTGTGTGTGATTTCTGTGCAGAAAAGGCTCCCCGTGTAATGTAAATCCATGTTTGAGACGTGTCCGGGCTTCTATTCCTTCTCACTCACGTGTGGGATTTCATCAGGCAAGGAGGTCTGCATATCTCAGCTACAGGAGTTTATTTGTCAGTGGAGAGCTTTGGGGCAGTAACATGGTTATGTGAAAAACAACATGAGCCGAGACCGGTTTGGCTCAGTGGAGAGAGCGTCGGCCTGCGGACTGAAAGGTCCTGGGTTCGATTCCGGTCAAGGGCATGTATCCTGGTTGCGGGCACATCCCCAGTAGGGGGTGTGCAAGAGGCAGTTGATCGATGTCTCTCTCTCATCGATGTTTCTGACTCTATCCCTCTCCCTTCCTCTCTGTAAAAAATCAATAACATATATTTAAAAAACAAACAAAACAACAAAAACAACAACATGAAATAACTCCACTTGAGCCCTAAGCAGTTTGGCTCAGTGCATAGAGGGTCGGCTTGGGGACTGAAGGGGTCCCAGGTTCGATTCTGGTCAAGGGCACATGCCTGGGTTTCAGGCTCAATCCGCAGCAAGGGGCGTGCAGGAGGCAGCCAATCAATGATTCCCTCTCATCATGGATGTTTCTATTTCTCTCTCCCTCTCCTTTCCTCTCTGAAATCAATAAAGCTATACGATAGTAAAAAAAAAAAAAATAGCTCCACTTGATGACCATGGGTACAGAATCGTTAACTATTGACTAATCTGTCCATCTCTATAAAAGGCTGATAGGCAAAGTGTTCCCTCGGGAATTCGACCGGGAATTCGATCGCTCACTATGATGTGTGCCGACCGCTAGGGGGTGGTGTGGAATGAAGGAAGGCTCCGGCCGGCAGCGGGAAGGCCCTGATCAGCCCTAATCGCCAGCCAGGCCTGGGGACCCCCCTGCATGAATTTCGTGCACTGGGCCTCTAGCAGTCAATAATAGGCGTTGACTTCTTACTAGGTGCCAAGATCTCTGCCTGAAGCTTTTTGTGGGTTTCTCGTGTATTCTTAAGATGAACCGGTGAGATGGATGCTCTTACAGATGCAGAAAGTGAGGCTGAGAGAGGTCTTGCTCAAGGTCACCCAGCCACTGAGCGGTGGAAGCCCTTGTTTAAAGTGGGTGGTCTGGTTTCAGAGGCTCTGTTCTCACTGTGCTGAAGTCCCTTGCCCCGCCCCCCGGAAATAGGGGAAGACGCTTAGTGACGTACAGAGGTATTCTGCATTTAACGCCTGGCCTGCTCTGTCCGTCTGCACGCTGACATGCACTCAGTCACAGTACCAGTTGCTCTGCAGAACTTGAAAATAACCTTTGTTCGCAGTGAAGTTTACTTAGCTTACAGCAACAGAATAACCTGGCACAGTCCTTAGTACACAGGTGGTACCCAGTAAATATTGATGCAGGGATTTTCTGCGCGCACAGCGTTTGGTAATGAATGCCAGAACGTCCGGTGAAACCAGGAGGCTGAGATCATTCCGTTCTAGGAGCCCCAGAGCGGCCCAGCAGTACATGTGTTTAAAGCCTGCTTCAGCCAGAGCCGGTGTGGCTCAGTGGATAGAGCGCCGGCCTGTGGACTGAAGAGGCCCAGGTCTGATTGCAGTCAAGGGTACATACCCGGGTTGTGGGTTCGATCTCTAGTAGGGGACATGTGGGAGGCGGCCAATCAATGATTCTCTCTCATCATTGATGATTCTATCGCACTTTCCTCCCTTCCTCTCTGAAATCAATAAAGATATATTTTAAAAAAATATTTTAGCCAAAACCGGTTTGACTCAGTGGATAGAGCATCGGCCTGCGGACTGAAAGGTCCCAGGTTCCATTCCGGTCAAGGGCAGAGGTACCTTGGTTGTGGGCATATCCCCAGTAGGGGGTGTGCAGGAGGCGGCTGATCGATGTCTCTCTCTCATCGATGTGTCTGACTTTCTATCTCTCTTCCTTCCTCTCTATGAAAAACCAATAAAACATATTTTAAAAAAATATTTTAAAATACTAGTAAATAAATAAAGACTGTTTCAATTTCACGGCTTAGTAGTAAGTTCCATCCATTACTGACTCTCATTAGTCCCACGACCATCCGGTGCTCTGTGCGATTGGAAATAGCTCGGGCCTGTTGAAGGTCACTGTCGGTCACCCGAGTGTCACTGTTGAGCACATTGGTGCATTTGCAAAGAAGCTGGAGATCAAACCCAATCATCATGTGATTCCCGCCTGAGGGCAGCGTCTCAGCTTTTCCGCTGTACCACGCCGTTCGCTGGCCGTTAACAGCGCGTGTGTCTTTCCTGCTCGTGTAACGCAGCACGGCCCCGTGTGGCTTCTGCCATTCCAGGGGCAGCAGCCTCTGTCTGGCTGTGCCGTTCCCCTGGCAGAGGGCAGAAGCAGGGGGCAGCAGCCTCTGTCTGGCAGTGCCGTTCCCCTGGCAGAGGGCGGAAGCAGGATGCCACTTGGAACCATCACATTGAACTTGGAGCTTCTCCTCTGATGTGGCAGGTGTCACGTTTATTCACAGTCTATGGCCAACGCAGGTGCCCTGGGCGGTCTGGATGGTGGGTGAGAGGTCAGTGGTCCCTCGAGATACGAGTTTAATTCGTTCCGTAACCTTGAGGCGTGGGAAACTATGAGATGCTTGAGTCGCGGTAAACTGGTGGGTCGTGTGCAGCCGGCTGATCCGCGCGATGACTCCTATCTCAAATGTTGCTCGTATTTCAAAGCAAAAATCACTCGCTCGACGGCTCGTATCTCAAAAACCTCGTATGTTAGGGCTCTCGTATCTCGAGGTACCACTGTATATGCTACCCGCAAGGTGCATGCACCGCAGGTCATGTGACAGGGGGTGGGTGGGGGGAGGTCTTCCTGGAGATGGGATGGGACGGCGGGTAGCCGGCGGAAGCTGGCACCTTCTCTGGGCCCATGGATGGGGGAGGCCTGCTTTGATGTTGCCACGGTGGCATAGGTGTTTGACCCTGGTTTCGAAATAAAATCTGTGCAACTCAGTTTGCAGTTCCTGCTCTCACTCCAGTGTCTGACCTCCCTTTGGGGGAACGGCTTCGGGGACTGTCGGAAGCAGCAAAGGGGGTGACGCTCCGGCTCCTGTGTGAGCAGCTCTGAGAATGGTCTTCACTGGAGAAGCACGACCTTGACTTTCAGTGTCCGGGGGGCTTCTGAGTTGGGACTGGCGTGCTGTCCCGGCGAGAGCACGGCCTCCTGGGGCTCTGGACGGAGAGCGCGGAGCGCAGGTGCGGGAGGTGACGTGGCGGTGACAGGAGTCGGCGTGGGCACCGCCTGGAGGGAGGCGGGTGGCGCGGAGCAGGGCTGCCGCTGTGACTTCCGTTCTCCGTGCCACCGTCAGGACGCTGGCTTCACCGGGCCAGCCAGGGCCACACATCCCACAGGAAGGGGAGGCCAGCCAGTGTGGCTCAGGGGTTAGAGCGTCGGCCTGCGGACCACAGGGTCCTGGGTTCGATTCCCGGTCAAGGACACATGCCTACCTCAGTTGCAGGCTCCTCCCCAGCTTGGGCGTGCAAGAGGCAACCAATCGATGTATTTCTCTCACATCCATAGTTCCCTCTGTCTTTCCCTCTCTCTCTCTAAAAATCAATGGGAAAATATCCTCGGGTGAGGATTAAAATTAAATAGAGAGAGATATAGGGAGGGAGGGAAGGAGGGAGGGAGGGATGGTGGGAGTGAACTCCCCTGGAAGTGGCAGTTCAGGGGTGCGGATGAAGACCACTTGGGCACTTTCCTCTCCAACCTCAGAGCGACTTTTCAGGGCTGTCTGGAGCCAGCTTGTTATTTTAAAAATGCCAACGGCATTATTCATTCATTTGTTCAACAGGCACTACATTCCCAGTGTTCAAAAGTAAGAGACAACGCCAAGACTGGTGTGGCTCAGTGGATAGACCGTCGGCCTGCGGACTGAAGGGTCCCGGGTTCGATTCCAGTCAAGGGCATGTACCTTGCTTGCGGGCACAACTCCAGTGTGGGGTGTACAGGAGGCAGCTGATCGATGTTTCTCTCTCATCGATGTTTCTGACTTTCTATCTCTCTCCCTTCCTCTCTGTAAAAAATCAATAAGATATATATATAAAAAAAAAGTAAGAGACAAGAATCCTGGTGGAAACTCCCAGCTCTGTTTCCCCCCTTCCTCAGCTTCCCTCCGGGACCATGGTTCATTTCTTGCATGTTTTGAACCTTCTAACAGGTGTTCCACTGGGACCTGTTTGTTCCCTGGTACAGATGTTTTGTTACTCCATGGACAGTAGGAAAAGTCTTTCATATAAATAAGTTTTCACTCTCCAGTTAAATAACGGGAGGAGGCGAGGTGTATGAGAAGAGGCGCACGAGCAGAGTAATGAGTATGTGAGGGTCCAGCCTGGGCATTAAGTTAACTCAGGATGCATCCTGTTATCCCCAGGATGCCGCTGTGTGAACGGTAGGAATGAGAGAGCAATGCTCGTTATCCGGCCTCAGAACAGAAGCTCCAGAGCCCCCCCATCCCCCCACCCCCAAAGGCACACGTAGCCTGCAGGACGTGACATGGAAACGCCCCGGGCTGCGTTCTCGAATGATGCCAGAGCTGTGTGCTCCGGGGGTGAGATGGGTCCGGGAACGAGGAGTCGGTGTGTAATGGAACACAGGAGCCTCTTCCCTGCCTCCCGAGCTCCCCCTGGGTCTGCACCCCGCCCCCCCGCCCCCCCAGAGTGCTGGCGTGCGGGCGGCCAAGTAAATATTCTCCCCATCCCCCGAGGAGAGGAGCGATGTTTGCAGGGCACCCGCCCGCTGGCCGCCTGCCCAGGCTCTGCTCCTGCTGGAGACAGAGCGCCCTGCACCCCGGACACAACAGGGGGCCTTTGTGGGCCCTGCAGAGGCGGGCGTTTGTTTTTTTTATAAAGAAACAATTCCAAGACGTTGAAAGGAAGGTTTATCCAGAACTTAGATCCAGAACCTCCTTGGGCAAAAGGGAGGGAGCTGTGTCCTTGTTACTGGTGGGAAGCCAGCCCAGGTGACAGTCCCCAGTTGCCAGGGTTGGGGTCCCCCTGCCAGGTGGAGGGACACGCAGGGGGTCGGTATCATGACGGAGGAAAGGCCCGAGATGAGCCTGTGGCCGGAAGTCGGGGTACCCGTGGAGGCGCTGAAGGGAAAGAGTGCCCGTGGGAGCCAGAGTGGGGGGCAGTGACTGAGCAGGTGGCCCGAGTGGGGCCGGGGCAGTGACTCCTGGCCCTGCCTCGCCCATCACAGCGTGCCTGGGGGAGTCAGATTTACGTAAAACATCGAGAAGGGGCGCTCTGGAGAAGGGGCGCTCTGCGTTACTGGAGGTAAAGCAACATGACCCCCCCAGATGGAGGGGTTCTGAGCATTACTTTGCCTCTGGCTTCTCCCAGCGTCTTGCAGCGTTTTTGGTTGGACAAGGGCCAGCCGAGTCCATTAAACATCAACAAAAGCAGGTCGGGCTGGAAATAGATGCCGTCTCG
Source organism: Lasiurus cinereus (assembly GCA_011751065.1). NCBI lineage: Eukaryota > Metazoa > Chordata > Mammalia > Chiroptera > Vespertilionidae > Lasiurus > Lasiurus cinereus. The sequence goes on along the minus strand of JAAGEH010002530.1, from coordinate 666,870 downwards.
GCTCATTTGTCTGGCCCCCGTCTTCTTCCTGTTACACTTGCACTGTATGCGCTTGTCTGCCAACATCGTTTCTATTTTTAAAGCCGCAGAGGAGGCTCTCAGAGCGGGTTCAGCACCCCGAGTTGGCCCAGCCTCATGTCTCGGCGACTCACGCGTCCCCTCTGCCTTCTTGGGACCGGGACACAACCAGGCAGGTCGCCGTGCACGGCTGCGGAGAAGTTGGTTTGATCCTGGTGGCCCCTGGGTATTATCGGGAAACCCATTTAAGTAGAGTCTGATCTGAGAGCGAAACATCCCTCCTCCACTGTTTACACCAGGCCTTTAATGAACGTTTTTATTTTTATTTTATTTTTTTAAATATATTTCATTGGTTTTTTACATAGAGGAAGGGAGAGGGATAGAGACCTAGAAACATCGATGAGAGAGAGACACCGATCAGCCGCCTCCTGCACGCCCCCCACTGGGGATGTGCCCGCCACCAAGGTGCATGCCCTTGACCGGAATCAAACCTGGGACCTTTCAGTCCGTAGACCGGTGCTCTGTCCACTGAGCCAAACCGGTTTCGGCATGAGTGTTGTTTTTAAAAAACTATATTTAGATGTAGAAAAAAACGCAACTGAGACAAGATGGTTTTACTTTGGAAAAAGCCCCAGAGAGGAGGGGTGGGAGAAGGGGGGATGGGGAGAGAGAGAGAAAGAGAGATAGGGAGAGAGGTGTGGGATAGCGGTGGGGAGCTAGGTAAAACTCAATGCTCCCAGATGCCTGGAGTGGAGTTAGTGTAATGAAACCAGGACATGAAATTGACCCCCCCTCCCAGCCGTTACTCGAACCCACAGCCACTCCAGGCCGGGCCTCGGCACCAGCTCAGGCTCCGTGCACGGCGTTGACCCGGAAGAGTGAATCATTGGGGGGCAGGGAGCACACTGGGGCCAATGCTTGCGTTTGAGCGTGACCCTTCGATGTCTGACCGCACGCCTCCGTCTCTAACCCTCTTCCAACACGAAGCTGAAGTGGCCGCACCCCCTCTGTTACCTGCACTCACGTCGGGTTCGGTGATTTGAACCCAGGGCGCCTGGCTCAGTCCCTCCCTGGGTGGGGTGGTTCCGCCGTCCAGCGGCCACCCCTTGGAAGCTCATCGTCTGGTCCCTGGTGCAGACCCGCGCTCACACTCCTGTCCGGCCTTCTCCGGCTGCATCGTCTGCATCACACCGCAGATGTAGACTTAGATGCTCCTACATCCATGTATGTGTCTGTGTGCACGCCATGGCAGCTGCGTACATTCACTGCTGTGTGGTGTCTGATGAGAATAGCGTTCTATCCGCTGTGTGCAGGTAGGCTCCGGTCCGATGTGCGCATTTAGTCTCCGGGGTGGACGAGAGAGACCCCTTTCTGTAGCTTGGGTCTCCCCATGGGCTAAGGAGAGACCAAGGGGCCAATGGACACCGCTCCCCCTCTCAGAGAACTTGTTCTGGGCCCGGAATCCCTGGCCCAGATGACCTGGAACCCACTTAGCCTGGCCATGCAGGCTCTGCCCCAGGCTGCTCTGCACCCCTAAGATGGAGGGGTGGGCACGTAGCCGTCGGGTGACTACTGGGCTGTCCCCTCATGAGGGGTAGGAAGGAGCCCTGGGCAGGGGGTTTGGGGGAGAAGGCAGGCTGAGAGCGGGGTGAGGAAACCCTGGAAGCAAGAACCCTCAGTTCACTTAGGACCTGGCCTTCCAAGTCCCTGTGAAGACCTTTGTCCCGAGGATGAACCCCTGTCATCAGGTCTCTGACCTTGGTTTGTAGCGTCCGCCGCTTCGGTGAGGGTGAGTGGGCGCTTCTGTGCTCCCGTCCTATTCGCCCGGCTTATTGAGACTTTCCTCCCGGGGAGACGATCAGCTGGTGTCCGCAGTGTTTAACAGTATTTTATTCGGTTTCCTTGCAACCGTGGTTCTGAAACCTGACTTCAAGGCTATATTTGGGATAATTGCCGAGTGAAACTTGGTTTATCTCGAAGTTTATCTCTTTATCAGATGAATATTGTCCTTGTCTAGTGTGTGGTGGGTGGATTATTTGAGCAGAGCAGCCTCACAAATAATATAAAAGGGCCTTTTGTTCACTGTTCAGTTCACTGCAACAAAGACTGTTTTCCAGTTTATATTGCATTCCCTTCCACCCACATATATTGATCTGCCCTTTTCACCGTCCTATTATCATCTTCTATTGAAATCATTAATGGCTTGGATCAACACGAGGACGAGTAAGAAATGTAATAAACGTTAGGATTTATGCTTTCGGCTCTGGGTGCTGAGTCCAGGGGGTTGTCGGTGTCTTGAAGAGAACATTCCTACTTCTTAATGTCCTGTCACATTAAAATAACAAAAATTAGAGTAATTTGCAATTAGCCCGTTTAGTTCTCAGAAACCCTTAAAGCAGTGGTTCTCCATCTTCCTCATGCCGCGACCCTTTAATACAGTTCCTCATGTTGTGGGGACCCCCAACCATAAAATCATTTTTGTTGCTACTTCATCACTGTCATTTTGCTATTGTAATGAATCGTCATGTAAATATCTGTGTTTTCCCATGGTTTTAGGCTCTGCAGCAGCGGTTCTCAACCTGTGGGTCATGCTATCAGGGTCTCCTAAGACCATGTGCGGTCTTGTGTGTGTCTTTTACTTATTTCGAGCCCACTGTTCATGGTTTTTACTTTGATGTAGTCCCCGGGCACGTGACCCCAGCTTTGCTCTCCAAGTGCGATCAGCTGGTGTCACCCTTCCTTCTGACCCGTCATTGATGGGGGGGTTCAGAGAGTCAGGCACCTGGAATTCCCTCTCCACCCCCACCCCAGTGGGCTCTGACGTCGCACAGCTTTGTGGTTGGATTGCAGCCTTTCCACCTACTAACCGTGTGATCTCCAGCAGGTGTGAGTTCTCTGACCCTGGGGTCTCGCCCTGCATGCGGGTTAGAACAGCATAGACCTCGCAGGCTGGTGTTGAGGACTGACTGCTATTTCACACGCAAAGCACTTGGCAGAATCGGCATGCGATGCGAATGCACGAGGATGAGGCTTCTGTAAGCACAGCCGTGAGCTCTGCTTTCCGGGGACTGACAGGTGAGATTAAGGAAATGGCCCATCTTACGGTATTTCTCAATCCGAGCTACCGTGCACATAGAGCAGATCATGAGCCTTCTCTGATGGTGCTTTTGAGGAACGTGCTAACAACTTCCATAAGTACTTACCAGTGTTAGCAGCTGCGTGTCTTTGAAGAGGAGTAGTTTCGAGTCTATGAGATATACACTGGGTTAAGAACGGAAGAAAGCCGGAACCGGTCTGATTCAGTGAATAGAGCGTCGGTCTGTGGACTGAAAGGTCCCAGGTTCCATTCCGGTCAAGGGCATGTACCTTGGTGGCGGGCACATCCCCAGTAGGGGGCATGCAGGAGGCGGCTGATGGATGTCTCTCTCATCGATGTTTCTGACTATCCCTCTCCCTTCCTCTCTGTAAAAAAAAATCAACAAAAAAATAAAAAATAAATAAAGAACTGAATAAAGCAGCAAATCACCACTGTTTCATGAACTGGAGGGATATTCCCGAACACTCGCTCTCCTCCTTCACTTCGGTGTGCGATGTTTTCTTTGCAAACGGAAGGGTTTGGAACTAACCAGGCCGTGCCTGGGTCAACCCCGTTCCTTCAAGAGAGAAGTAAAAAAGCAAACCAGTTTCTAAAAATGCTACGTGTTTTCTGCCCGTCTGTTTCTGCCCTTTGATTATTGGGCTGACACCCTCCTGGCCTCTGTAGTCTGGACGTGGCCAGCCCCTGCAGATATGCGTGAGGCAGAAACGCAGTGGGCAGCCTGTGCTTTCTGGAGATGCTACCCAAAGAGATTCCTAACTCACATTTCCCGAGGGCACGTGTCCCTCCCTAATCAGCGTTTTAGTTTACCCAGAGTCTAACTTCTTACAGAATGCTGGATCTCTGCATGCACAAACCGGCTAGTGTTTTTGTTTGTTTGTTTGTTTTTTAATATATTTTATTGATTTTTCACAGAGAGGAAGGGAGAGGGATAGAGAGTTAGAAACATGGATGAGAGAGAGACATCGATCAGCCGCCTCCTGCACACCTCCTACTGGGGATGTGCCCGCCACCAAGGTACATGCCCTTGACCGGAATCGAACCTGGGACCTTTCAGTCCACAGGCTGACGCTCTATCCACTGAGCCAGACCGGTTTCAGCCAGGCTCGTGTTTTTATTTCATCACCGTTGTCACCTGCGGGAGGTACTGTGACGTAAAAAGCCTGGGGTTGTGTCTGTAGGACTGGTGTCCTCCTCTGCGTGTGTGCTCCAAGCTCCTGTCGTGTGGCGTGCTGAGCCGGATGGACTAGAACGCGTTCGCCACGCTGATGGTTCCCAAAGAAACCGAGCAACCTTTGCTGTGATCTTGACCTTCGCCAGAGCTCACCCTTGCCGATCCTCGGTGCATCTTCCTTTGGTAAATTTAGCACAGATCAATGGCAGAAGTAATAACAATGTTGGAGGTATTTGGAGAAGTAAAACAAATGGAAGGATGACGACCTTGTCTATTTCCTCTGTCACGCGTCGTCTGGGGCAGAGAAGGGTGACGTCTATATCTGCTCCTTAAAAGCCGAGTCATTCTACGAGTTGGACTATAAGCTCCAAAAGGTCAGCATGTCCCCAGGTCCTGGGACAGTGCCTGGCGCATAATAGGCTCTCTATTCAGTCAACATCGACTCAATAAATATGTATTCACTCAGTAAGCATTTACTAATGAGTGAACACGTGAGATGGTGAAAGAATAGATTAACCCACTGCTAGACTCCAGTGGAAAGAATTAACTTAAGCCAAGACCGGTTTGGCTCACTGGATAGAGCGTTGGCCTGCGGACTGAAAGGTCCCGGGTTCGATTCCGGTTGGGGGCATGTACCTTGCTTGCCGGCACATCTCCACTGTGGGATGTGCAGGAGGTGGCTGGTCGATGTCTCTCTCTCATAGATGTTTCTGACTTTCTATCTCCCTTCCTCTCGGTAAAAAAAAATCAATAAAATATATAAAAGAATTAACTTAAGAGACCATTCAGTTCACATAAACCAAACCCAGTTCTTTAGGGTAGAAGCATTCACAGAAATTAAAAACAAAAAGCCCCACATGCGCGCACATCACTGTACGGAAGCCTTGTTTCCTGGACACGGTTATGTGTGTCCTTTTTAGGGGAAGCAAGAAAGCAGCCCTGACGCCCGGTCAGCGAGGCCTGGGGCCGAGGGCAGGGTGCCCACGGGCCCTCCCTCCACCAGCCTCACCGGGGTCTGGGCCGGGTTCCAGCTTCCGATGTGTGTTTAGCCAGGGTTTCAAACCGCCTCCACCTGTGCTACTGGTTTCCTAATGCACTGAGTCTTCCTCTACCGCTGGACGCACTAAAAGGACTTCAGCTTGTCCCTGCACCCTGAGCCTCTCCAACCTGAAATGTGCCACCTTTGCTCCACGCCTCTGTCTCCCAGCAATAACGAGCCTGAGGTCGGGTTTTCTGGGAAATGTGTGTGTGTGTGTGTGTGTCTATATGTTGTGTATGTTCTGGTATGAAAATCACCTAATGCAATTACAGATTTATTTATTTTTTAAAGATCCAGAGACCTTATGCTCCTTTTAAAATACAGCAGCCCCTGTGACATGAACTCTCGAATTCCAGCCTTTCTTCATTTTCTGTACTGTCAAGGAAATTTGGGCTGAGATCTTGTCACCGAAATGAAAAAAGATGTTGGACAGGTCTCAAAAGAACGCTGGACTGCGGGAAGTGTGCTTTTTCACAAGGAAACCAGTCAGTACTCCAGCGAGAGGAATCAATACGATGTTCTGGTTTCCCCTTCTGCCCTACTGCCTGCTAGAGAGGGTTTTGTTTTGTTTTTTGTTTTGTTATGGGATAGACATTTGCCCTGCAAGGCTTCTGTGATCAGCTGGGTTTGTGTGGGAAAACAGTAGATGTTATTGGCCTCGGAGTCTCCAGGCCCTTAGGAGCAGTTTCTTCAGCTGGGACTTCTAAAGCAGTGGTTCTCAACCTGTGGGTCACGACCCCTTTGGAGGTCGAATGACCCTTTCACAGGGGTCGCCTAAGACTATTGGAAAACACCTATTTCCCATGGTCTTAGGAACCAACACACCGCTCCTCGGTGTCACAAAGTGTAGCCATGTCGTTGACTGTTGTCCTAGGAAGACTGTTGTCCATGCTACCCCACGATTCAAGACAAAATTTCATTTATTTGTCATTAGAAATAAATATTTCACAATCTATAATTACATACTGTTTTTGTGATGAATCCCTATGCTTTAATGATGTTCAGTTTGTAACAATGAAAATACATCCTGCCTATCAGGTATTTACATGACAGTTCATAACAGTAGCAAAATGACAGTGATGAAGTAGCCACGGAAATAATGTTATGGTTGGGGGTCACCACCACGTGAGGAGCGGTCTTAAAGGGTCGCGGCCTTAGGAAGGTTGAGAACCACTGTTCTAAAGGGATCTCTCCTTTTCATCCCTGTTCCTTAGGTGCAGAGGGGACATTCTGTCTGTCCCTGGGTTGGTCTTTGATCTTTCAGCTGTAGGAAATCTGGGTGACGGTACCACACACAGAAACCTGGACAGCCTTCTGTCCGCTCTTTCTGAGCCCGCGGACGAGAGCTTGGACTGTGTGTGGACCGTGAACTTCTGTCTCCCAGGCCCCTCCCGCCGGGAACCTCGAACCCTCGAAGGCCTTTCACTTCATGCAAACTTGAGCGTGCTCTATTCTATCATTCTGTTCGGTACAGTGGTACCTCGAGATACGCGTTTAATTCATTCCGTCACCTTGAGGCGTGGGAAACTAGGAGACGCTCGAGTCGCGGTAAACGGGTGGGTCGTGTGCAGCCGGCCGATCCGCGCGATGACTCCTATCTCAAATGTTGCTCGTATTTCAAAGCAAAAATCGCTCGCTCGACGGCTCGCATCTCAAAAATCTCGTATGTTAGGGCACTCATATCTCGAGGTACCACTGTACTTGAAAAGGGCCCTCTCGTACTCGGGCTTAGACTGGCTAGCAGTCCTTGACGTCACTTTCATTCTCGAGGCGGGGATTTGTGGGGCGTCGCTGTGTGCCAGGCCCAGGGTCGGTGCCAGAGGTGCAGCGTCCTGCCTTCACAGACCAGGTGGGTGGGTGACGAGGCGGCCCGCCTGGACTTCTACGAGATGCCATTCGTCCTGTGGCCATTGCTTTTTGTGGGAGGGACCACAGAGGACCCCACGTCCGTCCGTCCGTCCTTCCGGTGGCCAGTGCATGAGTCCAGTCCTGGCTGTGCAGTAGCCCTGCTTCTCCATCGGCAGCTGTTGCTACAGTGCTTCAGGCGAGGGGTGTGCGTGTGGGTTGAGGTTTGTCCGTGAGGAATAGGAAAAATAATCATTTGTTTGGACAAAATAAATGTTTATTTCTCTCTCCTAGGCTAGGGTTGGTGTGGCAGTGCTGCTCATATTTCTCCAGTCCAGTCTGTGTTTTTTTTTTATATATATTTTTATTGATTTCAGAGAGAAAAGGAGAAGGAAGAGAAAGAAACATCAGTGATGAGAGAGAATCATGGATCGGCTGCCTCTTGCACCTCCCCTACTGGGGATCGGGCCCGAAACCCGGACGTGTGCCCTGATGGAGAATCGAACCCTGACTTCCTGGTTCATAGGTCGATGCTCAACCACTGAGCCACACCGGCTAGGCAAGACCAGATTCCTTGTTATTTAGCTGGACCTGGCTTACATTCCCGAGATTACCTCATAGACCAACACAGTGCTCCACCATCTCATCTGCATTCCAGCCCCCCTGAAGGTCAGGGGTCAAAGAAATGAGGTCAGAAGATAGGCGTCTGCCACTTTCACGCATCGTCTATGCCTTTTCCCTCCACGACCCCCGTCTCTGCTGCCGGGGAGTGTACTTTCCTTCTGAGAGCGAGGGGTGATTCCCCGCCCCCTTTGTAAATGCAGGATGGAAACAGCCATGCTCTTCGATTCTAGAAGCCCCCTGGCTGTGGAACATGCCTATCCGTAAGATAAAGGGGAAACATGCAACGTCATTATTACTGATGTTAAAAATGCTTCTCACGGCCCCGGCCGGTTTGGCTCAGCAGTTAGAGAACTGGCCCTCGGCCCGAAGGTCAAGGGCACGTAACTCGGTTGCAGGTACCCCAGCCCCAGGAGGGCATGTGCAGCAGGCAACCAATCAGTGTGTGTGTGTGTGTGTGTGTCTCTCTCTCTCTCTCCCCTCCACCCTCCCACTTTCTCTAGAAATCAGTGGGGAGAGAAATGCTTCTAATGCATCTTTTTTTAAAAAAATATATTTTATTGATTTTTTACAGAGAGGAAGGGAGAAAGATACAGTGGTACCTCGAGATACGAGTGCCCTAACATACGAGATTTTTGAGATACGAGCCCTAGAGCGAGCAATTTTTGCTTTGAAATATGAGCAACAGTTGAGATAGGAGTCATCGCGCGGATCGGCCGGCTGCACACGACCTACCAGTTTACCTCGGCTCGAGTGTCTCATAGTTTCCCACGCCTCAAGGTGACGGAACGAATTAAACTCGTATCTCGAGGTACCACTGTAGTTAGAAACATCACTCAGCCGCCTCCTGTGTGCCCCCCACTGGGGATGTGCCTGCATCCAAGATACGTGCCCTTGACCGGAATCGAACCTGGGCCCTTTCAGTCCGCAGGCCTACGCTCTCTCCACTGAGCCACACCGGTTCCGGCTCTCATGCATCTTTAAACACGGACTAACACGATGGAAGCAGGCAGAGATCGGTGCCCCGCCTCTCTCCCAGCCCCCGGCGCGTCTCCGAGCACTGGGCCGCTCTCTCCACGCCCGAGGAGGGTTCATCTGACGGCGGCTCCAGCCAGCCTGGCCCGTCCTCGGGCTGATGCGTCTTGGCCGCCGACGTCATGTTGAAATGCTGCCTGGGCCCCAGTCTAAACACATCACCGACTCCAGCTGGACCCAGAGCATCCTTTGGGCGCCCGTGACGGCCCTGCGAGCAGGGTTGCTGGTCACTTGGGTGGAAAACGGGCCGGTTGCGTGTCCCCTATCTTAACGCTCGTGCTTCTCGCCGACCGAAGCGCTCTGCCCATGCCGTTTGTCCGGCTGCGGTTCCTGGGAGGCCATCGGCCTGGCTGATGGGCAGCAGAAAGCCCTCAGAGGACCCCTGGCTGTGGAACGTGTGTATCCGTACAATGAGGGAGACACTCACCACCCCACTGTCACCGGCGCTAACGGTGTTTCTGATGGCAGAGCGTTTGCTGGGGTAGCATCGTCTTCCCAGGTTCTCAGAGCGTCTCCAGTCTGCACCGGCGGTCCGTCATCTCTGGGTAGAAGCACTCAGCACCCAAAAAGGAGGAAAGCAAGGAAAGGGAGCAGCCGAGACCGGTGTGGCTCAGTGGATAGAGCGTCAGCTTGCGGACTGAAAGGTCCCAGGTTCGATTCCGGTTGGGGCCATGTACCTTGGTTGTGGGCACATCTCCAGTGGGGGGCGTGCAGGAGGCGGCTGATAGATGTCTCTCTCTCATCGATGTTTCTAGCTCTCTGTCCCTCTCCCTTCCTCTCTGTAAAAAATCAATAAAATATATATTAAAAAAAAAGAAAAGAAAAGGGAGCACGTGGGGCTTGACGGTCACGTGGGCATGCGTGTTCCTCTTCATCACTGACCCGCACCCCCCGCTTGAAGCAGGTACCCGCCCTGCCAGGGAAAGCGCCCGGCTTGTTGCAGACGGTGGCTTCCCACGGGCTTTTTCTGAGTCCAGAGCCCCAAAGGGGCCGGGCTTTTTGTTGTTTTGTGTTGTTTTCTGGCTCCTGGGGTCCCAGGGTGTGGGGTCCTGCCGGGCGGCTCCCAGCTTCCCAGCCGCAGCTGCTCTTGCTGCGGGCCTGGCCGTGCAGGGACCATTGTCGCTGTCCCCGGGAGGCACAGATGCGGCCTTTCTGGCAGCCAGCTGGGCTGACAGGCGGCCCTTGTTGGAGGGCAGATAACGGGGAGCCGGCCCTTGCTCCAGGAGAGAGCGGCTGGTTTGGCCAGGGAGCGGGAGCGACACGATGGCCCATTGTGTGTGTGTGAGCAGCGTGCCCCTGGCACTGACCTCAGCATCAGATGACACCCTCTGACGGCTGCCACGGACCGGCCCTCACCCCGGGCTGGCTCTTGGGGGAGAGAGGAGAACTGACTGTGGGCACCGGAGAGAGAAAGAACAGCAGGAAAGGGAGTTTCCGGCTCTTTTGGCAATGGCTCCGGTTCATCCCTGGTGTTCCTGATGTTGGCGGGTTGTGCCAACAGCCTCCTCTGCTTTGGGGAGGGGGAAGGGCAGCGGGGTGTGGGGGGGTGCAGGAGGGTGAGGGAGGGCGACGGGGTACAGGAGGGGGCTTTTCCTGATTTCTGCCTCCCGGGGAAGCTGCCCAGCTCCTGGCCCTGGGCTCTGAGCAGAGGGGCCGGGTGAGGCCTGGGCCAAGGCAGTGCCCACCGCGTGTCTGTCCCGTTAGCCTTTCTGTGGGTAACCACGCTCTAGGGCTGAACACCCTCCCTCCATCCTCTCGGTGGATCTGCTCTGATGCAGGTGCCAGTTTTGTAGAGTGTGGTCCAGGCGGCCCGCTCCTTGCGCATCCTGAGGTTGAACGAACCCCGGGCAGGGGGAGGCGACAGCTGTCAAGGCCTGGCCCAGGGTCAGTGGGGTAGTCCCCGGCCCTGGGGCACCTGGGTTTGTGCAAAGTGGATAGATGACAGCTGCCCAGCACAGTGTCCAAAGCCGTGAGGGACAGCGGTGGGGTGATTGATTGCAACACAGGAAAGAGTCTCCAGAATACAGCCGAAACCGGTGTGGCTCAGTGGATAGAGCGTGGGCCTGTGGACTGAAAGGTCCCCGGTTTGATTCCGGTCATGGTTGCGGGCATATCCCCAGTAGGAGGTGTGCAGGAGGCAGCTGATCGATGGTTCTCTCTCATTGATGTTTCTGACTCTCTCTCTCCTTTCCTCTCTGTAAAAAAAAAATCAATAAAATATATTAAAAAAATAAAAAGAATACAGGCAAAGCATTGCCACCGCCCTCGGCCCTTTGTGAGGGCAGGGAGAGAAATGGGTCCACGTTAGCCTGCTCTCTGATCACCGTTCTTTAGTTTGGAAACTTCCCGGGGAAGGAGGAGGTGGAAGAGGGTTTTGCCATGGTTTGGAAAGTCGGTGCAGTGGGTTAGCTTCCCTGTGCCTCCGCCGTGAGTTGCTATGACGCATGTCATTCGTGATCCCGTTCGGTAGCCGCACGGTGTGATGCCTGAGTGGTCTGTCAGCGATGTCCCTGGACCCGAGCTGGCCCAGGCCGGACCGGTGTCGGGCAGCGGGGCTGCATCCACGTGGCCACAGTGCACACAGACCCACTCTTGGGCTCAAAGGCAGGGATAAGAGTTGGGACCGTAGAGTCTGTATTATGGATGGGGCTGGTCAAGGTCAGTGGGGAAGGGTATTTTCTGTAACCCGATCGGAAGTTGGCAGCTTGCTGTAGGCATTCTAGAGCAGAACTGCCCTGTGATGATCCAGAAGGCACAGACATTCAGGGAAGGTTTCACAGCGTCCACTCGGATCTTCACCGTCATGTGCGTGCGCTCTCCCTGCCTTTCCCAGAAGCCGGATCACGGAGAAAACGGTTTCCTGTCACCTGCTGAGAGGTGACAGTCATGCCAAAAGTTACGCCTGCAGATGGCATCTCCTTGGGGCCTGGCTGTGGCTCCTGCATGCACTCTGCAGTCTGGCTTCGTGGTCGCCAGGGTTCAATCCAGCGCCCACTACCTGGCACTACCCCCGCCCAATCAAATGCAGATTGGCATCGGGTTAGCACAGAGCCTCGACCTCCACGCTGAGCTCTTACAGCTGGCCTGGGCTTGTCCTGCTGACAAGAGCCATTTTGGACAAATTAAAACAACACTCGCCTGGCTGGTGGGGCTCAGTGGTTGAGCATTGACCTCTGAACCAGGAGGTCACAGTTTGCTTCTTGGTCAGGGCCCAGCCCTGGGTTGTGGGCTCGATCCCCAGTGTGAGGGATGCAGGAGGCAGCCAATCGATGATTCTCTCTCATCATTGATGCTTCTATCTCTCCCGCTTCCTTCTTCTCCGAAATCAATAAAAAGTCAATTAAAAATCTATTAAACAACTAGAAACACAACCCCAAAGAAACCAACTTGTAAAACACTGCTGAGATGGGCTGTGCAGGGAGGATGAATACACAGCCAGCGCCCGTGCCCCACCTCGGTCCCATGTACTTGGGGCTGGTTCCCCTCTTTCCCAGTCAGAGGACCTGGGAATCTGGTCACTGACATTTATCTGTGTTCAAGCCGAGAGGAGCGTTTTCGGGGAGAGCTGGGAGGAGGAAGGGTTACTGGGTAATTTGATGTGATTGCTAACAAGCCTGTTCTCCTCCCCATCGTTCCCATGGTGATTTTTCTCGTTAGGCGTTGCATTGATCTTGTGAGTTTTAATTAGACTCTAATCGTCCCCAGGAGCACAGAGGGTTGTGAGTCCTTAGTACCTTTTTAAATGGAATGTTTGTTGATGATGGGGTAACAGGAAATGGTAGAGCAGTGATTCTGTTGAAATCTGCTACATTGCTGGATTCCCTTCCATAGATAGAAGGGTGTCGTGGAAGGAGAAGAATTAGTAGTAAGTGGTTTTGCTTTTTTTTTTCCTCATGAAAATGTCAATGCAGAATTCCTTAGGGATTACCTGGCAAAACTTTGCTTTTTAGAATTCACTTAAGAAGATAGGTCATGCCAAAACCAGTGTGGCTCATTGGATAGAGCGTCGGCCTGTGGACTGAAAGGTCCCGGGTTCGATTCCGGTCAAGGGCATGTATCTTGGTTGCAGGCACATCCTCAGTAGGGGGCGTGCAGGAGGTGCTAATTGATGTCTCTCTTTGATGTTTCTAACTCTCTATCCCTCTCCTTCCTCTCTGTAAAAAATCAATAAAAATATGTTTAGGTCACGTCGGTTCCCAGTCAGGGGCCTTAGCCTGGGAGAGACTGGAGACAGACAATGGGCTTCCTTCAAGGGCTCAAGAACCTGGCATCATCTGGAAGCAGCAGACAGTGCACTTAGGTCCGTGCGTGTGCTAGTGCGTGTTTTCAAGCATGTCCTGCGTGACTAAGGAAACACAAATTCAGTTAAAAGCGTTGCTAAATTCCTGAGAGCCTTCTAGAATTACATATCTTCTCAGTAATCAAAAGATAGAAAATACAACCACTGCCATAGGAGGTGGTACATTAATTTTTTAACATTAAAAAACACTTCCTATCCTTGAAATGATCAGGAACCACCCTTCCGAGCTATGTATCGGAGTAGCACTGATGGAAGCTTAGAGAGATGGAGGATAAAGGAGTTTCTCCAAAAGCATCTATGAGAGAACTTTCTGGAAAAGAAATGATTGACGTTGGTAATAATGTCCAAAATGCACCGCTTCTAAACAGTCCCCATGACCGTGTCATGCCGGCCCCTAGCCTTAGAGGCAGAGGAAGTTCGTTTCTCCCTGGCTTCTTCCTGTACCCCTTCCCTCCCAGCATCTAACACGTGAAGCGCCATGTCAATCACTGGTGATGGACATTAACTCTCCGCCGGAAGACAGAACAGGCTGGGCTCTTAACGTGTTAAGGTTCCAGGTATCAGGAGGAGGGAGACAGAGCCTTGTTTCTGGGGTGGCGGCTGGAACCTGGGACACTCTGGAGGAGGGGGATAGGAGTTACAGAGCCAGACACCTGCCATCGTGTGACAGCGAAGCTTGACCAAGCGTCCCTGTGTCCGGGTGTCACTCCTGACGTGGAAGGGGTTGGGGCTGGGGGGAGTCTGGAGCAGGGCGGCCTCTGGATTGGAGTCTCCAGAAGGAGGAGGCCCGGAGCGCCTGGCAGTGCACAAGCGGCCTGTGTGTCCCCAAATAGGGTGCAGGGGTAGCTGGGAGAGGCGGGCAGTTAACGGGCAAGATCCCCCCTTTCTCTGAGTTGACCTGTCGACCTGCAGCTGTGAGGTCTCTGAGAAAGAAGTCTTCCCGTGTCTACTTCTCCATGGAGTGTCGCTGATACATGCGTGGCGCCTCCTGAATGTGTGTGGCCAGGCGTTGGGCAGACGCTGGCTGCCAGGGGAAGGAAGAGTAAGCCCTCCAAATTGGAGAGGGTCCCTGAGATGTCCTCTAACCCAGCCTCCCACCGCATCCAGGAGCCCTTTGAAAGGCACCACCCGGAGGTCTGGAACATGGATTGTTTTCAGCGGGAGGTCCAGTTCTCATTTGCACATGTGACGTGAGCAGAGGCAGCACACGGCGGGCCTAACCCCGGCCTGTGTCTAACTCTCAAGGTTCTCCTTTGGCTTCATTAGAACAATGCGTGAGGCTCCGCCCGCGTGGCCCAGGGGTTGAGCGTTGGCCTGGGAACCAGGAGGTTGCTGGTTCGATTCTTGTTCATGGCACAGGCCTGGGTTGTGGGCTTGATCCCCATGGTGGGGGTGTGCAGGAGGCAGCTAATCAATGGTTCTCTCTAATCATCGGTCTCTCTCTTTCTCTCTCTCTCTCTCCTGCCTCCATTCCTCTCTGATATCAAGAAAAATACTGTATTTTCCGGAGTATAAGACGACTGGGCATAGAAGATGACCCCCAACTTTTCCAGTTAAAACATAGAGTTTGGGATATACTCACCCTATAAGTCTACACCCGGTGTATAAGACGACCCCTGACTTTTGAGAAGATTTTCCTGAGTTAAAATGTCGTCTTGCCGAAACTGGTGGGAAATGGGTCCCTTCCATTTCTGTAGTGCTGGGGTCTGTTCCGGTGCTTGACATGGTCTTCAGAATCTACCTGGGCCTGATTTCAAGCTCAGATTCCTGAGTGTCCGCCCAGGATTTCCTCTCAGACCTCTGGGGAGGGTCTGGGAATCGGCGTCTCCTTGGTCGCGGTGTGTGAGGACAAGGCTGTCCCCGGCTGGCAGGCCTCCAGAGCAGTGGTTCTCCACCTTCCTAAGCCCGCGACCCTTGCACACAGCTCCTCATGGGGTGGTGACCCCCAACCATGAAATGTTGCTACTGTGATGCATCGTGACGTAAATATCTGCATTTTCCGATGGTCTTAGGCCACCCCTGTGAAAGGGTCATTCGACCCCCAAAAGGGGTTGCGACCCACAGGTTGAGATCCGCTGCTTCAGAGTGTTGGTGAGCTGAGCAAACTATCCAGTATTGAGAAGCACTCAGCTTTATTATTTTTATTTTTATTTTTTTAAATATATTTTATTGATTTTTTACAGAGAGGAAGGGAGAGGGATAGAGAGCTAGAAACATCGATGAGAGAGAAACATCTATCAGCCGCCTCTTGCACACCTTCTATTGGGGATGTGCCCCCAACCAAGGTACATGCTCTTGACCGGAATCGAACCTGGGACCTTTCAGTCCGCAGGCCGACGCTCTATCCACTGAGCCACACCGGTTTGGGCAGCACTCAGCTGTAAATACTTCCATAGCTCGCCTTTTCCTGGCGATTTCTGTGTCCGCTGGCCTCTGGCCCCCCAGCCTCCCCCTCCCGTGGACCACTCTCCCCCCATCCCTCCAAGCACACCTGCTCTCTCAAGGCTCCCCGGGAGCTGGGATTTCCACGGCCCAACAGGCTCCCCCGGGCCTCCAGCCTCCGAGCAGAAGCGGTTTGTGCTGGTTAATGCCCGTCCGGGGAGACGGAGGGGGGGATGATCACAGGAGGGGGAGCCATCTGAAATGCAGTCTGAGGGCTGCCTTTGTGCAGAGCCTTGAACCTGTTCTGCTTGTGGGACGCCCGCCCGGGGAGAGAGGCGCATCTCGGAAGCTGGGGCCGATGGATGAGACAAACGTCTCATTGTTCCCGCGTTTGAAAGCCCCCCCCACTGCCCCCCCCTTCCCCCTCGGAGCCAGCTGCGCGCTCTGTGGCCGGATCCTGACGACGAAATTCACTTTGCTCAGGTCCAACCCACATGGGATGTGGAGTCTCTGGAACAACTTGATGCACAATGAATCACTTGGCTGCTATCAGTGCCCAGAATTGCTCTGTGTTTGATTTCACTGTGTCTGCTCTGGGGACACCTGAGCTTCCGTGCCAGCTTGGGCAGGCCCCCTTGCCTCTGTCTTGTCTCTGCTCCGGGCCTCAACTGTGCATACAACCTCCTCCTGTCTGGTTATGAACCGTTACAGAGTCCCTCATGTGTGTTTTTTTTAGCCATGAAGTGAGTTGGTCTATGACCCCTCTGGCACCAAGGGGTGCTCTGTGGGGAGACACAACGTGAGCCAACTGCGCTGAGTCAGAGGCCTCTCCTCTGTATCCCTGCTGTGACCCCCCCTTCAGAAGGCCAGCACGCACCCTGGAGCCAGCCTCCTGATTTCAGGTCCTGGCGCAGCCACCAACAGCTGTGTGATCTTGGGCAAGTTACTTAATCTTCCTGTGCCCCAGTTTCCTTTTATGGGAAATGGCAAGATAGTGCCCCCTTCATAAGCGTATTTTGAGGATTCAATGCGTACAGTCAGATGAAGCTCTTAGAACCGTGATTGGCATATCCTCAGTTATGTGTAAGAGCTTATCACTTTAATATATTTTTTATTGATTTTTCACAGAGAGGAAGGGAGAGGGATAGAAAGTCAGAAACATCGATGAGAGAGAGAGACATCGATCAGCCGCCTCCTCCACGCCTCCTATGGGGATGTGCCCGCCACCAAGGTACATGCCCCCGACCAGAATCGAACCCGGGACCTTTCAGTCTGCAGGCCGACGCTCTATCCACTGAGCCAAACCGGTCTCGGCAAACTTATCACTTTAGATGTCTAAAGACTTGTTTCCCGGGTTCATAGTTTTAGCTGGCTATCTCCCCTCTTGGGTAAATGGGTTCCTCTCACCCAGCAGGGGAGTGGAGGGCTGCCTCTCAGGGGTCTGGGAACGCCTTCCTGCCAGGATTTCATATAAAATTCGCTCCCCTCACCCCCACCCGCCTTTTCTCAGTTTTCCTCAAAGCCCTTCGCACAGGAGTTTGCAGCGACTTTTAGCCCTGCTTTTGCCTCAGGCTTCTGAGCTCACAGGCGGTTGGTTGGATTCCCCTCTTGAAGGTGTAAACAGAAGTGGCAAGATGTTTACCCTTGAACCTGAGCATGTTGTAATGGGAGCAAACATGTCGCAGAGAGAAGCAACTCAACCCCAGAGATGTAGTAGGCTTGCATTTGATTGTCCTGGAGGCTCTTTCTTGATGTCTTTCACCACAGTCTTACTTTGATGGTGCTGTTCAAGTTGCCTGTGATGGATCACACTGTTTAGAACCAAGAGTGGTGGAAAGAAAGATGTTTGTAAGTCTGCACAGGGTTTGTGTGGCTTGTACACACGGAGACCACCTTGCCTGGGTCTTCTCCCGCCTTTTAATGTCACAGTGCAGACAGGGGTTGTTGCAACTGTTGTGTGCCACATCACAGTGTTTTGGTCAACAGTACACCACATACCTGATGTTTGCCCCCCAAAATCACAATGGAACTGAAAAATTCTCCGGCCTAGTGACATGCAGCTGTTCTAACATCATAGCAACTGCGCGTTACTTACGTGTTTGTGGCGATGCTGGTGCACAGTGTTTACAGTGTCTCCAGCGTGGACAGCATGTCCTGGGCCTTCACACTCAACGCCCCTCCCTCACTGACTCATCCAGAACAACTTCCAGTCCCGCAGGCTCCATTGATGGTAAGCGCCTTTTACGGGTACACCACTTAAACTCTTTATACTGCATTTCTACGGAACCTTTTCTACATTTAGATCCTTTTCATTGTGTTCCAGCTGCCTGCAGCATTCAGTACAGTAACATGTTGTACAGGTTTCTAGCCTGGGAGCTGTAGGTGCCATACAGACTAGGGGTGTGTGTGTGTGTGGTGTGTGTGTGTATGTGTGTGTGTGTGTGTGCTGTGATGTTTGCACAGGGACAGACTCACCTAATGATGCTTTCCTCAGAGCGTATTCCTGTCATAAGTGATGCATGGCCGTAATTCCACCATAATAATGGAACGCGTCCAGTAGTGAATCTGGGTTCATTGCCCATTTATCGCTCCGGGAGAGCAAGGACCTCATCTTACTCATCACTTCGGTGCCCTCCCTTCGAACTGTGCCTGGCACCTGGCAGGGGCTCAGTCAATCTTAGCTGACTGAATGTATAAATGAGTTGGCCGTGAAGCATCCTCCTGCAGGGAGTTGCCTGCTACTTCTGTAATGATCAGGTGTGTTTGTCACACACAGGCTGCTTGCTGGAGGGGGGTGGGGGTGGGGGAATAGCAATGGAGACCTGTCATGGAAACTGCTCTTCATCATGGCTATTACCCCTCCACCACAGGATAACCAGTGTCCCCAAATCAGGTAGGAGTGTAGGGGTGCACAGAGAAGGCTTGCATTCAGAATGAATCTCAGTGAATTGATGAAGCGAAGTGAACCTTTCATAACTTGACCAATTCCTGGCACATAACCCCCTCCCCCCGCCTCCCCCCCCCCTCATCGATACTACTTCACAGAGACAACGCTCACGAGAAAGTGCCTTCATGCTCTGATCTTCTCAAAAATTCTGGGTTTTTCTCGGAAATTATGCTAAATTATAAACCTGGACTCTGATCATAGCCAATTGGAAATGTTTGGTTCGAATGCCTGAGCAGAGTGGGGGCAAATGTGTAGAACATTCTAGTGTCTATTTCATTCCCTGCTTCTCCCTTAAAAAACGATCGAGGTCAAGCCAGTCAGCACCCTTTTCACAGCCCATGGGCTCCCAGCCTCATTGGCCCGAATCGTGGCTCTTGGTGTGAACAGCCCTCTCTGCTCTCAAGTCAGACTTTGATGGCATCTAGCGATTCCCCGAACACATCCGGTGATGAGACCATGTGAGGGCGCCCTGAGCCGGCTGCGTGTGTAATCTCGGTTCTCTCTCGGGACGGCTTGTCCCAGCTGAGTCTCTTGCAGGACACACCAGCCTGTCGGGGAGTCAGTGTGGTTGCACAGACAGAAACCGGCCCCCCAGCCCTGCTTGAACCAACTCATCTTCAGACGAAGGGCCCTTCTGTCGCTGGCACTCTGCAGAGCAGTCGGCGTGAGGTTACGTCTCACCCTCGGGCGGGCGGCCTTCGGGGTGAAGCCACCCTGAACATGGGATGAAACCCGCACTTCAGCTGATCTTGTCTTAGCCGCTGACTCACTGTCCTGTGGATAAAACCCGAGCAGGAGGAAGTCAGAGAGGACGTGGGCTCCCGGGAACGGTGGTGGCCGTGACTGAGAGGTGAACCACCTCCGGGTCATTCCAGCTGACTCCTGGGAGCCTTCCCCACCGTCAGTGATCGTCAGGGTTTCTGACAAGGTGATGTCCAGGAAGTGGTTCAGGTGACAGTGGGGAGAGCCCTTTGCATCCCATACACACACACACACACACACACACACTCATACACACATACACTTACATACACACACACTCACACACACACACTCATTCACACATACACTTACACACACACACATACACACACACTCACACTCATTCACACATACACTTACACACACACACACTCACACACACACACTCATTCACACATACACTTACATACACACACACACACTCATTCACACATACACTTACACACACACACACATACACACACACTCACACTCATTCACACATACACTTACACACACATACACACACATACACACACACTCACACTCATTCACACATACACTTACACACACACTCATTCACACATACACTTACATACACACACACATACACACACTCACACTCATTCACACATACACTTACACACACACTCACACATACACATAAACACACACACATACATACACGCACACACTCACACACACACTCATTCACACATACACTTAAATACACACACACTCACACATACACACACACACTCATTCACACACACACTCATTCACACATACACTTACATACACACACACATACACACTCACACACACACTCACACATACACACACACTCCCTCTCTCATACACACACACACACACACACACACACATCATTCTGCGAGGAGGCCCGGCTTCATTTTTGGGGGGGACTGTAAGATGCATGACTGACTGCTCTTTATCTGTTTCTGCTCGTAACCTGCTAAAATCTCTCCATGTGCTGGGACACGCAAAGGCACCCAAGGACTCGGAGGCTACAAACCCAAGTGAATAAAACTGGGGCCAGGACCGAGACCGGTGTGGCTCAGTGGATATAGCATCAGCCTGCAGACTGAAGGGTCCCAGGTTCGATTCCGGTCTGGGGCATGTACCTTGCTTGCGGGCGTATCTCCACTGTGGGGCGTGCAGGAGGCGGCTGATCCATGTCTCTCTCTCATCCATGTCTCTGACTCTCTATCCCTCTCCCTGCCTCTCTGTGAAAAATCAATAAAATATATTTTAAAAAAAAACAAAAAAAAAAATGGGGCCAGGAGCCTCTGTGAGCATTCCTTAGGAAGCGGATGGAAATGGGAGGATTCGCTTCCTCTGAAAACGATACAGATACGGCGATCATAGACTCGCAGGCCTGGAAATGAGCTTGAGGCCCTTCTCCTTCTGGAGGTCTGGGCCTGGGGGAGTCCCGCACCCCCCCTCGGGGTGCATGGGATGTTGCAGCAGGACCAGGGCCTCTGCGTCCAGGTGGCAGGAGGACTGGCCTGCACGGCGCCCAGACCCCGGGAGGCAGTTTTGTGCGGGGAGAGGCTCCGGGAGGGAGGGTAGAGCGAGAGGTGGGGGACGCCGTCTTCCTTCTCCTGCGTAGCTCTCCTGTCCTTAGACCCGTCCGGCTGGGCCTCAGCCGAGTGTCGGGCCTGTAGCCCCGCGTGTCCCCGCGGTGGCTTGTGAAGTTGTTTTATCCCGTCCTGCGTGCGGCTGCGGCTGAGCACCTGTTTCACCCCGAGACCCGCTTCCCACCTTGACCTTGTGGTCTCTGGCGGGAACGCCAAGACCCGCTTCCCACCTTGACCTTGTCGTCTCTGGCGGGAACGCGCAGGCCCCGGGGCTGGATTTTAACCTCTGTAACGTTACAATGTAAACACCGCACCGGAGCCTACGTGTCTTTTTTTTCTTTTTCTTTTTAAATGAGTATTTATTTATTTATTTATTTATTTATTTTAATATATTTTATTGATTTTTTTACAGAGAGGAAGGGAGAGGGATAGAGAGTTAGAAACATCGATGAGAGAGAGACATCGATCAGCCGCCTCCTGCACGCCACCAACTGGGGATGTGCCTGCAAGCAAGGTACATGCCCTCCACCCGGAATCAAACCCGGGACCTTTCAGTCCACAAGCTGACGCTCTATCCACTGAGCCACACCGGTTTTGGCGGGAGCCCCCGTGTCTGACGTTTCCCTTCCCTTTGGCACCTGGGGAGCGGGGTGGCTGTGGGTGTGCCCGCCGGGGTACTGCCGGCGCGGTGGGTCAGCCAGGCCTGGTGTCCATGTGCCGGCTCCGCTCCAGGCGGGCCCTGGCAGCCACGGGGACATCGCGCCAGGCCGCGGCGAGCGGAGAGCAGATGGGCTCTTCGCCGAGGTCTTGATCATCAGAGGGAAAAGCCCAAACCCTCGGATGCTCGTCCGGCGCTGAAACGGCAAACTCCAGAGCCATCGGGTCGTGATTCGTCCTGGTTCCGTCCGCCTCCGGCGCGTCCTGGCCTGGGCCACGCGGTTGTCTCGCTCTGTCCCTGCACGGTGCCCGCACCGCCGTCCCCTGAGCCACCCCGCTTTGGCCAGGCCCTGCCATGCGGTCCCCCAGGGCTGCCTCAGAGCGCCCTCCCTCCCTCCCTTCCTGCCCACCATCCACGTCCACCACCCTGGCACCTTGCCTCTCCATCACCCCTGAGGATGCCCACTCCCCTGAAGTCGCTCACACTCTGTGTCTGCACCTGCGTGCTCAGCGTGAAAAGATGGCCTGGGCGAGGCAAGAACTAGGCATGTGTGGGGTCCATAGATCCAGGAGCTGTTAAAGGGGAACGGGGGAGGGGGATTTGGAAAGGGGGAGGGTACCCCCTGAGGCTGTGTCTTTAAGGTCTGAGCGGCAACCGGTTGTGGTCACAGTCATGTGAGGGTGCCACTTCCCACAGTGAACTTCACTCTGAACCTGGGCACGTCTGATTGCCTCATCAGAGGGGACCCCCATCTGCCACCTCATCCCACACTGCCCCCTGCAGGGCTGTGTGCCCAGCCTGGGGAGGAGGGCATGCACCTGAAAAGAGGGGAGGTTATGTGAGCCAGGCCGGGCACACAGGAGGTCCCTCCTCAGTGATGGTCACGGTCACGATCTGTCCACTCTAGGTGAGGAGGGGGCCCGCACTTGCAGCTCTTTGTGTGCTTGGTCGAGGGCAGGAGGCACGTTATTTCCTGCCACCACCCCCTCCCCCATCCCTACCCCCCCCCAGGGCACCTGGCCCACTGCTTTGCCTGCAGCAGCGGGTACTCAGGAACTACCTCTGGCATGACTGATGGGGCGAGGCGACTGTCCCTGGAAACGGAAGGGAAGGAGATAAATTCATCACAAGGCCTGTAACTGGGAAAACGGTAGATCCGGTGAACGCGTGTTTAATGAGACTTTATAGCTTCCCTCTCACTTTTTAAATCAGTCTCTGTGATGAGCTCAAGGCGAGTCTCTGCATTAAAATGTAATTTGTCCAACTCAGAAACCAACGGCTCCAACCAGCCGTTTGGTGCGGGGAGGTTGGGGGGAGTCCCCCAGGCATGAGCCCTCCTGCTGGCTCGGCCTGGCTTCAGTGGCAGGTGGCCTCGCTGTCCCCTCTCGGCAGCTCCGAGGTCGTCAGCTGGCAGATCGGGGAAACTGGAGCGCAACCCTGGAGCCTGCACGTGGCGGGCAGCTCAGTCGTAATCCCGAGGATTAATCGTCTCGATGACCCCATGATCTCTGGTGTGGACTGGCCACTTTCAGGAGGAGACAGAGTTTTCCAGACACCGTCCACCCCCCTGCCGCCCTGCCCAAGCCCCCATTTGTAGATTTCCGGCCGAGCACTAAGAAATTCAAGAGGGCAGCCCCCCAGGCCGGCTGTGTTTTGGGGCATTTAAGGAAGCGCTCATTTTGTTGTCCTGTGTAACCCGGAGACTTTTAAAGGTGGCCTGAAATTGGGGCAGAGTCTGCGCCTTCCTCATTGCCTGTTTCATTCCTTTAACCGCCGGTGTGGTGGCCATGTGGGAGGTGCTGGGGACATGGGGTCTGTCGGGAGGGGAGGCAGGAGCGGATGGCGTCAGTGAAGGCGTGGAAGGAGGACAGGGCAAACGTGGGGGGGAGGGATGTGGAGGAGTGCGGGGGAATGGCTGCACCTTCATTCTGTGCTGGACGGAGAGCGGGCTGGGGTGACAGGTGGACGGAGAGCAGGCTGGGGTGACAGGAAGGACAGGGAGTCTGTGGCTCAGCAGGCAGCTGGAGCTCTTGGAGGATCCGGAGCCGGGAATGGCTACCGACGGGGCGGTAGTGAGAGAGATGTGGTGCCTGAGACCCACCCCACCCAGGCGTGAGTTTGCTGCAGAACCAGCCTCGAGGAAGAGGCAGGGGGGCGGGGGCCCCAGAGTGGAGGGCTCGGCTGAGGCAGCTGTAAGAGCGTCGGGACTGTGCAGAGGAGACACAGATAGCAGAGGGGAGGTGGCGGCAAATGTTGGAGTCGGGGGACCAGGGGAGAAGGAGACGGGATGGTGGGCAGCCGGCCTCCCCGGGGGGCGAGGGGACAGGGGAGGCCACTGCAGGAGGTCAGCAGAGAGGTCACGAACCGGCGAGCCTCCGAGGACAGGGACCGCATCTGTGTCGCCGCTGGGCCGATGGCCCCCTTCTGTGCTCGCCCACCATGGTGCTCAGCACATGGGCCGCCTTCCGCGCTTCTGACTGGGTGCTCGGTGCGGCTGCAGGAGCGGGTGCAGGCACACCGAGGCCCCGAGGCCCTGGGATGGACAGGGGGCACCGCCAGGGGGCTGCCTGCCTTATGCCGGGTCCAGTCCATTGAGGCTGCTGTGCAAAAACACCGGAGACTGGGCAGCTTGCAAACAACAAAATGTGTTTCTCCCGGTGCTGGAGGCGGCGAGCTCACGATCGAGGCACCCGCAGGCCACGTTCCGGAGAGAATCCACCCACTTCCTGGCTCACAGAGCATCTCCCCGGGTCCTCACGTGGCGGAGGGTCCTCTCTCCTGAGGGTCCACTCTCGGGGCCCACACGCCTCCCGCAGGCGCCAGCAGTTGCTTATCCGCTGTCCAGTCGATGGCATTGGAGGCAGCAGGTAGGACAGACCGAGACACAGGGGAAGCGCCAGGCGGCCCCGGGCTGCGGGCAAACCCCAGGAGCCAGTGGAGCAAAGGGCGGGTTCTCCTCGGCCTCCAGAGGGACAGCACCGCCCTGCCAGCACCCGAGTTTCAGACATGGCGCCCCCAGAGCTGTCCCATCTGTTGTTTTAAGGCACCAGTTTGTGGTCCGTTGTCATGGCAACTTTAGGAAACAAAACACACAGGCCAACTTGCCTTTCCTTCAGCACTTCCTCCTGTCTCTCCCTACCTGCTCTCCTGGTGAGGTAGCGGCCTCAGACCGCCGGGGGCGAGGAGGCAGGGCCGGGTCGCAGAGCAGCGGCCTGGAGGTTCCCTCCACTGCGAGTGGGATGCATTAGAGCAGCGGTTCTCAGCCTTCCTAAGGCCGCGACCCTTTAAGACAGCTCCCCACCCATAAAATTATTTCCGTTGCTACTTCATCACTGTCATTTTGCCAATGTTATGAACTGTCATGTAAATATCTGATAGGCAGGATGTATTTTCATTGTTACAAATTGAACATCATTCAAGCATAGGGATTCATCACAAAAACAATACGTAATTATAGATTGTGAAATATTTATTTCTAATAACAAATAAATGACATTTTGTCTTGAATCGTGGTGTAGCATGGGCAACAGTCTTCATAGGACAAGAGTAAACGACATGGCTATACTTTGCTACACCGAGGAGCGGTGTGTTGGTTCCTAAGACCGTGGGAAATAGGTGTTTTCTGATGGTCTTAGGCGACCCCTGTGAAAGGGTCATTCAACCCCCAAAGGGGTCGCGGCCCACAGGTTGAGAACCGCTGCATTAGAGAGAAGTGTTGTCGGACCTGTTGCCAGAATGGGGGCCTTGGAGGTGCAGGAGGGTGAGAGGAAGCCAGGAGCCCGCCAAGAGTCGAGTGGGTAAAGGAAGGAGACTGAGGGCGAAATCCAATATATCTTCATGACTTTGAACTTGAAGGCTCTCTGATTTGGGAAGTTGTTCCTTGCTTTGGAGCAGTGGTTCTCAACCTTCCTAAGGCCACGACCCTTGCATACAGTTCCTCATGGGGTGGTGACCCCCAACCATGAAATGTTGCTACTGTGATGCATCGTGATGTAAATAACTGCATTTTCCGATGGTCTTAGGGGACCCCTGTGAAAGGGTCGTTCGACCCCCAAAGAGGTCGCGACCCACAGGTTGAGAACCGCTGCTTTGGAGAGTGTGTATGACTCTAATGAGGAAGTGGGGAGGCGTTTAGGAAGAATCGGGATCCCATTGCTAGCAGGGAAGCGGAAGAGGTGTCGTTTTTAGGGGTTTCTGGAACGTCAGCAGCTAGGAGAACCTGAAAGGAATAGAGTGGCACAGTTGGTGGGATGTCGGCACTCAGGGATTAGGATGAAGAGTTGATACTGTCCCGTGAGTCGTCCCCAAAGGTCAGAGTCTCTCCTATGTGACCGTGGATCTGAAGACACCATCCCCCTGGGGTGTGGTCAGGATTGCGTGTGCCTTGTGCCCATCACAGCGTGAATCCTGGGAGGACGGAGTTCTGAGGGGTGGGTTCTGGGAAGGGGGGGGGGCCATGGCAGCCAGAACTTACCTCCGTCACATGCACAAGAGGTTTGGAGTCTGCGGGTTTGACCACCTGAGCTTTGTGAAGGAGACGCAGTGTCTGTGAGCACATATTGTTCATGAATGATGGGATCGATGTTAGCACCCTCAGAACCAGAATCCCATTGGCCAAGGTTCTCTGTGCCACCCCCACCAACTGACATTTAAGGTCATTACCGCAGGAGACACACTTGCTTATGGCCTGTGACCCACAGAGAGGCCCGGCCAATGGACCAGTGGTGTGTGTGGAAGACGGTAAGGGCCATGAAGACAGCCACGCTTCCGTAGATTCTTTATCTCAGGGAAAAAGCCTTTTCTTTTTTTTTCTTTTTTTAAAATATATTTTATTGATTTTTTACAGAGAGAAAGGGAGAGGGATAGAAAGTCAGAAACATCGATGAGAGAGAGATATCGATCAGCTGCCTCCTGCACGACCCCCACTGGGGATGTGCCCGCAACCAAGTACATGCCCTTGACCGGAATCGAACCCAGGACTCCTCAGTCTACAGGCCGACGCTCTATCCACTGAGCCAGACCGGTTTCCGCGAAAAAGCCTTTTCTTCATCTATATCCTGGACTAAGACTACTTGTCCCCTGAACTGGTTATGTGAAAACAGTCACATGCACTGTGACTGGCGACATATTATTAGCAACAATGAGTCCCGGGAAGAGAGACTGGTATAGAACTGGAGAGGGGTGGACTACATTCAGTGCCTCTCATGGGTGTGGATTGGACAGAAGACGTTTGTGACAGAGGAGGTGCCCAGAAGAAGGAATGCAAGCAGAGGCGGGAAGGTGTGCCTTAGGGGGCATATTGTTCAGCTTGATCAGGTGGACGAGGATGGGGAGTGACTGAACATCTTCCGGCCAGTATTTGGGGTCCAGACCCAATCAGTGACTCTGGGGATTTGGTGCGGAATAATACCGTTAGAGACATCCTCATTGACCACACGCTAGTTTTCTCTCTCTCTCTCTCTTTTTTTTTAATGATTTTTTAAATATATCTTATTGATTTTTTTCACAGAGAGGAAGGAAGAGGGATAGAAAGTTAGAAACATCAGTGAGAGACACATCCATCAGCTGCCTCCTGCACACCCCCTACTGGGGATGCGCCTGCAACCAAGGTACATGTCCTTGACTGGCATCGAACCTGGGACCTTTCAGTCCGTAGGCCGACGCTCTATCCACTGAGCCACACTGGTCTCGGCGCTTGTTTTCTCTTTATGGACCAGAGAGGCACATTGTCCCTGAAATGCCTTAGCAAACGCCTGTCCCACGGAAGAGGGAGAGAGAGAAGCTCCGTGACCCAGATGCCAGCGCTTTATTCATCCCCCTCCTGTCTTACTTTATTCCATTTGCATGGATAAAAGTTAAAATGAAAATCAGAGGTTCAGAGAAAGGTGGCAGTGTACCCAAAGAGCGGTGCCAAAGCATCTGTTCATTCACATGGAGGTTTTAGCACTGAATTCAAGCTACCTATTGCCTTTCTCTCGTTGACTTTGCACTGATTTCCATGGCTGCTATGCAGACATCACCGAGCCGAGTATGACTGCCCCCCCCCCCACGCTTAATTAACATAATCTGATTCCTATGGGTTCTTTTTTTTAATATATTTTATTGATTTTTTTACAGAGAGGAAGGGAGAGGGATAGAGAGTTAGAAACATCGATCAGCCGCCTCCTGCACATCCCCTACCGGGGACGTGCCCGCAACCAGGATACATGCCCTTGACCGGAATCGAACCTGGGACCTTTCAGTCCGCAGACCAACACTCTATCCACCTGAGCCAAACCGGTTTTGGCTCATATGGGTTCTTTATATATATATATATATATATATTGATTTTTCACAGAGAGGAAGGGAGAAGGATAGAGAGTTAGAAACATCCATGAATCCATGAGAGAGAGACATCGATCAGCTGCCTCCTGCACGCCCCCCACCGTAGATGTGCCCGCAACCAATGTACTTGCCCTTGACCGGAATCGAACCTGGGACCTTTCAGTCTGCAGGCCGACGCTCTATCCACGGAGCCAAACCGGTTTCGGCTCATATGGGTTCTGAATGGCTTTGGTAAAATGGAACTGTGTGTGACACTGTTTGTATTTGTGGTTAGACGATGGATTCACTTCTGAAAACGTAACGAAGAGAAAACACGCAGAACATGCTGACCACCTGCCTGGCTTAATGCCATCAGCTTGTGCGGCTCTTAAAGCGCCCCCAGCTGCCTTTCCCCTGGGCACAGAGCACACTGTGGCCGGCGGGCAC
>JAAGEH010002530.1:591401-626167 GCA_011751065.1 Lasiurus cinereus | reverse complement strand
AGATTCTGCCGTGAAATGCATGCGTTCAGATTCTGCCGTGAAATGCACGCTCTCAGATTCTGCTGTGACATGCATGCTCTCAGATTTTGCGTGAAATGCATGCTCTCAGATTCTGCCGTGAGATGCATGCTCTCAGATTCTGCTGTGACATGCATGCTCTCAGATTTTGCGTGAAATGCACGCGTTCAGATTCTGCTGTGAGATGCAGGCTCTCAGATTCTCCTGTGACATGCATGCTCTCAGATTCCACCGTGAGATGCATGCTCTCAGATTCCGCCGTGAAATGCATGCATTCAGATTCTGCCGTGAAATGCACGCTCTCAGATTTTGCTGTGACATGCATGCTCTCAGATTTTGCGTGAAATGCATGCTCTCAGATTCTGCCGTGAGATGCAGGTTCTCAGATTCTCCTGTGACATGCATGCTCTCAGATTCCGCTGTGAAATGCATGCGTTCAGATTCTCCTGTGACATACATGAGTTCAGATTCTCCTGTGACATGCCTGCTCTCAGATTCTCGTGCTCTCTGCCAGCCGCTTTCCCGCTGAGCTTCAGGAAGACGGAGAGCTGGTGGCCTTGTCCTGCGAGGCCCCGGCTGTATGTGGGTCACGGTGCCTCCGATGGGAAGAGGACTCTCTTGGTGGGGATCGCTGTGGCAGCTGCAGCCGCATCTTGCCTCAAACCCAGAGCCTCGGGGAAGGAGGGCTCCCCCTCGCAGCTGCCACTGGGGATCGGAGCTCCCCCACAGTCACTCAGGACTGGGAAGGGTCTGGGCTCGGGCTAGGCGTTTCCTTCTCTCTCTGGTGCCTTGGCTGTCACGCCCTCGGTGGCTGAGGGCTGGCTGACTCCCCTCCCCCTCCAGCCTGGCCTCCTCTGGAGGTCTGGCAATCTGTCGGTCTGTCCTGGGCGGGTCCGCTTGCTGCCTGTCTTTGCCAGAAGGACTGCACGCGTGTCCTGCTCTTCCCAGCAGCAGCTGGAAGGGCTGCGTGTAGCTCTGGCTCCGGGTTTGCAGAGGGGCGTGAATTCTGCTGCTCTTGTCAAGAGCGGTGTCCAAACTTTCAAGGAGAAGCCTGCCGTGGTTCTTGTCGCCTGGAGGCTGATAGGACCGGGCACTGTCAGGGCACCTGGTGTTGTACCAGGCTGTACCAACATGAGCGGTTTCACCTGCTAGAACTTCAGTGTGTGGAGGGGTTAGAGCAGCGGTTCTCAACCTGTGGGTCACGACCCCTTTGGGGGTCGAACAACCCTTTCACAGGGGTCACCTAAGACCATCAGAAAACACCTATTTCCCATGGTCTTAGGCACCAACACACCGCTCCTCGGGGTAGCAAAGTGTAGCAATGTAGTTTACTGTTGTCCTACGAAGACTGTTGCCCATGCTACACCACGATTCAAGAAGAAATTTCATTTATTTGTCATTAGAAATAAATATTTCACAATATATAATTACACATTGCTTTTGTGATGAATACCTATGCTTTAATGATGTTCAATTTGTAACAATGAAAATACATCCTGCCTATCAGATATTCACATTACAGTTCATAACAGTAGCAAAATGACAGTGATGAAGTAGCAACGGAAATCATGTTATGGTTGAGGGTCACCACCACAACGAGGAGCTGTCTTAAAGGGTCGCAGCATTAAGAAGGTTGAGAACCACTGGGTTAGAGGTTCGGGTTAAGACTGGGACTGTGTTCCTTTATATGTCAACTCCAGGGACCTCGTCAACGCGGCCACAGAAGCCGCCTGGGCGGGCAGGGCCGCTGCACCTGTTGAAGCTCATGGGGCCCAGCGAGCTTGGGAGACAGAGGAGCCAGTCTGAGACACCAGGCACCTTGCTGATGTGGAGGGCCTGGCTGACGTCACTTCCTCTTTTCCGTATCACAGTGAAAGTCGGTTGTGGGCTCCATCCCCAATAGGGATGTACATGAGGCAGCCGATCAGTGATTCTCTCTCATCATTGATGTTTCTATCTCTCCCTCTCCCTTCCTCTCTGAAATCAATAAGAAAATATTTTTTTAAAAGAAAGAGAGAGGTAGAAGGGTGGGCTCTGGGTAGAAGGAGGGCAGTGGTGCCAAAAGGGCAGTATACTTAGGTACAGTGGGGGCTCTGAAGAACTCACAGACTCAGAGTCAGGTTTAAATAAACTCCAAAATATTGCTTAATTTTTTTTTTTTTTTTTGCCCTTTGAGGGTGAATCTGCATTTCTCAGCATGTTGTGCCCCAGGTTGTGTAACCCAGCGAGTCTGGTGTCTGCAGGGAAGGGAGGCAGATCGCAGATCGCAGATCCGGGGGCCGTATCTGTGCATCCGGTGTGGATCGGACGGCAGGGCTGTCCCCTTCTCCTGCCAGCGTCTTCGCTGGTGTCGCCCTGGGAGCCGAGGCCTGGCTGGCTGTGGCGGGGGAGGGAGGGAAGGGTAGGCCTCCCCAGACGTAAATGCCCAGCCTGGATGAATTTTTAATGGGCATCCATTCCGCTTCTCCAGAGAAACCCTTAGCTTCTTGGAAAATCCAGGCTGCGTGCTGCTGATGACTGACGTTCTCTTTCCTTCCCCCCTCTCTCGCCTTCCCACCCGCTGGCAGCTGCCCGTACCTCGCCGTGAGAATCACCCCGGCCATTCCCGTGGTTGGCGGCATCCTGTTCTTCTTCGTGATGGGGACCCTGCTCCGCACCAGCTTCAGTGACCCCGGAGTCCTGCCGCGAGCCACGCCCGATGAGGCCGCCGACCTGGAGAGGCAAATAGGTAACTGGGGGGTGGCCTGCTTTTCCCCTCGTCCCCCCTCCCGTGCTCAGCGCGGGCGCCCTGCCAGAGAGCCGGGGCGCTGGCGGGATGAGGCGGAGTCCCCGGAGCCTTCGAGCACTCTGCCCGCAGGAGGCCCGGAGGAGGTGGGCTGGAAGGTGGTCAGAGGTAAGGCAGGACGGCTGGAGGTGCCCCCCCGGCCAGCAGCGCCCCTGAGCCCCGTTGCCTACCATCCCGGGAACCCTGGTGTCCGCAGTCCTGAACATCTGTGGCCAGAGCCTGTGCTCCGTCCTCCTTTGTGTTTTTTGTTTTGTTTTGTTTTTTAAAATATATTTTATTGATTTTTCACAGAGAGGAAGGGAGAAGGATAGAGAGTTAGAAACATCAATGAGAGAGAGACATCTGATCAGCCGCCCCCTGCATGCCCCCTACTGGGGATGTGCCCGCAACCAGGATACATGCCCTTGACCAGAATCGAACCTGGGACCTTTCAGTCCCCAGGCCGATGCTCTATCCACTGAGCCAAACTGGTTTTGACATCCATCCTCCTTAGTAATCGGCGTAGCCGAACCCTGGCCCCCGCGTAGAGATTGGAAGCTGAGACGAAACGGCCAAGAAATCTGAAGCTCCTGGCTCATTGCTCCGGCCGGGACCGGAATCTCTTTCTCAGTAAAGAGAGAACACAGATGCGTATTTGCGATCTGTGTATTGAGATGAACAGCTTTCGTCTTCCTGGATAATGAAATCCTGTGATGGACGGTTTGCCGCCCTCCGCTTGAAAGCTATTAAGACAAATCTCAGTCCCTCGCCCAACAGACTTTTAAAGTCCTTTTTTTTTTGCTGTTAGATGGGAGCTCTTTCTTGAAGTGGGCACTTGTGAACTTGTAGCTTTGGGGGACGCGGTGATCATTGGACAGGAGGGGCAGAGGGCAGTGAGGGCCTAAGAAGGTTAGGTGACGCATGGAAAACCGTGGACAGACGCCCTCTCCCTGCCCGCACCCCCACTTGTGCATCCCAGCTCAGCCTCCCTCAGCTGAGAGATCCCCATGGCCACAGGGAAATGGGATACAGGCCTGGGCCTCAGTAGATGGCATCTGCTCTGGTCTACCCTCCCCAGGCACAGCTGTGTCCTTCTCTGACTTCCGTCTCCATCCCTCGTCTCTGTCCCCAGGAGGAGCGCAGTAGGGGAGCTGACGGTGGGCGCTCATGGGGAGTAGTCGGTGGGAAGCAGCCTTCCTGTGTCCTGAGGCAGGGAGGATACATGCCCTTGACCGGAATCGAACCCGGGACCTTCGAGTCCGCAGGCCGACGCTCTATCCACTGAGCCAAACCGGTTTCGGCTGCATCTGGGATTTCAAATAATCCATGCTTTCAGGCTTTGCATTTACAGCACATTAACAATTCCTAACGGCTGTCACTGAACTTGATCACCTCCAAGCACGTTTGTGGGGAGGAAGTTAAATGGGAGAAAGTGGCCGAGCCAGAGCCTCGAGCGCAGGTTTCCCGGCCTCAGCCCTCCTTCTTCTCTGGCTGACATGTCAGGGGGGACAGGTCTCAGGCCCAGTGTCCTCCGGGGAGCAGGACTAGCCCGTAGGAGCTGCGCTGATGGGCCATGTCACGGGAGCGCGCACCCCCAACTCGGGGGGACCTCAAAATGTTAGGCGAGCCGAAACCAGTGTGGCTCAGTGGATAGAGCGTCAGCCTGCGGACTGAAAGGTCCCAGGTTCGATTCCTGTCAAGGGCATGTGCCTTGGTTGCGGGCATATCCCCTGTAGGGGGCGTGCAGGAGGCGGCTGATCGATGTCTCTCCCTTATCGATGTTTCTAACTCTCTATCCCTCTTCCTTCCTCTCTGTAACAAATCAATCAAATATATTTTTAAAAAACAAACAAATAACAACAACAACAAAAAACATGCGAAGTGAAAGAGGCCCGATCAGAAGACTCTGGGTTGTGTTTACATGATTCTGTTTACATGCCACGTCCAGAGAGGGCAGATCTTTAGAGAGAGAGAGCAGGTTGGCGATGGCCGGGACTGGGGCGGGGGGAGGGGAGGGGGGAGGAAGGGGAATGAGGGTGGAGGCACACAGACGTGCGGGGACTGTGGGGAGGAATGACAAGGACCTGGAATTAGCTGGCGGTGATGTTTGTGCGAGCGGATGGGTTTGCCGAAACCATTCTGCTCCACGTTTGTGACGGGTCCTACGCTATCCTAACCCCCCGGTGAGGGTGTGTAAGTCATAACACAGTCACCCGCCGGCGGTGACAAGGGAGGAGGAAGATGGCTCACCGCTCGGAGCTGTGTGACCCGAGGCTGGTCTGCATCTTCTCAGCACCACACCCCCTGCTCTCGTCCGCACGTGGGGACGGTGACCCGCGTTCTGCCGGGTTCTGGTCGGGTCAGCTCGGAGAATGGTGGTACTTTCCCAAGAGAAAGGATCCTCTCTCCCCACCCAGTTCTCTCTCACCTCCCACACACAGATTCTCCTAAAACCCACCCGCAGTGTGACAGGAGCGAGGGACAGTGCGGTCGTGGGGGTGTGATACTTCATGAGAAGGGGGAGGAGGGGAAAGAGAAGGGGCAGGGGAGGGGGAGGAGGAGGAGGAGGAGGAGGAGGAGGAGGAGGAGGAGGAGGAGTTGTTGTTGTTGTTGTTGTTGTTTTTCGACGGTGGAAAGTAACATTATGTTTCAGTGAAATCCGAGCCCAGTTATTGTGCTGTCTAACTAAAAGCAGGAAAAATGAGGCGTGGGAACTTTTTATTATGCGGGGTATTCATTCTGATGGTTTGTAGTATACCTCTATGTCTACGCACAGAAGCCCATCACAGCCCACCATGGCCTGAGGCCAGCCCCCTGGGCATCTGTTAAAGGTTTGCCGAGCCTCTGACCACTCCATCTTCAGCTCCCGGCGAGGAGGAGGCTGTGTGTCTGCCTTGACAGGTCCCTTGAAAGGCCTTGCACAGCTTTTTTCGGAAAGAGCGGTCCTGGTGACTGACACGGCCGTCAAACAGGCAGCAGAGAAGGCCACGGGCCTGGGGAGGTCTGGCCGGTCCCTGCATCCTGCTTGGAAACGCGTCTGGAAGCTCCGTTTCTTTCGTTCACGCGGACAGCGGGCGCTCAGCGGCGGGGGTGGGATCGGAGCGTTGGGGATGGGCCTCTCCCGGCAGCAGAGCATCGGCCTCCCTCTGCTCACGTCCACGTGCACCGGGCACCGTCTTTCCCAGCCCCTCGACACCCCCAAACTTTAGAACAAAAGCCCGGCAGTCACCCACGGGCTGAAATGGGCCTGGTCTGGCGGAGGGACTCCCAGAACAAGGCTGGTCACTTAGGAAACTCTCCTGACGCCAAAGAAGGGGCGTGCTTGGGGCGGGCGGGACTGTTCACTGGGCGCTTCTGCTCCCCGGCCAGAAAGCACGCTGCAGACTCACTGCGAGGGCGTGTGTGTGTGTGTGTGTGTGTGTGTGTGTGTGTGAGAGTGTGTGTGTGTGTGTGTGTTCTTCTCTGTCTCTGTCTCTCTCCATCTCTTGCCCTCCCTCTCTCTCTGTCCCTCTCTTCCTCCAGCCCTCCCTCTTACTTCTCCCCCTTCCTCCCTCCTCCTCCATCCTCACGCCTCCTCCCCCTCCTTTTCTTTCCCCCTCCTCCTTCTCTTTTCCTCCTGTTCAGTCTCCCTCCCTCATCCTCCCATCCCCCCCTCTTTTGGTCAGGCTCTCATACCAAACGCATTCTTGCGGCACACAGTGCCAATCGCTGTTTCTGAGACGGCAGTTGGTCTCGCTCTGATGCCTACATTAGCCTCAGCGCGGGCCTCCCTAGAGGAGAGGCCTAGGAAGGTGGCGGGGTGGCTCGGGGTGCCGGGAGGCGCAGGCCCTGCTCACAGCCCCGGCCCGGCGGGTCTGCACGGGCCCAGGGAGCTCCATGGGGACAGGATGGGGTCACCACCCATGCCACCTGCTCGATTTCCGCCCCCCAAAGACTCTTACTCTGGGTTTCACCGTGCAAACACTATAATTGCCGTTTCACAGTGGAAACATTATAATTACAGCACTGACGGATTTCTATTGAAGAAAACACTTCCTGAGAACAATGTGATGCTGATGTAAGACCACAATCAATTTGTCTCTATTGCGAGGCTAAACTATTTCCAATTTTTCCCACGTATATTTTTATTTTACTGAAATTATTTTTATCGGAGTAATTTCTTTACATAAAATTTAGAACTGGTTTTTATATCACGAACATTGCAACATGAATTTTCTTAT
Organism: Lasiurus cinereus; assembly: GCA_011751065.1. Lineage (NCBI taxonomy): Eukaryota > Metazoa > Chordata > Mammalia > Chiroptera > Vespertilionidae > Lasiurus > Lasiurus cinereus. The sequence goes on along the minus strand of JAAGEH010002530.1, from coordinate 619,165 downwards.
AGAATTTCTAGTAGCCTGGTGCACGAAATTCGTGCACATTAAAAGGAGATTAATTAGAGAAAGTAATTTATATTGTGACTTGCCCTTTCTCTATAATAGAAGTGTCAGAGATGAAAGAAAATTAGTAAAATGTATATGAAAACCTTCCTCCTGTCAGAGTCTGGGGCACACCATGGGACCTAGAGTCAAGTCCCCTCCACCCACAGGCACCTCAGAATCATGTGAGACCCAGACCTGGCTGTCTCCCCCACATTGGGCTAGATCCAGACCTGGCCAGTCCCACCCTTGTCAGGGGGTGTAGCCTCAGGTCCTTTGGCCCAGCACCAGGATGGGGAGTGTGGCCTGAGGTCCCCTGTCCAGCCCCATGGGGGTCGGGGAGGGCGAGCCTCAGGTTCCTAATGATTGCTCGTTAAGGCTCCTTATGGGAACTTGGCCTCAGCTGTGGGTGCAGCCGTCTTTGTGATGGTCAATTAGCATATTCCCTCTTTATTAGATAGGATTATATCAAATTTTCCTGTGGTTTAATTTTTCACCGTGTACATTTTTTAAGCCATTATTGGTTTCTTTTTGTTGTTGTTGTTAATTATTCCTACTGGTAGCATTCACCATAAAGTTGCTTTAAATTTGTATGGTTTCTTACTTTTTGCCATGTGACTATTGTGCTGCCTGTGGTTGATCTGTGGATGGTCTTCCACACGCTTTTCGAGCACCGCGCGTACTGCACACTACATGGCCACACTTCTGAATGTGCTAAAAAAAAAAAAAAAGGTGAAAAAGGCAGCCGGCAGCCTAGGTGGTTAATTGACTTTGCCAGTTTTCTTTTCGGAAGGTGACATTTTTATGACCGTTTCCCCCAGTCTTATTTGCATCCACCCGCTCCCCTGCAGGTGCCCACAGCCTGTCCTCTGGCGGAGTTCTCGTTTGCAGGGGTCGCTTCGGTGTCTCGTGACCGCTCCGTGAGGCAGGCCCAGTGCCCTGTTCGGAGTCCGCCTCCTTCCCTGCTCCTCCCCCCTGTTCTGCGCCCCGTTCTTCCTAGTCCAGTGATTCTCAACCTTCCTAAGGCCGCGACCCTTTAAGACCGCTCCTCACGTGGTGGTGACCCCCAACCATAACATTATTTCCGTGGCTACTTCATCACTGTCATTTTGCTACTGTGATGAACTGTCATGTAAATATCTGATAGGCAGGATGTATTTTCATGGTTACAAATTGAACATCATTAAAGCATAGGATTAATCACAAAAACAATATGTAATTATATATTGTGAAATATTTATTTCTCATGACAAATAAATGAAATTTTGTCTTGAATCGTGGTGTAGCATGGGCAACAGTCTTCATATGACAACAGTAAACTACATGGCTACACTTTGCTACACCGAGGAGCGGTGTGTTAGCTCCTAAGACCATGGGAAATAGGTGTTTTCCGCTGGTCTTAGGCGACCCCTGTGAAAGGGTCATTCGACCCCCAAAGGGGTCGCGACCCACAGGTTGAGAACCGCTGTCCTAGACTTACTGAGACACCGTTTCCTTAGCTGTGGGACATTCCCTCCCCGCGCCCGCTCCAGGATTTACCTGCACCCCTTAAAATGAAGCACCCCTGTGCCTGTCCTGGAAAGCAGTGGCTTGTGGTCCACGGTGGACAGGGAGAGTCAGATTAGTAGTCAGATCTCATCTCGTGGTCCGGGCAGCCGGGCATCATGCCAGCTCTTCCCAGGACGACCTCATCCCACACTCACCACCTCCGCCCGCTGGGGCTGAGTCCCCGTAAACGCTTCGACGGCACTGAGGAGAAAGCCGGTGCTCAGGAGGAAAGGTGACTCCCCAGGTCACTGGGCCCGGGCTGGGGGTTCATGCAGGCCTGTGCCCTGAGCCATAGCACGGCTCTGCCCACCATCTGGTTGCCTCGGGGAGCCAGGCCCTGAGGGGCAGGTGGCCCTTCCTGAGTTACAGTCTGTCTCCATCACCCAGCCCTCAACTCCCCTGTCCCGCCCGCTGCCTCTCCCATCACATCCACCGAGGCTGGGGGGGCTGGGTCTCCAATCCTGGGCCCCCGGAGGCAGAGAAGGAAGGAGTACAGGGAAGCTGCAGACCACCTGAAGATGTAGGGGTCTCTCCAGTGATGTGGGGATCGTCCCCGGCATCAAGCTCCCCAAGATGCCTGGGGAGGAGCTAAGGAAAGTGGGCAGCGGGCGGCCCACCGCATCCCAAATACCTCCTGGAAGAGACCACGGCTCTTGGAAAAACTGGCATTCCAGGAATAAAAGAACAGTAGATCCCTATTGGTGGGACATTGCTAGCATTGTACAGTGTGCCCGGGTGCCAGGGAAGAGGGGGCCGAGATCCTCCCCCACAAATGCAGGGTAGTGGCTCCGAAAGTCAGAAGGCCTCACTGTCCCTTTAAAAGCAAGTCCCAGCCGGGAGAGCTGGGAACCAGATGTCACCATCTACATCAGTGGTTCTCAACCTTCCTAAGGCCGCGACCCTTGCATACAGTTCCTCATGGGGTGGTGACCCCCAACCATGAAATGTTGCTGCTGTGATGCATCGTGATGTAAATATCTGCATTTTCCGATGGTCTTAGGTGACCCTGTGAAAGGGTTGTTCGACCCCCAAAGGGGTCTCGACCCACAGGTTGAGAACCGCTGATCTAAATCATGGTGTCCGGGGAGGTACCACGCAGTCTGAAGGGTTTCCTTCTGAGGCAGGGAAGGAGCTGAGGTTTGTGTTTCCAAAGGTTTGGAGGGAGGGATGGCATTTTTCACCCGGAAGGATCATTGGGCCGATGCGACTTCTTCCTCCAATAAAATGCAAATGTGTGGGGGCGTCCCTGGTGTGGGGACCAGAGCCGGCTTCTGATCTGAACAAGTATATGCTTGTTTGTGCGGTTGGGATGGGGCCTGTGCTGGTCAGCGTGGAGAATTAGAATGACATAGACCCGGGGTCGGCAAACCGCGGCTCGCGAGCCACAGGCGGCTCTTTGGTCCCTGGAGGGTGGCTCTTCCACAAGATACCACGGCCTGGGCGAGTCTGTTTTGAAGAAGTGGTGTTAGGAGAAGTTTGAGTTTAAAAAATGTGGCTCTCCAAAGAAATGTCCATCATTGTCCTGTTGATGTTTGGCTCCATGGACTAATGAGTTTGCTGACCGCTGGCCTAGACAACCACCCACAGCGCCTCCCTTCTCACGATGCCGCTACAGCGTCCTCTTCACCATCTGGGCGTGGCAGGTGGTGCATCGCCCCTTCTCCCAGGAAGAGGCTTAGAAAAGGGGGCTCTCTAACTCGATGAGGTCACACTGTCGAGGTCACGCTGCTCGGAGCGTAGGACTCTAAGTTCCTAACTCCACAGAAGTGTCTCAGTCGCTCCCCTACTTCCCATCCTGAAGCCACTGGGGTCTCTCCTGACAGAGAAAAGGTGGGAGTCTTTTCGCATCGGTGAACTGCTCCCTAAAAGCAGTGGTCTTACCGTATTTTCCGGCGTCTAAGATGACTTTCTAACCCAGGAAAATCTTCTCAAAAGGCGGGGGTCGTCTTATAGGACGGGTATATCCCAAACTCTATATTTTAACTGGAAAAGTTGGGGGTCGTCTTATACGCCCAGTCGTCTTATATGCCAGAAAATACAGTATTTCATTTCAGATACGAGAAATCTTTCTCTAAACCTCTCCCTCTCTTCCTCTCCCTCCCTCCCTCTCTCTCTCTCTCTCTCTCTCTCTCTCTCTCTCTCTCTCTCTCTGTGTGTGTGTGTGTGTATGCCTCTCTCTCTCTCTGTCTCTCTCTCTCAGCACCAGTGTCACATTCTTTAACAAGTGTGTGTTCAATCCGCAAAATAATGGCTGGGGACGGCGTGGACACGCTTCATTTAGGAAGAAAGGAACCGCGCTGTAATTATGCCCAGTTCTGTGCCCGGGCCACGGGAGGGGAGGGTGAGGAAATAACAGGGTGAGGAAAAGGTCAGCCTCCAGGGAGCCGGGAAGCGAGAGATCAAAGGGCGTGCCCAGGGTGGAGAAATGGGGACCAGGTGGTTCGGAATATGGCCCAGGTGGTCTGGAGCATGTGCGTGGAGATCAAAGCCCCTGCCCACGGGGGGCACTGAGACAGCTGCCGGCACGGAGACCCCCCCACTGCTGAGAGGGCGTCCCGCCTGCAGGTGCTCCGAGTCCCCGGACTTGCCAGCCATCAGGGCCAGCGTCCTGGACCGGCCCTTCCTTCCGCTCCCAGACCTGCGCACGAGGCCCGGAGGAGGCAGGTGCGCATCCACCTGTGCCTGCACCGGGCTGCTCAGTGACAGCCCCCAGACGGGGCCCTGGAGCCCCCGCCTCTCCCTGGACGTTTTTGCTTCTGAAATGTAACCCCTAAATCCTTGTGACTCAAAGCAAGGTCCGAGGTGCGGGGGGCCTAGGAGACCGGCAGAGCCTCAGGCCCCGCCCACCAGCTGACCAGAAGCTGCTGCTAAACAAGACGCGGTGGTTCCTGAAAGCTGAGAAGCCCGGCCTTGTGCCTCCCCACCTCGCAGCGGTGACGGTGACCGTGACCGTGACCGTGACTGTGACCTGCAGCTTCCTCTCCCACAGTCAGCGTCTGCTTGCCCTCCTCGTAAGCTCTCGAGTCATAGTTTAACCCCAGACTCAGCAGCACAACCTCCTTGCAGGGCCTGTAAGTGGTATCATATTCTTTTAAAATATATATATATATATATATATTTTTTTAATTGAATTCAGAGAGGAAGGATGAGAGAGGGAGAGAGAGAGAGAAACATCAGTGATGAGAGAGAATCATGGATTGGCTTCTTCCTGCACACCGCACACCAGGGTCTGAGCCAACCTGGGCCTGTGCCCTGACCGGGAATCAAACTGTGACCTCCTGGTTCATAGGTCAGCACTCAACCACTGAGCCATCCTGACTTGTTATTGTTACTCTTGTTATTTATTGTTATTATTATTAATAACTATGTCAGTAAACCCCTTCTCTTTAGATAGTGCTTTACCGATCGTGCTTCACCATATGTTTTTATTAGCAGCAAACAGTGGCTGTGGGCAGGGGTTCTTCCAGTTGCTGAGTGACCTTGGGACCTTCCAGTTGCTGAGTGACCTTCCTCCCTCGTTTGGCCATGAAAGTCCAGGAATATGAGTACAGTGGTACCTCGAGATACGAGTACCCTCACATACGAGATTTTTGAGATACGAGCCGTCGAGCGAGCGATTTTTGCTTTGAAATACGAGCAACATTTGAGATAGGAGTCATCGCGCAGATCGGCCGGCTGCACACGACCTACCAGTTTATCGCAACTCGAGCGTCTCATAGTTTCCCACGCCTCAAGGTTAGGGAACGAATTAAACTCGTATCTCGAGGTACCACTGTACCTCAGAAGGTTCATTAGCCGGTTCAGCTACTTAAATGGAAGGGAAGAGATATTTTGTTAATAATTTTAGAATGCAGAGGTACGTGCACATCCATGTGAATTCAACAAGGAAACTGTATGTGCTGAGAGGAAGTGGGATTTAAAGGAATATTGCTGCCATTATGTAACTGGTACATTTGGACGGTAAAGCCAGAGGGTGAAACAATAGTTCTTTTGCCTAAAGGAGTGGTAGCCAGTCCAGCAGGAAGGTGGTAGAGGGAGTCAAAGACAAGGCCCCTCATGGGGAACAGGCAGGCCTGCAGGGCTGAGAGCCAGAAGGGCGCTGGGTGTGAGGAGGAGGGGGGCCAGAATGGCTTTTCAGGGGAGACGTCCCCGGAGAAGGCTAATCCGTAGAACGGGCCGCTCTCGGGGCCTGGAGTGGAGGCGTTTTCTTCTTCCGAGGGAAGCGCAGTGGGAAGCGCAGCTCGGGACCAAAAGGGAACAGAGGACTCCGTGAGGAGGAAGGAGAGGGAGCGGGGGAGGCAGGGGCGGCGGAGCAGGTGCGGGGTGGGGAGCCGGCCACGCTGAGCAGCAGGCAGGAGCCAGCGGAGGATCAGAGAGTCAGAGAAGCCGTAGGTGGCGGTCCCCTGAGGCTTTCCGGAAAGAGCTGCTTTATTTTACTTTAACAGACCAGGGAGCGGCTCCCCCATCAGTGATGTGCTCCATCCTCTGCGAACATGGCGCTGTTGAGATGGCATTTACGAAAATACTAGAGATATTTATGAAAATACGATAGGCCCGGTGCACGGAATTTGTGCACAGGAGGGGGGGCAGTGTCCTTCAGCCCAGTCTGCTTCCTCTATAATCTGGGACCCCTTGAGGACAGACAGACATCCCTCTCGCAATCCAGGACTGCTGGCTCCCAACTGCTCGCCTGCCTGCCTTCCTGATTGCCCCTAACTGCTTCTGCCGCCAGCCTGATCACCCCCTAATCACTCCCCTGCCAGCCTGATTGATGCCTAACTGCTCCCCTGCCAGCCTGTTTGCCCCTAACTGCCCTCCCCTGCAGGCCTGGTTCCCCCAACTGCCCTTCCTTGCAGGCCTGGTCACCCCTAACTGTTCTTCCCTGCAGGCCTGGGTCCCCCAACTGCCCTTCCTTGCAGGCCCGGTCATCCCCAGCTTCCCTCCTCTACCGGCCTGGTCACCCCTAACTGCCCTCTCCTGCAGGCTTGATCACCCACAACTGCCCTCCCCTGCTGGCCATCTTGTGTCCACATGGGGGCAGGATCTTTGACCACCTGGGGGCAGCCATCTTGTGTGTTGGAGTGATGGTTAATCCACATATCACTCTTTTATTAGAGAGGATGCCGCAGTCCTCACCCTCTGATGCTTCGTTACAATGGAACCAATGCACGGTCTGCTTTCCGAGTGAATTTCTCCCTCCTTTTAGCATGGAATGCTCTAGAGGGGGGATTGATGGCCAGTTTTGGGGACTGTACCTCCCTTCCCTTCTGTGCCCCAGAACACGGTCTGAATCGTGGGAGACAGAGCAATCAATGGTAGTGTTTCTCGCAGGGAAGATCTAAAGCTCAGACCGTTGCCCGAGGACACGAGGTGAGGGTATCCTCCGTGTCCCCAGAGTGGACATGGGCAGTGGGCCCAGCTGTGGCCAGTGCAGAGCCTGAAAGGCACATGTGAGAGGGGCAGGGGAGCTGTAGGGCTGCCCACGGGAAGCATGGCGGGGTCCTCCACCGTGGAGGGTGAGGACAAAACTCACATTTGTCATGGACCCAAATGTACTTCCGATGCTCCTAGATCAGTGGTTCTCCACCTTCCTAAGGCCATGACCCTTGCATACAGTTCCTCATGTGGTGGTGACCCCCAACCATGAAATGTTGCTACTGTTATGCATCGTGATGTAAATATCTGCATTTTCCGATGGTCTTAGGTGACCCCTGTGAAAGGGTCGTTCGACCCCCAAAGGGGTCTCGACCTACAGGTTGAGAGCCACTGTCCTAGAGGAAGAGGAGTGGCTTTCATAGGTGGCAGGAGCGAGGGCCGTTTGTTGGGAACTGTGGATTAACACCTTCCAGAAAACAGACTCTAAGTGGGTAAATGCCACCAAAATTTGGAGAGTGCCGTGTTCCATTGGCTCAGTAGATGGAGCATTGGCTTGCAGCCTGAGAGGTCCCAGGTTCGATTCCCAGTAGGGGACGTGCAGGAAGCAGCCGGTCAGTGATTCTCTATCATCATTGATGTTTTTGTCTCTCCCTCTCCCTTCCTCTCTGAAATCAATAAAAATATGTTTTAAAAAGTGTGGAGAGTGCACTTTAAAAATCTATTTTCCTTTAAGGGTGGAGACTTGCTCCTTACACCCAGTGGAGATCAATAGGATGGAACCTCCAGGGTCCTCACCAAATAAAAGTCACACCCAGATGTACAATCAGTTCGTCCAATGGGAACACAGTGCCAGCTCCACATGTGACTATAAATTTCCCGGCAGCGACGATGTAAAAAATGGGAAGGAACAGGTGAAATTAATTTTATAATACATTTTAATCTAGTCTATCCAAAATATTATCATTTCAACAGGTAGTCAGTATAAAAAATACTAAAAAAATCTTTTACCTTCTTGTTGTTGGCACTGTCTTCCCCGTGAGTATTTCACACTCCGGTTCATGTTAATCCCGACCAGCCACCTGCCGGTGCCCAGTGCCACACAGGACTGGTGGCTGACATGTGGGCAGCACAGACTTAGAGGACGAGAAATTGGAATCTCAGAGTTATTGATGCTCTTTATCTTGTTTTGGGTTATTTGAAAGAAAAGCTGGGGCGAATGGTTTTTAACTTCATCTTTTGTTTTGTTTTAAAGGAGAACTTCATAACATTCATTCACACCCTCGCTCACTGAGGGTGTATTGGTTGGGTGCTCAAGAGGTACCACGATAATGGGGAATTACGCTGCTAACAGGTTCTTCTTTGGGTTTCTGTCAGTGTAATTGTGAGGGTATAAACAGTGGAGTCATCTAAAATACCTAAACAGACTCTTTTTTAAAATATATATATATATATATATATTTTTTTTTTTATTGATTTCAGAGAGGAAGGAAGAGGGAGAGCTAGAAACATCCATGATGAGAGAGAATCACAGATCGGCTGCCTCCTGCAAGTCCCCCAGTGGGGATCGAGCCCACAACCCAGGCATGTGCCCTTGACCAGAATCGAACCTGGGACCTTTCATTTCGCAGGGCGACGCTCTATCCGCTGACCCAAACCGGCGAGGGCTAACCAGACTCTTTAGTGTTATTAATTATTCAAATTCCAGGCCATTTGATGAGGCCGCCAGTCCTTGCTTGAGCGGGCAGAGAACCACCTGAAGGAGCTGTGAATCGGGCTGCTGGGCCCACCCGAGTCTCTGAATTTCTGACAGTTCCCAGGAGTTGTTAATGACACGAGGTGGAGGCCACACTTTGAGAAACATAGTTTCCCCATCAGACCCTTCACCTTTTATGCATTCCACCCATTTGGAGGCAGAGTTGAGCATCTCTGGCGGGTTGAACAACCACAAGATTTCATGCATCTCAAAGGGGTTAGTTTTCAGAATTCGTGGGTCGACTTCCTGTGGTCTGTTTTCTGAGATGCGGAGGCAGTGACCCAAGTGGAAATTCCTTGAGAAACCTAATACCTGGATGAGTGATCTCGTGTGGGCTCATCTAGGGGAGAGCCCCATGTTTTCGCTGGGGACCAGCGTCCCAGATCATGGCCGAGCACACACCCCTGTGCATACCTCTGAGGGCCAAGGACTGCGCAGCTGCCATTGAGCGCCCGCCACAGGTTCTGGGGCTCGTGCTAGAACTGCGGGAGAGGGTGGAGTGTCCCATGGTTGTCAAAGCCCTTGGGTGCCCTGTCCCTCAAAGAATGTGTAAGGCACCCCTTCCACCTCCTGTCGGGGAGCTGATCCCTAAAGCCAGGTGTACCGTTGTCATTCCAGTGTAGAACTGCCGTGGGCATGTGGCTCAGTCAATGGGGATCCGCCTCGTGTGCTCAGTCAGTGTGGATCCGCCGCGTGTCATGTCAAACATTCCAGAAGCCATGTTTTTAGTCGTAAAAGGAAACCGGTGGAATCCATTGGAGGGATACATTTTACTTTGTTACCCAGGTTTTCACTGTGTTAACATTTGAACATGTCATCCATACTTAGAGAGTTTGGAGATAATATATATTTTTAAAATATATTGATGTTTTTACAGAGAGGAAAGGAGAGGGACAGAGAGTTAGAAACATGGATGAAAGAGAGACATCGATCAGCTGCCTCTTGCACACCCCCTACTGGGGATGTGCCCGCAACCAAGGTACATGCCCTTGAGCGGAATCGAACCTGGGACCTTTCAGTCCACAGGCCGATACTCTATCCACTGAGCCACACCGGTTTCGGCTGGAGATACTTTACAGTCTCCTTCTCGTACTACATCTTTAAAATATGGTGCGTGTTTTACACCAGCAGCACCTCCCAACTGAGAGTTAGACACGTTTTTAGTGTCGGAGAGCGACCAGTGGCGGGAGCCCTCTGCTCCCAGCTGCCCTCCGGAGAACGAACGGCTGGTGATGACTCTGAGCTGGTGGCTCCAGGCCCCTGCCTCCCGTCCGCTGCCTGGTGTGCAAGCATGCGGGGCCGTGCGGGTTACCGGGTTACCGGAGGGAACTGCCTCAGGTCGTTGCCATTGTAGTCGTGAAAGGAAGCCAGTGGAATCCATTGTAGGGATACATTTTATTTCACAAACTGCAAACACTGACCTCCCAGACTGGTCTCGAGCGCCAGATAATTGGCGGTGGTTTCTGATAACGCGGGAGCTGTGCCCGTGGAGTGGGAGCACGCATGTTTCTGGCCTCGGCCTCGTGGAAGAATCGATCTTCATTTACACAGCGCAGCAGCTGTGTGCGCGCTCAGAGGGCGCGAACAAAACCGGAGGCGAATGAAAACTTCGCAAGGGCATCGCCGCCGTCCTTTCGTTCACTCTGGAGGGGAAGGCGCGGGCACCCGTGCGGAAAATATAATCTGGCAAAATGGAAGAGGGCCATTAATTTTCATTTAGCTCTAAGCCTGTTTTGGGTTAACTCGCTTAAAATTAAAAAGGTCCTAACTGCTCAGCACTTTCTCTTTCTTGGCCTGTAGTTGCATTAATTAGTGAATATATATAACAGACGCCCCCTTCACCCCACAAAGTAGAGTTTGTGGTGGCTGTGACCGTCATAAAGTCTGCCCAGCGCAGAGACCAGGTTGGGTTCTGGCCTTCAGCTCACGTTATAGCAAAGGTTTAAGCCTTCGGAAATGTCCTTTGGAACTACAAGCTCACTAGTTTGTCTCAAGGTATGCTCACAAACACTCCCTCCTTCAAGTCATTGCTGCACAGAACGAGGCACGCTTAGTGGATGTGTTTGTCATCCCTGCTTCTTTCTTTTTTTTTAAATATATTTTATTGATTTTTTTGCAGAGAGGAAGGAAGAGAGAAACATCGATGAGAGAGAAACATCGATCAGCTGCCTCCTGCACGCCCCCTATTGGAGGTGTGCCCGCAACCAAGGTACATGCCCTTGACCAGAACTGAACCTGGGACCTTTCAGTCCGCAGGCCGACGCTCTATCCACTGAGCCACACCGGTTTCGGCTCCTCCCTGCTTCTTAAAACACCTCCTTGACAAATCGGCATTTAAACCTCTTCTGATCAAATTAGCACAAATAGTATTGGTTGGGTTCCGGTTCCTTTTAAACCTGTATCTGCTTTCTAGTTTTTCTGCCCATGTTTGCAGGAGCTGAACAGACACGGTAGACCTCACAACCGACAGAAGGCTGGGAGGCCCCAGGCCATAATTAGTGCAGGCCCCCGTGGTACCCAGTGGGCACCGGTAGAGGTCTGACCTTCACTTGGATGTGTTCAAAGCCAGATATCTCACCCTGGTGTTCAGGGACGTTCCAGATCCTTTCTCGTCCTTGGAGAGCTCAGGGCCTGTTCAGCTGTCTGCTGCCTTGAGACCATCCCTTGGGGCAGCCACAGGGTGCCAGGCTGGTGGGGCGCATGCCCAGAGGGTGCCCTGCTGGGTAAGGCCACTGGGAGCCGTTGGGGTGGCGCCACGGCAGTTGAATCCATCTCGGGAGAAGGGTTGTCCTCACGGAGTGAAGTAGGAAGTCTGCTCCTCAATGCCCCACTTCCGTGCCCACTGAACTGCCATCTCCCCCAGGCTGCACTCTCCCCCCTCCTCCTCCGGCTTGCTGGTGGGACTCTAATTTCCCATGGGTAGTAACCTCTCACAATGGTCCCCTGGCCAGCGGGGTTGGAATTTCCCAGATATCAAAGCCTTGGTCTAAAGGGCTGGGGGCAGGTTTGGGGGCTCCGAGAGAAGGGAGGGAGGTAGAAACATCAGTGATGAGAGCAAACCGGTGATCGGCTGCCTCTCGCACGCCCCACGCTGGGGGTCAAGCCGCAGTGCAGGCCTGTGCCCTGACCGAGAAGGGAACCGTGACCTCCTGGTTCCGAGGTCCACACACCACCACCGAGCCACGCTGGCCGGGCTCTGAGAGCCTCTTCGAGAAGGTTGGGGGGAAGGGGAGGGGCCTGGAATGAGCCCACGTGGGGTGTGGATTCTGTCCGTGAGTGAGGGCGGCCCTGCGGGGTGGATGCGGGGTCCCTCTGCAGACACCACCAGCTGTTCTGACTCTCCGGGTCTCCCCGGGAAAACGCCTGGGTGGCCGGGAGTGACGTGTGAAGCGGCCTCCTGTGAGCGAGACCCGTGCGTGTGTCTGGTGTATAACCGAGAGGAGTGGGAGAGCAGAGGCGTGGATGAGGTGTGGGTGGGAGCACCCACAGGCCTCGGACTCCCACATGCACGAGCCCCAGGGGTCTTGGCAAATGGAGGTTCTGCGGCGCCACTTCAGGGGGTCCAGACTCGCTTCCTGCCAAGCCCCCCGTCCTGCCAAGCCCCCCATCCTGTGGCATCGGGACCACCGAGTCTCTGACTGAGCGGGTCTGGGGAAGGGCCCGTGCATTAGGGGAGTTTGAAAAGCTCCCCGTGATTCTAACAGGAACTCAGGGACCAGACCCAGGCTGTAAGGTAACCAAGCACTTAAAAATTAGATGTATTTCTGTTTTCCTCAACATTTAAAGAGTGATCCTAAAAAATAAGGTCAGACAATACACAAAACATAGACATTATTCTTAAAATATGCACTTAATGATTGCATATCTGTATGCATACATATTTATTTATTTATTCCCCACAGCCAGTACTGTTTTTGAGGGGGCCAGGGCAAAATGAAGAAATATTTGAGTTCCAAGTGCACCAGAGGAGGTGTACTTAACGTGCTATTATTAGGGGCAAAAATAGACTGCTGGGCTGAAACCGGTGTGGCTCAGTGGATAGAGCGTCGGCCTGTGGACTGAAGGGTCCCAGGTTCGATTCCGGTCAAGGGCATGTACCTTAGTTGCAAGCACATCCCCAGTAGGGGGTGCACAGGAGACGGCTGATCGATGTCTCTCTCATCGATGTTTCTAATTTTTCTATCCCTCTCCCTTCCTCTCTGTGAAAAATCAATAAAAAAAATTTTTAAATAGATTGCTGGGGACCAGCTATGGTTATGAAGATATTAATCATGCTGTTAAACTAATTGCCTTGTGCTGGTTAAAGAAAGGACATTCTAACTGGCTGGGAATTATACGCTTCATCCTCCCTCCCCCGCACCGTCCCTGGAATGCGGTCCATTCTCATTCAATAACTGCTATTCTCATGGAAAGATGAACAACCTAGTTGCCCTAACAGTGGCCTCCCGCCCCAGCCTGCATTGCCTACTTCCCCACATACTCTTTGCTCTACCCCATCTAAGCAGCTGGCTTCTGGGGGGCTGCAGAGCAGATTTTTGTGGGTGACCTGGTGCTCTCCCCTCCTGCCAGCAGATTGAAATAAATACGCACATACGGTTCAACCCCGTCTCTGCTGAGATGGACCCCTGGGTTGTCCGGTTTCACTGTCACCCCCAGTATCCATTAGGGCAGTGCTCGCTGCTATAACAGGTGAGGCCACCCTGTGGACATTAACACTCGGCCACAAGGTAACAGCGCAGCCACCATAAGAGTTCTCTGGGTGGTCTTCCTGGGCGTGGTCCATCCTTCAGGGCCCAGGTGTGTGGCTCCAGGGTGTCCCCAGAGCGGGGACCCCAGGAGAGAGACCAGAGTGAGCAGGATGCTGGGCAGGTGCCCACCCTCTGAGCAGTGCCCGCGTACTGGCGCCCCATTGGCTGGAGCTCAGTCACGTGGCCACGCCCAGCTGCCTGGATAGTAAATATCTTCCCACGCCCCACGCCCCAAGCCCTGGCCAGGAGCTGGGAGGCTCGGGCACCGCCAGTCCCCCCCGGCCCCCGGCGCATTTGTGGGACCAGTGTCAGGAGACTCCCCGAAAGGCACAGGTACCCCAAGGCCGGGAGTACAGACCCCAGGCCCCCGAGGGCGGGCCGAGGTTGCACTCTGTTAAGGGTGTAGGTTGCACTCCGTTAAGGGTGTGCTCTTTCTCTCCTCTCCCCCCAGATATCGCCAACGGCAGCAGTTCCGGGGGGTACCGCTCGCCTCCCAGAACCAAAGAGGTCCTCATCAATGGCCAGACCGTGAAACTCAAATACTGTTTCACCTGCAAGATTTTCCGGCCCCCGCGTGCCTCCCACTGCAGCCTTTGTGATAACTGCGTAGGTGAGTACAGGGACACCCCTCTGCTCGCAGCTCAGAGGGTGTGCCTGGGGCTGTTGGGGCGGCTGAGGCCTTCGCTAAAAGGAGTGTGTGCATCCCCGTGACCCCATGACCCTGGGAAAGCGAGCTCTCAGTGATCGGTCCTGTGTCCACGTCTCTGCCTCCTGCCGCTGACCCGGTTCACCGAGCCGAGCGTTACCAGACCTGTATTTTCCTCTCTCACCCCCCGCACACCCCCTGTGCCAGTGCAGAGCCCGAGGCCTGGGCCGTGAGCACCCGAACCAGGGGGTTCCCGGTTCCCCGGAGCTGCCAGATCAGCAGGCACTTGCCATCAGACCACTTTCCCCCCGAGACCCCCCCGATGCAGTGAGCGGCTGCAGGAAGGGCAGGCTGTGTTTGTGGGTGCGCCCACGTACTCAGGGGCAGCCGGTGCTGGAGTTGGAGGCCTCGGCAGGGAAGGAAAGAAAACGGGACAGAGGCGGGGAGACTTCCGGGCCTCCAGTTAGGATTGTCACTTTTTTAAAAATATATATTTTATTGATTTTTTACAGAGAGGAAGGAGAGGGATAGGGAGTTAGAAACATTGATGAGAGACATCGATCAGTTGCTTCTTGTACACCCTCTACTGGGGGTGTGCCCGCAACCCAGGTACATGCCCTTGACCGGAATGGAACCTGGGACCTTTCAGTCCACAGACTGATGCTGTATCCACTGAGCCAAACCGGTTTTGGCAGGATTGTCACTTTTTCCAGAGACCACCGAGGCCTCCCGTCTGGCTAACTGGGGTTCCCTAGGACGGACGAGGGGACGGACAGAGGGAGCACAGTGCAGGCCAGAGGTCCTCAGCCGCAGGACTTGGCCCAACTATAAGGTCACGGTCGGCCCGGCCTGGGGTTTCTACAATTAACCTGGCGCCCGGCCCACCTCCCCTGGAGTCTGAGGACTTTGTCCAGCACTTCCTGTCCCTGCAGACCGAGAGCGGCTGCCCACACGCATAGAACCGGCCTTTCCTGGCTGAGCCTCCGAGAGACGGGGTTGGCAAGGGGATGGCGGCAGACCAAAGGCACAGGAGGGGCGGTGAGATGCGGACACAGGCTTTGCACACCAGGGAAGGCCCTGTTTCTCAGCCCCATACCTGCCTTTGAGACAGCGGTTCTCAACCTGTGGTTCTCGAACAGCTAGCAGGGTCTCCTAAGACCATCAGAAAACACAGATATTTACATTAAGATTCATAACAGTAGCAAATTACAGTGATGAAGTAGCGACAAAAATAATTTTATGATTGGCGATCACCACCACATGAGGGACTGTATTGAAGGGTTGCGGCCTTAGGAAGGTTGAGAACCACTGCTCTAAGAGGTATACCCAGACACATTCCTGAGCAAGGAGGCCCCGAAACCCTGTTACCTCGAATGCCTCAGAACAACCCTCAGCAGCACATGATTGACTGCCAGCATTAATTTTGAGTCCATCAGCATAGGGCGTCCTAGTTCTCCCCGAGGAAAGCAGAATGGTATCCTGTACCTCCTGCTGTGCAAAGCCTTTTATTTACATCAGCGGTTCTCAACCTGTGGGTCGCGACCCCTTTGGGGGTCGAATGACCCTTTCACAGGGGTCGCCTAAGACCAGTGGAAAACACCTAGTTCCCATGGTCTTAGGAACCAACACACCGCTCCTCGGTGTAGCAAAGTGTAGCCATGCTGTAATGGGTAATAGGAAGACTGTTACCCATGCTACACCACGATTCAAGACAACATTTCATTTATTTGTCATTAGAAATAAATATTTCACAATATATAATTACATATTGTTTTTGTGATGAATCCCTATGCTTTAATTATGTTCAATTTGTAACAATGAAAATACATCCTGCCTATCAGATATTTACATTACAGTTCATGACAGTAGCAAAATTACAGTGATGAAGTAGCAACGGAAATAATTTTGTGGTTGGGGGTCACCACCACATGAGGAGCTGTCTTAAAGGGTCGCGACCTTAGGAAGGTTGAGAACCACTGGCTCCGGGCATTTAGCCATCAAGGTCTGGAGCCCTGTGGTCCCACCCACTCTTGCCGCATGTCAGCTCTGTGACATCGTGCTCGCCCCAGTGTCCTGTTGGTGGTAGGAAGGTGTATTCATTCATGTGACAGGTGCCTATCAGTGGCTCAGAGTGGGGCTGGCAGAGAAAAGCAAATAATAACTGAGATAGTTTCAGATAACGGTGCGAGTGGCCGGGGGACTTGCTCGTGGGTGGCATGTGAAGGTGAGGGAAAGAACAGAGTCAAGAATCGTGCCTGGGCCGAAACTGGTGTGGCTCAGTGGATAGAGCGTTGGCCTTTGGACTGAAAGGTCCCAGGTTCGATTCCAGTCAAGGGCATGTACTTTGGTTGTGGACACATCCCCAGTGGGGGGTGTACAGGAGGTGGCTGATCGGTGTCTCTCTCTCATCGATGTTTCTAGCTCTCTGTCTCTCTCCTTTCCTCTCTGTAAAAAACAATAAAGTATATTTAAAAAAAAAGAATGGTGCCCGGGCCCCGGACACATGGCTCAGTTGGTTGGAGCGTCATCCCATACACCATAAAGGTAGCGGGTTCGATCCCTGGTCGGGTGTGTATGGGAGGCAACCGATCTCTCTCTCTCTCTCTCTCTCTCTCTCTCTCTCTCTCCTCTCTTTCTCTCGCTCTCTTTCTCTCTAAGTCAGTAAAAAAGTATCTTTAGGTGAGGATTAAAGGGCTGGCAGAAAGAAGGCGGGAAGTGGGAGAGGACTGTGCTTGGGGAGGGTAAGGGACGTTCTCTCTGTGGTCACGCTGAGATGGCCGGTGGCTGAGCGTGGCTGGTGCTGAAGGCGGCAGTGACCACTGGGGCGGCATCCGGGCTCGGGGTAAAGAGGTTGCCCGTGAGAGCGAGTGTCCATGGAGGGGGGAGAGACCGCCTGGCACTGCGTGGCCCCTCCTGCTAACTGTGCCCCCGCCCTATCCTCCGCAGCTGTGGGCTCCAGAAGAGCCCAGCCTCCACAGCCTGGACTTGGGGGGGCCTCAGAGCTGGAGTAGAGGCTCCGGCCCTGCCGCTGGCCCAGCTCCACGGCTCCCCCATTTCCTGCGCTCCCCTACAAACAGGGGGAGGTCTCCTGAGACCACGGCCTCAGTCTGGGGGAATCGGGCTGATCAGTGTTCTCTCTGTGCACGTCTTTGCATGGACCCCGCCATGGCACAGCCTGTGCAGGTCACTGATGTGGAGAAATGACCGGGTGTGACTCACAGGGGCGTGCCCATCAGAATTGCTGTCAGTGGAGGGTCAGCATCTTAGAGCCACTGGCTTGTCACCAGGACCGTGGGCTCTGAGATCGCTCTCCAGATCCTCTGCCAGGACCGGCTGCTTCTTGTGACTCAGGGGTGGAGCGTCAGCCATGAACCAGGAGGTCTCGGGTTCAATTCCCAGTCAGGGCAGCTGCCCGCATTGCGGGCCCTATCCCCAGTAGGGGGCGTGCAGGAGACAGCCCATCCATGGTTCTTTCTCATCATTGATGTTTCTCTCTCTCCCCCACTTTCTTCCTCTCTGAAATCAATAAAAACGTATTTTTTAAAATAATAATAATATCAGTTCTTCCCCGACTATTGAAATAGCGGAGACTTTTCTTAGGAAACAGCCGTCATGGGGATGGGAGACCAGGGATTGTCCCTCTGTCCTGTCCCTGGCCCCTCTGTATGGTCACCCTGAGATCCTGTACCCACGAAGGCGGGGACCCCGCACCATCCTGCCCAGCTCTCAAGGCAGAGGTGTTGGTACCATCTTAAGGAAAGACTGTTCTGTGAACCAGAGGCCTTATATTTGCATTTGTTGTTTTACTAAAAGATGAACTCTTATTACTTTTCTAATGGTAATGAGAATACTGTATTTTCTGACATATAAGATGACTTTTTAACCCAGGAAAATCTTCTCAAAAGTCGGGGGTCGTCTTATTTGCTGGGTGTCATCTTCTAGGGCAAGTATATTCCAAACTCCATATTTTAACTGGAAACGTTGGGGGTCGTCTTATACGCCCAGTCGTCTTATACGCCGGAAGATATGGTGCATGTGTATACTCCTGGTTTCTTTTGAACAGACAACTTCTGTGGAAAGAATAATCATGTTTTTGGAATGTCTTCATGTTAATTAAGCCTTGCTCTGAGTGGTTCATGTGCAAATACATAGTTATATTATTTTTGTTATGTTATCAGCATTGGGGCGGGGGGGGGGCTCCTTCATGTAAAAAGATGCTTTATTAATTGATTCCCCTTTTTTTGTCTTTTCTGCCTCTCTTTTCAGAACGGTTTGATCACCACTGTCCCTGGGTAGGCAACTGTGTGGGGAAAAGAAACTACAGATTTTTTTATATGTTTATTTTATCTCTGTCTTTTCTGACAGTCTTTATATTTGCATTCGTTATCACCCACGTCATCCTTCGTAAGTATGCTGGTGGGATCAGGTTTCGTATGTAGCCGTTTGCCTGCCTTTGGTTTTCTGATTTAAGTTTGATTTGCGGTTTTGATCATTCGGGGCTTTCTCTTCCCTTCTCTCCCCCTTCTCTCTGTCCCCCCTCCCCTCACTTCCGGCTGCCCCTCTCTCCCAGCTTTGCTTCTGCCTTCCTCCCTCCCACCTCAGCCCCCTCCATTCCACCCGCCACCCCCCATCTTTCCACGGTCACACCTGGGACAGGCTCCCCCATCTTTTCCTGGATACTTGTCCCTATTCCCACCTCAGTGACTGCACTTTCCCGTCTGCTAAGGAGTCCCCCAGGAGGAATCACCCCCACATTTTCTCAGAGGATATTGCACTAATCTTAATTTTTTGACCTGATAGCTACTTAGGCAGAGAAGTCACCCCCCTAGAAAAGGGTGTGGGGATAAAGCCTGTGTTTTCTTGCACACAGATTACATGTGAAAGGTACACGTCGGATAAGATGTTCAGTTATCTGCTAGAACATTAGGGAGCTGCAGCTGGTACTTAAAGGAAGCAAAAAATGTGGATGTAAAGAACTCTGAGATATCTGTCTGCCTAAGCAAACGGCATTTCTCATTCCCATTCTGAAGGCCGTCCCTGTGAGTTCCTTTCGTCTCTTGGCCTTTTACTTCCCTGCCATGGGCAGTGATGAGGAGGAAGGTAATGGTCTTTGCACCATAAATTCAAGCCTTTAAAGCCCCATTCCAGCGCCATGAGCAACATTAAAGCCCAGCGGGGCCTCTTGCCCATATTCCTGAAGTAAGCCACGCTAGCAAGTACGGAGCCTCTTTCTGGAATGTTCCAGGAAGTATCTGAGTACCTGCCTCACTTTCCTCCCAAGCAGCAGCTCTCGAACCACAAAGGGGGTGCCTTGGGGCTGCAGTCAGAAATGTTTCCTTCTCTTCTCTCCCCTCTGTGGGACCTGGGGAAGTGGATGGGAAGGAAAGTTTCACATGAGTTCTTTTTCTTTTTAAGTGTATTTTTATTGATTGCAGAGAGGAAGGGAAAGGGAGAAAGAGATGGACACATCAGCTATGGGAGAGAACCGTGGATCAGCTACCTCCTGCATGCCCCACCCTGGGAATTGAACCCGCAATCTGGACTTAAACATGACCTCCTGGTTCATAGGTCCACGCTCAACCTCTGAGCCATACCAGTCGGACTCACATTAGTTCTTTTTTTTTTCTTTTTTAAATATATTTTTATTGATTTTTTACAGAGAGGAAGGGAGAGTGATAGAAAGTCAGAAACATTGATGAGAGAGAGACATCGATCAGCCGCCTCCTGCACGCCCCACAGTGGAGATGTGCCCTCAAGCAAGGTACATGCCCCTGACCGGAATCGAACCTGGGACCTTTCAGTCCGCAGGCCGATGCTCTATCCACTGAGCCAAACTGGTCTCGGCACATTAGTTCTTTTTAGACATTGGTCCATTTTGGACATTAGCGGGAGAACCCAAAGTTTTAACAGCGTTTTAAATCCTAGTTCCCGTTTTTCCTTCCTGAAGTCCCGTCATCTGAAGGTGACGCCGCTTTGTAACATACGCCCGAGCGCCATCACTTGACGGGGCTGCAAGAACAGGGGTGACATTGGTTCAGATCCCCCCCCGCGGCGCGGCCTGGGGGGGTGCCAGCGTGGCTCTGCCATTTTCAGTCAGATGACGGCAAGAGCAGCCGGGGTTCTATCTGTGTTGATGGCCCAGAGAACCCGAGAGAAGACGCGACTGCATGCACACCGGGGGAGAGTAATGTTCCGTTCCAGCACATTTTCTATGTCACCACAAAGCAGTGTTTAAATTCTATGCATCCTGTTAATCCTCCTCCGAGAATATTTTTTTTCATTGATTTTTAGCTATAGTGGAAGGGAGCGGGAGAGGCAGAGAGAGAGAGAAACATCTATGCGAGAGAGACACATCCATTGGTTGCCCCCTAAGGGCCCTGGATAGAGCCTGCAACCGAGATACGTGCCCTGGACCCGAATCAAACCCAGGACCCTTCAGTCCTCGGGCCAGCGCTCCAACCACTAAGCCAAACCGGCTTAGGCTAAACATTACATTTTTCTGTCATCTTTAGGAGCTTCAGAATGCTTTCCTATACTGGTATATTTGATCACATTGTAGGTATGACCTTGCCCTTACGAGGTGTACCGGTTAATAATGTGGATTTTTTTTAATAGATGGAGTTACACATATGTTGATATATATGCTATTTTGTTATATTGACAGCAAGCTTCAAAACTTCATATGTCAAAAAATTCATATGTCAAATTTTCTGAAGGTGTTAACATCATAGATATTTTTACACTTAAAAATGTCGAATTTCGTGCCAAAAAAAGAGCATTTGCGGGAAGTTTTAATTCAGTACTTCATTTTGAAGAAAAAGTTATCATGGGAAGCTTCGGGAAGCTTATGGTGAACATCCTCCATCTCAAGATCTTGTGAACGCTGGTTTAAACGCTTTAAAAGTGGTGATTTCGACGTGAAAGACAAAGAACGTCCAGGTCAACCCAAAAGTTTGAAGAACAACAATTCCAAGCATCATTGGATGAAGATGCATGTCAAACTCAAAAACAACTTGCAGAAAGATTAAACATTGCTCAGTAAACAATTTCTGATCGTTTACAAGTACTGGGAAATATTTTTTAAAAAGGAAAATGGGTGCCACATCAACTGAACGAAAGACAAATGGAAAACCGAAAAGTCATCAGTAAAATGTTGTTTCAACGTCACGGAAGAGAGTCTTTTTTGCATCAAATTGTGACTGGCAATGAAAAGTGGCTGCATTGTGGGAGTTACAGGCAGGGTGAGAATCCCAAATGCACAAAATCATGGGTTGATCCAGGTCAACCATCAATATCAACTGCAGATATTGCTACAGATATCAACTGCAAAATCGCTACAGAAAGAAGACAATGCTCTGTGTTTGGTGGGATCAGGAAGGTGTGGTGTACTATGAGCTTCTAAAACCAGGTGAACCATTAATACTGATCCTCCCAACAACAAATAATCAATTTGAACCATGCTTTGGTCATGAAACGACCAGAATGGGCCAGAAGACATGGCTAAGTAATTTTGCTTCATGATGATGCACCATCACACACTTTAAAACCAGTTACAGACTGGTTAAAAGATCTTGCCTGGGAAGTATGAACCCACCCGCTGTATTCACCAGACCTTGCTCCTTCAGATGACCACTTGTTCCGATCGATGGCACACGCACTCTCTGAGCAGCACTTGAACACATACAAAGAAGTGGAAAATTGGTGCTCTGAATGGTTTGCCTCCAAACAAGAAAAGTTCTATTGGGACAGTACCCACAAATTACCTGAAAGATGGGGGAAATATGTAGCTAGTGATGGACATTACTTTGAATAAAGCACATTGGTGTTTCTCCTGAAATTATCGTGTTTTCTTGGATTACAAAATCCGCCATTATTAACTGGTACCCCTAGTACATTCTGGATAATAAGGACTTGTTTTTATTTGCTCAGCCACATATACAAATTTGGGGAAAACACACACACACACACACACACACACACACACACACATACACATGGGTTGTGATACACATTTCACTGTCACCTCCTTTACACTGCACTCAGCCAAGCTCAGAAAACAGGTTTGCTGTGGCTTTGTGCTTGTGTATTGTTAATCCAGTCTCCACACAAAATGCATTTGGAACGGGGTGCAAGAGAGGAGTTGGGGACACACAGAGCAGGGGAGGACGCAGGAGGAGAGGACACACGGAGGGGGGGACGCATGGAGGAGGGGGGACTCGAGAGGACGCAGAGATGAGGGGAGGACTCAGGAGAGGAAGACACAGAGAGAAGGAGAGGATGCATGGATCAGGGAGGACGCACGGAGCAAGGGATGGAAACTCGAGGAAGATCGTGGAGCCGCCCGCTCACAGCCTTCCCATCGCCGGACAGGTTTCCACGCACACAGTGGGCCTGCGCCTGCCTGTAACCCCCACGCCGCAGCCACGCCAGCCCCCGTCCCCCAGCAATGTGCCAGGACCATCCCATTCCCATCAGCCCTGCCTGTCATCTCACCGCTTCCCCTGGGCCCACCATGTCCCTAACACCGGGCTCCGCGTAGCACATCAGGGACCCGCACCCCCCACACTGGGACACCCACCTTTTCCTCCATGGGCTTGAGTCCCAGAAACCTCCATGTCAGCCCATCCCCTAAAGATCGCCTCTCATCTGACGCATCTTCAAGCCCTTCCGGAGCTGTTTCCCGGCCTAACCCGTGTCAACACCGCCAGAGGTGGCAGCGGACTGCGGCGTGGGGAGTGTGCATCCTCCGGGCCAGAGAACGACGGATGTACCCACAGCCCCGTGCCCAGGACCTCCCGTCCGAAGCTCGCAGACCCTGGGAAGCAGTCTCACACGGAGGAAGAGGGAAGCCGCACGCGGTGTTGTTTTCCTGGGAAAATGCGGGAACAGGAGTCGTCGGAGCTGCAGCTCGGGGCGGCTGGGCAGACCTCCCTCTGCTTTGGCGGGGAACCGGCCGGCCGCCGCGGCCGTCGCTGAGGATCTGAGTTTTCCTGTTGAGTAGCGTCACCATCGTCAGTGGCGGCGCCATCCGGTCCCCGTGTCCAGGGTGCCCACGCCACGCAGTCTGGCTCTCCCATGGACCCGGAGGCACCGCTGACTTTCGTGCGGATGAGGGGGCTCCGCGGGAAGGCTGTTTTTTTTGGGGGATGGAGGGGGATGTCTGAACACCAGATCTGGGTCTCAATACTGAATGTTGGTTTTGTCCCCACAGGTTCCCAGCAAACAGGGTTCCTCAATGCCATCAAGGACAGTCCGGCCAGATATCCTTTGTGGGTGCGGCGTGGTGGGTGTGGGTGCGGTGTGGTGGGTGTGGGTGCTGTGTGGTGTGCTGTGGCGAGGCTCGGGCGCCACGTGTTGGGAGCGCCCTCCTCGGTTGCCTGCCTACCTCTCCCCCCATTCGTGGGCCCGTCTCCTCGGCAGTCGTGTTCCTTTGGTCCCGGAAAGCGCCCGGAGCGCTCCCCACATCCCCTGCGTGAGGGGCGGCGCATTTCACCCCATCCCGGGCGCCGTGCTCTCTAGCGAGAAAGCCAGTGTGCGTTCTGTTTTGTTCTTTTTAAATATATTTTATTGATGTTTTACAGAGAGGAAGGGAGAGGCATAGAGAGTGAGAAACATCGATGAGAGAGAAACATCGATCAGCTGCCTCCTGCACGCCCCCTCTTGGGGATGTGCCTGCCACCAAGGTCCATGCCCTAGACCGGAATCGAACTTGGGACCTTTCAGTCCACAGGCCGGCGCTCTATCCACTGAGCCACACCGGTTTGGGCTCAGGCCATTCCTTTAATTCCTTTAAATCTCCGCTCTTCACTCTAAGCCTCTAAGTTTGTGGCCGTTGGTTAGCGCAGTCAACAGCCGCTCCGGACTAGCCAGTGCCCCACCCGCAGAATGGGCTCTCGGGGGTTTAGGGAGCATGCACAGCGCCCGAGCATTGCTCAGTGCGTGAGAGGAGTCGTCTCCGGAGGCGCCTGCTGGGTGGGCAGCTCTGCCAGGCCCCCCACCAGAGCGCCCGTCTGCTGCGCTCCTGGCCGGCTGTGCTCGGAGTCTGCGGGGTCCAGCGCACTGTGCTCCCCACGAGGGAAGAGGCAGGTGTGGCGGAGGGAGGGGAGGAAGGCGTGGCGATCGATGTATCGGGGTGGCAGGCCGACTTTGCTGCAGAGACTATTCATGTGGAAAGCGGGGAGTCAGAGGGGGGCAGAGAGAAATGTCCTTATTTGGTCCAGAGCACAATTTTAGCTGCTTTTCTCTCGGAAGATCGCTCCCGGGCAGAGGTCAAGAGCTTTCCCCCGGCCCGGGGTGCGAACACTCACAGACCCTCAGCCGCTGTCTGTCCAGCGTTGCCACATGGCGCTGCTGACCCTGCCCCACCGCCTGAGGGCGTCCCTCGAGGCTGTTCCCTACGCCTGGCCCACGGCAGGCCCTCGCCGTGCATGCCCGGCCTGGCTGGGCTTCCTGTGGCCGCTGAGAGGAGGAACCCCAGGTTTCGAGGCTCAAGCAGCGGAAATGCGTTACCTCAGCCTGCAGGCAGAGCCCGCGGCCCGGCTGGGTTCTGCTCCAGATCCCCTGGCTGAATTCAAGGCACTGTCCAATCTGGACTCTCTTTTTAAAAAAATATACTTTATTGATTCTTTACAGAGAGGAAGGGAGAGGGATAGAGAGTTAGACACATCGATGAGAGAGAGACATCCATCAGCTGCCTCCTGCACACCCCCCACTGGGGATGTGCCCGCAACCAAGGTCCATGCCCTTGACCGGAACCGAACCTGGGACCTTTCAGTCTGCAGGCCGACGCTCTATCCACTGAGCCACACCGGTCTCGGCCAACCTGGACTCTTACCTGAAGGCCCGGGGAGCATCCTCTCCAGGCTCACTGAGGGGCTGGCTGAAATCCTGGGGGACAGGCAGGTCCCTGTTTCTTTTTTAAAATATGTATATATATTTTTAAATATTTTTAATTGATTTTTTTACAGAGAGGAAGGGAGAGGGATAGAGAGTTAGAAACATCGATGAGAGAGAAACATCGATCACCTGGCACGAGCCCGCGATGCCAGCCAGCGGGGGGAGTGGTGACGATTTCCCTGCACAGCCGCTGTGGGAGGAGCAGCAGCTGCGGGAGAAGCTGGAGGGGGCCGCAGTCTGCACCCCACCTGCATCCGTGTCCGTTTGACACAGCAGTGAGCGGACGGGGAGACCGCTGTCTGCTGTTTATGAGCGTTTCTAAGGCACAAGACGCTGATATAGAAAGCGGCACTTTTTTTTTTTAATATATTTTACTTATGTTTCCCCATGCACCCACATATGTATCATGTTTCCCCATGCACCCACGTGTACCTGCTTTTCTAAAACGCCGCCTGGGTGTCCTCTCTCTGTGAGGACAGCAGGGTGAGCAGGACATCGTGCGCGGGCCATCTAGACTCTAGAGGACCCCGCACTCCCCCCCAAGGGGTCCTCCTGACTCAGTGCTGCTTCTCTGTGAGCTCACGGCTTCGGGGTTCAGGCCTGGAGAAGGAAAGCGCCGTCCACCTCCCCAGAAGCAGCCCGTGCTGTTTGTCGTTAGCAGGCAGGACCCCTCATTGCTCCGTTCCCCCTGCATTCGCGTCCCCAGCGGGCACGCACTCACTGTGACGTGGCAGATCTTGGCCCTGCCCTGGGGAACGTAGGCGTTTCTCTGGGCTGAAGGTAGGTTCCCGCTGATCCTGAAAGAAATCGGTGGTCTGTCCCAGTGTGACCTGTGGCTCCCACACGGGGGAGCATCGGGAAGCCTGTGTGTCTCCTTTCTCTGGCAGTAACTCATTACCGGGGGTGCGTGGTGCCCACTGAAACTCCCAGGCCTCTGAGAATTTTTCTTTTCCCGAGAAGCATCCGTATCTTGTAAATAGAACTTTATAAACATTTGTGGGATGGAAAGATCCTCTAGTCATTTCACATTGCCGCACCCTTGGCAGATGACCTGTTCTGTGGAGGAATGCAGCCTTCTCCTGGGGTGGCTGTCACATCTGCAGATCTGTCCGTCCCCCAACATCCGTGGGCCTCCGGGGTTCTCGGCCTTCTGTATCAGGGCTGGCTCGGGGGCGGGAAAGCGTCCCGAAAGGAAATGACCCTCACCCTGATCCCGTCTGTGAACCGCCCCCGCTGGCGGAGCAGCCCACGGACACGTGGGAGCAGGCAGCACCCCGGTGTGGAAGGGCTGCCCAGGGAGAGGGCCCTCAAGACAACCGCGCCCGGCACCCCCAGTCAGCCCCTCGCACATCCCCACAGCCTCCTCCTCAGGCTGGGGGAGAAACCTGTTGGCACCGCAGCCCCCAGCCCTCAGTAGCCAAAAGGAGAGCCTGTGCTGGAAGTGGCGTTCAGCGTGGAGGCCTGCCATTGAGGGCAGGGCCGCTGCCCGCTCCAGCGCCTGCTTCCTGCTGCAGCTGAACGTGGCTACTCAGTGAGCCACGAGGAAAAGGCGAGGCGGTCGGGCAGGGAGGACAGGCCGAGGCCCGGGAAGAAGCCGGCAGGGGGCCCCCTCCATCATTTCCTGTGCAGGTGGCGGGAGAATGCGGGGAGTGGGGGGAAGGGCCTATTCAGGTGCCCCTCCAGGTGGCAGCTCACTACAGGAGGCTGGCTAGACGCTCGAGGCCTCGGTGAGTGTCTGCGGTGTCCCTTCCGCGCCTCCAGCCATCGCAGCCCCCGTTGTGGTCCTTGACTCGGCCACCGTGCTGGAGGCCGTGGTGTGCTTCTTCTCCGTCTGGTCCATCGTGGGGCTCCTGGGCTTCCACACGTATCTCATCAGCTCCAACCAGACGACCAACGAGGACGTGAGTTCCTTCCGCGGGGGGCGCAGGCGGGAAAGAAGAGGGTAGGAGCCAGGGTCTTCCACGCCAGGCGGGGCCTTTTGGTCAGGGGTCTCCACGTCATCTTGCATGCTGACCATGTCAGTCACCTCGGGACTAAGATCAGCCCAGTGACCCCAGCTCCGAGTCCCGCAGCCGACGCCCTGTCCTCTGCCTCCTCCGTGGCTCTGTTTCACCTCGCCACCGAGCTCCCAGGAGAGAGGGGCAGGTGGCCCCTCTGGTGCACATGGAGTCTGTCTCCTGGTTTTCATCTCCACGTCAGCTTTGGGGGGTGGCCAGGCCCCGAGTGTAACTTTGGTGCAGGGTCACCTGCCCGTACGTCATGCGGATAGAGAGGGGGCGTCAGAACAAGAACCGTTCTGTTGGAGAATGTTCCTTCATTTCCCTCTTTGCTCTAAGTCAGTGGTTCTCAACCTTCCTCATGCCTCGACCCTTTAAGACAGCTCCTCATGGGGTGGTGACCCCCAACCATAAAATTATTTCCGTGGCTACTTCATCACTGTCATTTTGCTACTGTTATGTATGAACTGTAATGTGAATATCTGATAGGCAGGATGTATTTTCATGGTTACAAATTGAACATCATTAAAGCATAGGGATTAATCACAAAAACAAGATGTAATTATATATTGTGAAATATTTACTTCTAATTACAAATAAATGAAATTTTGTCTTGAATCGTGGTGTAGCATGGGCAACAGTCTTCCTAGGACAACAGTAAACTACATTGCTACACTTTGCTACACCGAGGAGCAATCTGTTGGCTCCTAAGACCATGGGAAATAGGTGTTTTCCGCTGGTCTTAGGCGACCCCTGTGAAAGGG
>JAAGEH010002530.1:575314-591391 GCA_011751065.1 Lasiurus cinereus | reverse complement strand
GTCTTAGGCGACCCCTGTGAAAGGGTCGTTCGACCCCCAAAGGGTTCGCGACCCACAGGTTGAGAACCGCTGCCCTAAGTACCCATCCATGTGTCCGAATCGCCCCTCTTCCCGTAGAGGCTGGAGAAAACCAGCAGCGATGAGATGCGGGAACACGAACAGTCACTTACATTGGTGACTGTGACTGTAGCATCCGCACAGTCACTTTGGCAGCACCTGCGGCCCATGCAGACGGCTCTGACCTGGCAGTCAGAGGCCACCTCACCCTCCCGCTGCTGTTCCCTTAGGGACAGTTTTAGCATCAGTGGGAACGTGGAAGAATCTTGGGGCTCATGTGAGCGGCCTCTGGCGCCATGCAGTAGACACAAGAGCTCACCCCCAGAAATACTTTACCCCTAATGTGACCCCTGCCTGGGGGTATTTATTTCCGAGTTGGGCGTGGATGCCGGTTTTCCTGGAGAGCAGCGTCCAATCTCTGGTGGAGACACGAGTCGAGAGGACTTCATCCCCACGGACTCCTCGTGGTCCGGTTCGCGCAAAGCCTGGCACGGGTGTGAAGGGCAATGTGTCACTGTCTTCTTCTTTCAGATTAAAGGGTCCTGGTCCAATAAAAGAGGGAAAGAAAATTACAACCCCTACAGCTACGGAAACATCTTCACCAACTGCTGTGTTGCCCTGTGTGGGCCCGTCTCTCCAAGGTGAGGTTCTCACCAGCTTCTGGAAAACACACGCCCTAGCACATGCCCTAGCACACATCCCAGAACTGGGGTCGGCAAACTGCGGCCCTTGAGTGTGGCTCTTCCACAAAATCCCACGGCCTGGGCGAGTCTATGTTGAAGAAGTGGCGTTAGAAGAAGTTTAAGTTTAAAAAATCTGGCTCAGAAGAAATCTCAATCGTTGTCCTGATGGTATTTGGCTCTGTGGACTCATGAGTTTGCCAACCACTGCCCTAGAACATTCCTTAGCACACGCCCTAGCACACACCTTAGCTGAGGGAGCACAGGCCCCCCTGGAAGAGGGGTGGCAGCTGCGGGTGGATCAGGTCACACCAACCTCTGGTGCCACAGGCACAGCCTCGGTGAAGGGGAGACCAGAGAGATCTGGCCGTCGCTCTGGTGCACTTGGCACCTCCTTGGTTCTCCAGTGAATTTGTGTCAAGTTTGGGGGCAATCCCTAAGGGTCACATAGGGAAACTGAGGCATGTGGCCTCATGAATATTGTTGTGGGTCAGTGGGGAGCAGGGGCTGTCAGTAGCACAGCACGGGAGCCGGACACATGCAGGAAGCATCAGCAAGCCTGTGGGAATGAGCGGAGAGCTGAGCTTGTGGAATGTCCATGCCACACAGTTGGGGGGCGGTTGTGTGCGGCCCACGCGGTGACGATTGAGGGGATGAGACGATGACGTTAACAGGGCAGGAGCCGTGTGCCCGGGTCGGGCACGCAGTTGCCTCTAAGACACTCTCACACGGTATGACCGTGTGCTCTGAGCTGGGGGGGGGGGGGGGGGGGGGGGGTTCGGTTTCCCAGCGACAGCTGCAGACCCACATTCAGCTCCCCACGCAGAAAGAGGGGACCCCCCCGCCACATAGAAATAAACAGTGTTGATGGCGTCTTCGGCTTCCTCCTCACCCTCCTCCTGTTCCACGTTGTTCTCCCGCAGCCTCATTGACAGAAGAGGGTACGTCCCGCCGGACACGCCGCAGCCAGCCACGCCCTCCAACGGGCTGGCCACGTACGGGGCCACCGCCTCACAGAGCGACATGGTAGGAGCTGCCTGCGGGCCAGCCACCCTCCCCGGGAAGGCTTCGCTTCCGCCCTGTGCTCACTAACCCAGCGCCCCAGTACCCCTGGACCAGGCAGCCCTAGACCAGGCACCTCTAGACCAGGCACCCCTAGACCAGACACCCCTAGACCAGGCACCCCTAGACCAGGCGTCCCTAGACCAGGCAGCCCTAGACCAGGAAGCCCTAGACCTGGGGCTCCTAGACCAGATGCACCTCCAAAGCCTCCAGACACCAGGGACTGGGAGGCGTGGGCGAGGGGACAGGGTTGTGGCCGCCGGGTGACAGGCGTGCTGGGGCTGTGAGGGAAGGACACACAGTCTCTCCCAGAAACAGCTGTGGCACCCGGTGATGGAGTGTCCCCTTGCTCAGGCCACGGTGTCACTGGGGGGGCGGGACCCAGCTGCCCGCAGCGAGGCTGCCTGGCTGGACGGTCCCAGGCCCCATCCTGCCCCTCTGCTCAGCCTGGTCTGCTCCCACCCCGTTAGCGTGCTGTAGAGGCGCTGCCAGCCCCCCACTTTCAGCCAAAGCTTAGACCCGCTGCACACGCCTGAGTGCGCATAATCAGCCGGGATTCATCCTTGGCGAAGGCTCAGGAGCCTCTCTCCGAAAGGCGGGCCTTTTTTCGGGGTGGCAGGCTCAGGGCGGGTGGGGGCGGGGGTATTCCTCGGGCCCCAGGAATCCCAGCCTGGCCGGCTCTGGCCATCGGCCTTTAAATCCTTGGGGCGGTGGTCCCTCCTTATCCGGAACAGGCTCCCTGGAGAAGGCCCGTGTTTCTGAGAGGGACCGGGCGTGGGGCCCTCGGGGCACTGTTGCTCTCTGGGCTGAGCCACCCACCGCGACCCCCCGTGGTTAACAGCCTCCCTCTGAGGCGGAGGCTCCGGGCCGGTTCTGAGCACCAAGAACTGGGAGGGAAAGCTCAGCCTCTGACTCGGGGCGCTCCGGGAGCCCCTGGGCCCTGGCCTCCGGCTGCGTTGGGACAGGCAGGCAGGGCCCAGGCACCTGGGTGTGTTTGTTGGCAGCGGTGTTCGTGCGTGTCATTTTGCTTTGCTTTGCTTTGCTAATAATTCCTCTTCTTGGGAAGGAAGTGTGTACACACCAGTCCTTGCCACTCCCTCTCCCCCCACCATGCGATCCGGGACATGCTGTTCCATCTGCACTCGCCCACACCAGTGGCCCTTACAGAATGACACTCTCAGGGAGCGATGATAAAACCTCGGGGGTCCGCTCTGCACCCGGATAGAGCCCCATCCTGGACCAAGAGGTTCCAGCCGTGCCAGACAGGTGTCAGCGACCCCCAGTACAGTGGTACCTCGAGATACGAGTGCCCTAACATACGAGATTTTTGAGATACGAGCCGTCGAGCGAGCGATTTTTGCTTTGAAATACGAGCAACAGTTGAGATAGGAGTCATCGCGCGGATCGGCCGGCTGCACACGACCCACCAGTTTACCGCGACTCGAGCGTCTCATAGTTTCCCACGCCTCAAGGTTACGGAGCGAATTAAACTCATATCTCGAGGTACCACTGTACCAGCCACAGGCTTTAGACAGGCCTTGCCTGGCGCCCCTCAGAGCCGGGAAGGGGCCTCGTGTGTGCAGAGCCAGACGGCGGTCCCTTACTGGATGAGTGACTGGACAAGTCAGTGGACCTCGCAGAATTTTCATTCCTGGGACTCCTGGTCCCCTGGCCTTGTGGGGTTTCTGTGAGGAGGGGGTTCATGTCCGCCAAGCACTTTCCATCCTGCCTGGCACAGAGAAGTACAGCGGTACCTCGAGATACGAGTTTAATTCGTTCTGTAACCTTGAGGCGTGGGAAACGATGAGACGCTCGAGTCGCGGTAAACGGGTGGGTCGTGTGCAGCCGGCCAATCCGTGCGATGACTCCTATCTCAACTGTGGCTCGTCTTTCAAAGCAAAAATCGCTCGCTCGATGGCTCGTATCTCAAAAATCTCGTATGTTAGGGCACTCGTATCTCGAGGTACCACTGTACCATGTGAGTCTCGGCTGTTCTTCTGTTATTATTTCCCTCGTGCCCACGGGTGGCAAGAGCAGCCAACTCAGTGGTATCCACTCTAAGCAACTGGGCAAAACAAGGGAAGGAGCCGGGGGTGGGGAGCTGGCAGTCTGCACCTGATGAGGACATGGGGCAGTCTTGGGGTTGGCGTCCGTTGCCCGCTTTTTTCTTGACTGTGGGTTGCATTTTCCTGTCTCTCTGAATGTCTGTTGACGCTGTGTTGAATATTGCATATTTTGGATAACATGCTGTAGAGACTCTGGGCTTTGTTATCTTCCTTAGAAGACCGTGGATTCTCATTTTAGCAAGCAGTTCAGCTACTCGCGAATCATCTCGAACTTTGCAGCATCTCACTGTAGGGCATGATTTTTTTTTCCCCCATATAAAACCATCAGAGTTGGTACTTTTTTTTCCTTTTTACATTATTTATCAATTTTTGTATTTTTTAAATTTTTTTATGAATGTATTACATAGGTACATATCTTCCCATTGCCCCCCCTCCCTCCCAGGCATACCCTAACCCCCCAGTGTCTTGTGTCCATTGGTGACGCTTATATGCATGCATACAAGTCCTTTGGTTGATCTCTTATTTACACCACTTCTCCCTAACCTGTAATTTGACAGTCTGTTTGATGCTTTACTGCCTCTTTTTGTTCATCAGTTTACAATTTATTCTCCACAAATGAGTAAGATCATGTGGTGCTTCTCCTTCATTGACTGGCTTATTTCACTTGGCATAAGGCTCTCCAGTTCCATCCAGGCTGCTGCCAATGGTAAGAATTCCTCCTTTTAATGGCAGCATAGAATTCCATGGTGTAGATGGACCATAGTTTTCTGATCCACTCATCTGCTGGCTGTTTCCAAATTGTAGCTATTGTAAATTGTGCTGCTATGAACATAGGGGTGCATAAATCCTTTCTGATTGGTGTTTCTAGTTTCTTAGGATAAATTCCTAAGAGTGGGATCGCTGGGTCAAATGGGAGATCCATTTTTAGTTTTTGAGGAAACTCCATACCGTTCTCCATAGTGGCTACCCCAGTCTGCATTCCCACCAGCAGTGCACGAGGGTTCCTTTTCCTCTGCATCCTCCTCAGCACTTGTCGTTTGTTGATTTGTTGATGACAGCCATCCTGACAGGTGTGAGATGGTATCGCCTTGTCGTTTTGATTTGCATCTCTCGGATAATTAGCGACTTTGAGCACGTTTTCATGTGTCTCTTGGCCTTCTGTCGTCTTTCGAAAAGGCTCTATTTAGGTCCCTGTAGGGCATGATTCTTGCTCCTCAGGCACAGCTCCCCTCGGCCCCGCTGGGTCACAGGGCGTTAGTCAGCAAGGTGTCGGCCGTGTTACTGAGGTCGGCAGCCAAGGCACCACTTCTTCCACCTCTAGAATCTCTCTCTCTCTCTCTCTCAGCCCACGGCTGCCGCTGTCTCCTCAGCCTCTGCAGTGGGGAGACCACACGCATACCAGAGCCTGTGGCCACAGACGCGGGGGGACCCCCACTCGGACTTCTGGTCCCCCTCTCTGCCCAGCATCCTCTTTTTCTGTCCTGTCCTGTGACCCCGCTGCTTCACCTCCTTGCACTCGGAGCTCTGCTTGCTCCACCCGCAGAGCTGCTGTGCCTGCAAGGACCTGAGCCACATCCTGGTGGGGACATTTCCCACGGAAGACTCTGGCTGACCGTGGGGCTCACCTTGTGGGTCCCCTTCTCCCCGGATTGCAGTCTCCCTCTGTCTGTTTGCCGTCCGGGAAGTCGTTTATCTCACTTATTGGGGGCAGTCTTATATAGCCTCGTCTACAGAAGGACGCGAGTCCAGTATTGGTTATGCATCATCCCATGATTGGAGAAGGCCCTGCAGCCGACATTGCCACAAGCTGGGGTGCACGATTTTGTCGCCCACTCTGCGGATGATAGTGCTGCATTAGCCGGGGGCATGACACTCCAGCCAGAGCTTTCCTTGAAGGAGGGACATTTGGGAGGCATCCGATTTAGCCGAGGAAGGAAATGAACGAGTTATTTTAGGGCCAAAGTCCAGATCCGAAAGGTACTTCCTGGACGACAGGAAAAGCGCTTCTGGGGAAATGGGTGCTGTTTCAGGAACGAGAGGTAAAGGCTGTAGCACAGTGATAGTGTGAAAAACATTAGGCAAATCTAAATTGAGAACCCTGGCATCCATGTCAGCACTGAGGTCTTATTATCTCCTCAAACACAGGACCATTCGCTGTGCGCTCACCATCTCTCAGGATCTGCGGCTGGGGATGGGTGTGCAGCCATCCCTCTATGCCAGCGGTTCTCAACCTGTGGGTCGCGACCCCTTTGGGGGCCGAACAACACTTTCACAGGGGTCACCTAAGACCATCGGAAAACACAGATATTTACATTACAATTCATAACAGTTGCAAAATGACAGTGATGAAGTAGCCACGGAAATAATTTTATGGTTGGGGGTCGCCACCCCATGAGGAGCTGTCTTAAAGGGTCGCGGCCTTAGGAAGGTTGAGAACCACTGCTCTATGCAGAGGCCCACGGAAGCAAGTGTAGGGAAACACGAGGTGGACCCCAAAGCGTGGAGATGGGGCGCGGAGCCCAGGAGAGCCTCTGTCGTGTGAACACCAGGGACACTCCAGGGACACGCACTGGGATTAGCGCAGACCCTCAGTGCCACTGAGAACCTGTCCTCCTCAATGATTGGCTCTTACTGTCCCCCGTATTGAAGTTCTGCGCGTGTGCGTACGCAGTGATGGCGCCAGCATGGTCCAGCTCTTAGGGCATCTCATCTGATTGTCAGTTTCAGGCCGTCCAGCACCTGGGTCATCGTGGATGTTTAAGCCTATAATTTTTAATAATTTTAAGTTCTGAACAGCATCCGGGTCACCGTTTATGTTTCCGTCTGGCCCTTGTGGCTACAGAGTTCCTCTGGGATGGCGTGCTAAACACAAAGATAGTCCCTAGTTGTTGGGATTTTTTTTTTGTGTTTTTTTTTTTAGAAGATCAATCGCTATATTTACTTAACCTATTTTTTAAAATCCCCTTAATCCAATATCTAAACAAGGCTAAACCTCGCTGTGGAATGATTTACTCAACTAGCAAACCAAGAGAACTCTCCGTGCATCACCCGAAAAATCAAATATTGTGGGACAGTCCAACTGAAGCAGACTTACATGGTCATGCTAACAGGAGAGTAAAAAGGAAGCTCTCATCCCAGCCCACATTGTAGGTAGATGTTCAGGTTTGGGGTGTTTTCATAACGGTAAGTGAGGATTCGTGAGACCCGGGACACAGCTCCACAGGCCGGCAGAAAGAACGGTGCCCCGCAGGAAGACTTGGACAGAACCGGGGCACACTGGAGAAGTCATTTCATTCATTCTTAAGGTGCAGGGAGACCATCTAGGAACGCATGCATTCAGTCTGTGTCTGAGGGTCACTGTGGACACCAAGTCAGCAAGGGTGAAAGGAAAGGTGTCCCAGCCCGAGCGATGTTATGTGGCAATCTGCAGAAACAAAACGTAGATTACCTCCGGGGTGTTTGTGAATTGTAACATGAAGTGGTAATGCCTGTGGCCTTCGAACCCCTAAAGCCATAAATCCCTCTGCAAGGAAAATGCACTTCGTGGAGCCAGTGAGTCAGCAGCCACCACGGTGCCTGCTGCAGCTCCCCCAGCGCTCTGGGGCGAAGACGTATCCGTGTGACGCTGCCAGCAGGAGGCGCTTTTCACAGACAGATTCATGAGCAATTGTACTTTTTTATTTTAGTTTATTTTTTAATATATTTTATTGATTTTTCACAGAGAGGAAAGGAGAGGGATAGAGAGTTAGAAACATCGATGAGAGAGAGAGACATCGATCAGCTGCCTCCTGCACACCTCCTACTAGGGATGTGCCCGCAACCAAGGTACATGCCCTTGACGAAATCGAACCCGGGACCTTTCAGTCCACAGGCCGACGCTCTATCCACTGAGCCAAACCGGTTTTGGCTTTTTTTTTTTTTAATATATTTTATTGATTTTTTTACAGAGAGAAAGGGAGAGGGATAGAAAGCTAGAAACATCGATGAGAAACATTGATCAGCTGCCTCCTGCACTACCCCTATTGGGGATGTGCCCGAAACCAAGGCACGTGCCCCTGACCGGAATCGAACCCAGGACCTTTCAGTCTCCACTGAGCCAAACCGGTTTCAGCACGAGCGATTGCACTTTTGTTCTGTTAGGACTCAGTGTCTAGGTGATTTTTGATCAAAAGCAGTGGCAATTTCATATGGTCCAACCCGATAGTTGATAAGCAGGAACTTGTAAAGGGGTTGTTTTGGAATGAAACCATGAGTTTCTCCATCTCCTGTTCCCAGTAATGAACTGTCGTTGTCCAGTATCCTGAGGCTTGCTCCCTCTCCCTCCAACTCCCCACCCCCCCGTGGTATATAACTGGAGAGAGAAATTAAAATACTTCCGGTGGCTTCTGGGTGTCGGTGCTGGGATATAAATAAAGCCTGCCCAGCTGGGTGACGGGAGAAACAAGTGAGCAGTGATGTCTCCCTCTGCTGGATGAGACAGGAAGAGCCGGGAGAGGGGGGTGGGGTGATGTAAAAAGTCAGAGAGAGGAGAGAGAGGCGGGAAGAGGAGAGAGAGGGAAGTGGGAGGGAAATGGAGGAAAGGAAACAGGTGGAAGGGAAAGAGAGGAGGACCAGTGGGACGGAGAGAAAGCAGTCACGGGGAAAGACCCACAAGAAATGGGCCAATGCCAAGACCAGTTCGGCTCAGTGGATAGAGCGTTGGCTTTCGGACTGAAAGGTCCCAGGTTCGATTCCGGTCGGGGGCATGTACCTTGCTTGCGGGCACATCTCCACTGTGGGGCGTGCAGGAGGCGGCTGATCAATGTCTCTCTCTCATCGATGTTTCTGACTTTCTGTCTCCCTTCCTCTCTGTAAAAAATCAATAAAATATATTTTTTTTAAAAAAGAAGACGACAAAGTGGGCCAATGAGCATTGGAAGCAGAGGTAGGGAGGACGAGGCCTCTGAACAACTCTCCGTGGGCCTCCCACAGGGGCCCTGACGTGTTGGCCGCTTTCTCCCTCCAACTTCTCAAACGGGATGTACGGCCCTGAAGGTGGTGCCAAATGAGGAAAAGCTCTGACCTTTAAAAAGATCACTTAGTCTCTAACTAATCATTGAGTTTCTTCTGAGAAGGAGATGGTCAGAGCACGCGCCGTGACCGTGAGGAGGACAGAAAGCCGCTGGCGGGCAGTGCGCTGCCCTGGGTGGGCATCTACAGAACCCATGGCGTCCCGTGCCCGTGGCGGCCTGAGCCAGCAGGAGCTTCCTGTGGGCGCGGCTGCAGAAGGGAGCCTGACCCCAGTACCCCCACTTCTGCCTCCTCCCCTCCTTCCCCCCCACCCCGGGGCCTACTAGCGGAAGTCGGTTGGAGGTGGCAAACCATTTCCGAAGTTAAGGAATACACCAGGATTTTGATCCTAGGTCCATGGCTCCAGAACTGTGCTCAGGGATGGGTATTTTTTTTTTTTTTTTTTTGGCTCAGTGGATAGAGCGTCGGCCTGAGAACTGAAAGGGGATGGGTGGTTTTAGGAAAGGCTTTAGGCTGCGTTTTTATTTTCACATTTTTCAGTCCTGAAGTTTTCCCCTGGGAACCAGGGGCCTGGCCAAGAGGTCGTTACAGTTCTAACGAGTCATCAGTTTGGCCTCGGAAAGTGCCAGGGGTGTGTGCAGGAGTGGCCCCAGGTCCGGGGGGCTGAGGCATGCCATTTGGAGCTTTCTTTAAAAAAAAAAAAAAAGAAAACAATATATTAAATAAAAAAATAAATAAAGCCGGGAGCAAAGCCTCGGAGAGGGGTGAGTTCGAGCAGGGAGCCCGGGCTAAGTGTCTTAGCTTCGGAGAAAACTCAGGTCCGCACAGCAGTGTCTCAGGGTCAAGTCTCAGCCGCTCATCAGACTCCACCTGACAGTCCCCATGAGCAGCCACTGTGTTCCAGAAGGTTCTGGTGGGTGCCCCGAAGCTCTGCTGCCGGGCCTGGCCTGAGAGAGGCGATCAGGGACTAGGAAGAGGGCAGGTGACCCAGAGACCCAGAGACGGGGGGTGGGAGAGTGAAACTGGGAGAGGGCCCGTCTCCCCTCGCCCTCGGGCCTCCTGACCTTGGCACCTCCTCCAGCCCGGCCCTCTGACCTACCCCCAAGGGAGTCTCTCCGAGCCGGTCCCTCTGGCAGGCTGTGCATTCGCTCTCAAGGTCAGGCCTTCAGGTCAGAGGAGCGGATCGGATTGACAGCCTCATCTTCCCGGGAGCGGCGCGCTCTGGGTGGGCAGCGATGCTGAAAGGAGCGAGGGCTCTGGGAGGCAGGGCGAGAGCAGGGTTCCGTCCTCGGGAGGGGGCCTGGCATCTCAGCCTGGGTTCAGGCACGGCGGGCCGGCCTGCTGGGAGGCTGGGCTCGGCTGCAGGAGACGGAGGCAGCAGCAGCTCCGTCAGAAGAGACCAAAGGGCATTTTTCACAAAACAGTCGGGGGGCAGAGCACCATCTACCCACAGCCCCAGTGGCTCCCAGAGGCTGTGCAGTCTGGAGGCCGCTCTGGCCACGCTGAGCCCGTGTGCCGGACATGGCGAGGAAAGAGGTTCGCAGTCAGGCACTCCTGGCCCCAGGCCCCGATCCCTCTCTTCATGTCATTCGTAAGGCCCTGAGCACCCCTCCATTGGCACATCAGGATCTTCACTTGGAAAGAGGTTGTTCTGAGAGCTTCTTCTTTTTTTTTTTTTAAATATATTTTATTGATTTTTTTACAGAGAGGAAGGGAGAGGGATAGAGAGTTAGAAACATCGATGAGATAGGAACATAGATCAGCTGCCTCCTGCACACCTCCTACTGGGGATGTGCCTGCAACCAAGGCACATGCCCTTGACCAGAATCGAACCTGGGACCCTTCAGTCGGCAGGCCAATGCTCCATCCACTGAGCCGAACCGGTTAGGGCTGTTCTGAGAGCTTTGCAGACACGGAGTGGAGCCCTAGCTTATGGCGGGAATGCAAAGCCACACGTGTTCACCGAGCATCCGCGTGATAGGAGAGCCTCTCTAATGGGCTACTGCAGAGTCAGGTGCAGGGTCGCCAGGGACATCTCCTCGGGCTGTCCCCAAACTTGCCTGTGACGCGGGGCAGGGTTGAGGAAGGAGTCAGAGATCCACACTCCGCTGGCCACACTCCGTTGGCCAGTGAGTCACGAGGAAGAAACGGCAGGAGATGTAATATGGTGTCAAAACACTTGGAAGAAAAGGAAGTACCTTATACAATGTGGGCGTTCTCTTCCGCAGATGAAAAAGCCTCGTTAGCTCGTGAGTGGTTCTTGACTGTGGGGACAGCTCACCCTGGTCCTAGGGTTTTCACCATTGTCCGGTCGGATCTGCAGGGCCTCCGTTGCCCAGTCTCTTTCTTTCTTTGCTTCTGGGGGTAAAATAGACAGACGAGCGAGTTGATCATTTCAGGCGTCTTTAAGTGTACAAGTCAGTGGCATTAAGTTCATCCGCATGATGGTGCTCTCATTGGCACCGTTCAGCTCCAGAACCTTCTCGTCTTGCAAAGCTCCACCTGCAGACAGCAAACACAGGGTCCCCATCAGTCCCTGGCAAATGGCATTCTGCTTTCGCTCTCTGGGAAGCTGGTGGCTCTAGGTGCCTCACGAGGTGGAACCACACAGTATGTGTCCCTGGTGTGTGGCTTATTTCACTTCGCATGACGCCCTCAGGTCCATGTGTGTGGTAGCATGTGTGGGGATGGCCTTCCTTCCTTTGTACGGCTTCATACGATCCGTTGTCTGTGTAAACCTCACTTTGTTTGTTCGTTCATCAGCCAGTGGGCACCTGGGTTCCTCCCACCTTTTTATAGTTGGAATAATGCTGCTATGAACGTGGGGGAACAGGCCCCTACAAGTCAATATATTTTTATTGATTTCAGAGGGGGAGAGAGAGAGAGAAACATCGATGATGAGAGAGAATCATGGATTAGTTGCCTCCTGCACGTCCCCTACTGGGGGGATCGAGCCTATAGCCTGGGCATGTGCCTTGACCTGGAATTGAACCATGACCTCCTGGTTCATAGGTCTGTGCTCAACCACTGAGCCACACTGGCCGGGCCCCTGTATTTTTTGAAACAAGAGAGTAAACGTGGTTTTCAACACACAAGAAACAGCCACCAGACTGCAGCAGGTGGCGGAGCTCGTGCCTCTGTTGGTGGGGTTGTTTTTGATTTATTTATTTATTTAGATTAGAGTCTTAATTAAATGTATTGGATGACGTCTATATATATAAAAGCCTAAGTGACCATTATGACTGGATGACCAGCCGGTAGCTATGACGTGCACTGACCAGCAGGGGGCAGACACTTGATGCAGTCCCTTCCCCGACCGGCCGGATAGGGACTGGGTGAGATGGTCCCCATTGGCCCTGGTGGCCAGCCAGGCCGAGGGACCCCACCCGTGCACGAATTCATGAGCCGGGCCTCTAGCTGGTTAAGGAAGTTACGTAGGTTTCCCGGGGACAGCTCTGCGATGCATTGTGGGATTATTTGGAGTGAGGTCCTGTCTGTGAACCAGGGCTTTCCCGGGTGCTGGTGTGGGCGTGTGCCACCTGCTGGGTGTCTGCGGTGAGACCGGGCTACTGCACACGCTCCCTGCCCGCTGACTGAGGCGTCACTAACGGGTTTCTCTTTCTCTCGCATCCTGCCCTCCCCCCGCTCCCCCTCCCCCTGCCCCCCTCCCTCCCCACCCTATGCCACTCGCCCGGGCTCCTCTCGGCGGTGCCCTCCGCTGCAGTGCGACCAGGACCAGTGCATTCAGAGCACCAAATTCGTTTTGCAGGCCGCGGCCACGCCCCTGCTGCAGAGCGAGCCCAGCCTGGCGGGCGATGAGCTGCCCCTGCCGGGCAGGCCGGGCCTGGGCACGCCGTGCGCCAGCCTGACGCCCGGGCCGCCCACGCCGCCCTCCTCCATGCCCAGCCTCTCGGCGGAGGCCGGGCTCACGGACATCCTGCCCCTGAAGGAGGAGCCGGCGGGCCACCAGTTCCTGACCCCCGAGGAGGCGCCCTCGCCGCCCCGGCTGCTGGCGGGGAGCCCCCTGGCCCAGAGCCGCACGGCGCACGTGCTGGGCCTGGCCAGCCAGGACGCGCTGCACGAGGACTCGGTGCGCGGCCTGGTAAAGCTCAGCTCCGTGTGACCGGGTGACCGGGTGACCGGGTGACCGCCGGACAGACGGATGGACCGCGGGCAGCGGGGAACCGGTGGACCCGTGGAGGGGG
Organism: Lasiurus cinereus; assembly: GCA_011751065.1. Taxonomy (NCBI): domain Eukaryota; kingdom Metazoa; phylum Chordata; class Mammalia; order Chiroptera; family Vespertilionidae; genus Lasiurus; species Lasiurus cinereus. Next base: position 578,311 of record JAAGEH010002530.1, on the reverse strand, counting down.
TCCCCCAGCAACTGTCTCCTGACTCAGGGCCGCCACGGGGGCGAGGACTTGGGGACCTGGACCCAGGGGCCAGCTGCAGAGCACTGGTGGCTCGGCCAGAGGCTGCGATGAGCATCCTCTCCCCACCCGGACCACTGGGGTAACCATGACAACAGGAGAACCGCTCTGGTCCGGCCTTTGGAACCGGAAGGGGGGCGTGGGGATGGGGGGACCCGGGGTCTGCGATCAGAGGCTCAAGGGACAGGACGTGCCCGCTGTCTGCCGCCGCTCTCAGGACAGACACGCGGAAGGTTTGCCAGACGGGTGGCCAGACTGACCTTGCACTCACGTGTCCTGCTACTCATCTCTGACACAGACACGCTGTTCCGTTGGTTAGTTTTTTTTTAAGAAAAACGTCCACAGGACAAAACACGACCAGATGTGAGCCTGCATGCCACGCTCGTCCGTCCGCGGCGGGGACGGTCTGCGAACGGCGGCGCCGCCTTCTGCCTTCGACGTTGTGACTTTCCGGCGCTGCTTTGTGGGAAGATGCGGGGAGAGACACCGAGACTGACGGGCAGTGCCCGCCTTCGCCAGCGGATGCAGCTGAGGGTCCCTGGGCGGGTGGTGCCTGGGCCGCCGAGGACTGCTGGGGGGGTCAGCACGTCGAGGATCGGTTACCCCGCTGTTTGGGGGTGAGCCGAGGTGTTGTGTGTGACCACGCCCCCTGTGGACAGCCAATAAACGACCCCTCTGTTATTCGGCCTCTGCGTGGCGTTATCCTTAACTGCATACATGACAAGCTACCCCAGGACTGTGGCGAGTTCATTGTCATCGGAGGTTCCCTAGTGAGGCACGGTCCCCCGATGGCCAAAAGTCGAGCCGTTGAATTGTGGGGGGTGAAAGAGAGTAGCTTCTTGTTGTTTTTTTAAATATATGTTTTTATTGACTTCAAAGATGCATGATGAGAGGGAATCCATCCCTTGTTGTTATCAAAGTACCCAGTGGTACCTCGAGATACGAGTGCCCTAACATACGAGATTTTTTGAGATACGAGCCGTCGAGTGAGCGATGTTTGCTTTGAAATACGAGCAACAGTTGAGATGGGAGTCATCGCGCGGATCGGCCGGCTGCACACGACCCACCCGTTTACCGCGACTCGAGCGTCGCATCGTTTCCCACGCCTCAAGGTGACGGAACGAATTAAACTCGTATCTCGAGGTACCACTGTATCCTAGTGAGGAACGGTCCCCCGGTGGTCAAAACTCGAGCCGTTGAATTGTAGGGTGTATAAGAGAGTAGTAGCTTCTTGTCATTTTTAAAAATATATTTTTTTACTGACTTCAAAGATGGATGATGAGAGGGAACCCTGCACACCCCCTGCTGGGAATCGAGCCCCCAACCTGGGCCTGTGCACTTGTCTGGGATCGAATCCGGGTCCTTTCCGTCCATAGGCTGGCGCTCTACCCACTGAGCCACACCAGCGGGGGCTTCCTGTCGATTTTCTTTTCTTTCGTCACCTCTTTGTGACGTGGTTTCAGCGGACCATGCTCTGTGTTAACAGATGACCCTGCGGCCGTTTGTATGTGGGGAGGGGGCGGTGCTCGGGCACGAGGTGTGCCAGGGCCACCTGCGCCATCCTGCCTCCTGCGAAGGCAGCTGCGCCAGCGCCCCGGAGGGGAACCTGCCACCCTCGTCAAGGCATCACAGTCAGGAGGCCACACCGGCTTGCGGTATGGGCTGAGGTCATGTAGATCGTCCTTCTTCCCTAGACACTGATCAGAGCGGAATGAAGAAAATTACACTCCAGCCCCGCCCATTTCTCCTCTGGCTTTGGACTTGGGGAGTAAGTCACTTCGGGGGCAGCCTCCAGGATTCGGCAGACTGTCCCTGCTTCTCCTCAGGGGACCGACCCCACGGCCAAACCGACTCCGGCTGCACCTGAGGCTCCGGCTCCCGCAGCCACACGAAGGCCAGCCGCAGGATCAGTGATGCGGGAGGCCCAGAGGTTTGAGTTCGTAGAAAAGGCTATGTCAGCTGGGCAAGAGCTGCCATTTTACATTAAAATAAAAATAAAAAAAGATAAAAGACAAAAGCACCATGCCAGCTCTCATCTGGGCTAAAGCCGGTTCTTTGTAGGTCAAAAGATGGTGCTGAAAATAACCACAGAGCTCTTGGGTCCTGGTGTCTTTGAAACATCCCTCTGTTTCATACTATATATGTGGATAGAAAAGGTGGAAGGTGACTTATCGTATTTTCTGGTGTATAAGACGACTTTTTAACCCAGGAAAATCTCAAAAGTCGGGGGTCGTCTGATACACAGGGTGTCATCTTATAGGGCGAGTATATCCCAAACTCTATATTTTAATTGGAAAAGTTGGGTGTTGTCTTATAATGCCGGAAAATATGGTATGTGTCGCCATTATTTTTTAACTTTTTTATGATTTGAGAGAGAGAAGGAGAGAAAGGGAGAGAAAAACATCAGTGCGTTGCTCCACCCAACCAGGCACTCACTGATGGCTTCCTGTATGTGCCCTGACTGGTAATCGAACCCACAACCTTCATATATCGAGACAATGCTCCAGCCAACTGAGCTACATAGCCAGGGCGGCATTTCTTATTTTCTGGGCCTACTGGTACACCCCTGGAATTTAGAAGAAGGGGGACAGCGTCCCCTCCTTTATCAACCACTCACAGTCATCGTTGAGCAAAACCCGACAGCCCACTGCCTGCCTTCCACACTTGCCCCCTCTCCCCACCCCCATTCCACCCCCCACCCCCGCTCTCCACCTGCTCCCATCGGCTCTCCAAGGCTGGGAGAGCTGGCCCTGGGAGGCAGCGGGTGATTCTGTCTCCCTCTGGTTCCTGTGTGGCCCCGGCTGTCCCCGGCTTCTTTATGTGGAACACAGACGTGGTCTTTGGAGTCCTCTCGTGTCCTGTTCAGTGTTTCCTGATTTCCCATAACCAGCCCTTCTTTCTTTCTTTCTTTCTTTCTTTCTTTCTTTCTTTCTTTCTTTC
>JAAGEH010002530.1:544060-575304 GCA_011751065.1 Lasiurus cinereus | reverse complement strand
TTCTTTCTTTCTTTCTTTCTTTCTTTCTTTCTTTCTTTCTTTCTTTCTTTCATTTTATTGATTTTTTACAGAGAGGAAGGGAGAGAGAGAATTAGAAACATCAATGAGAGAGAGACATTGGTCAGCTGCCTCCTGCACGCCCCCTACTGGGGATGTGCCCGCAACCAAGGTACATGCCCTTGACCGGAATCGAACCTGGGACCTTTCAGTCCACAGGCCGACGCTCTATCCACTGAGCCAAACTGGTTTCGGCAACCAGCCCTTCTTGCCATCTTATTCTGAAAAAAACACACACACACACAGAAGAAGCCAGGGCCATTATTCATTTGTCTTGACATGATGAACGTTAATATCTCTGGTCAGTTTTCCATTCCAGCCTGTACCCCACTCCCTGTGCCCACATCACCTTTCCAGGAGGGGATTAGGAAGTCTGGTGAAAGGAATCCAGTCTATTCAGGGCCCAAGAGGGAGATGAACTCAGTGAGCCAATTTGCTGAGACGGTTCACTTCTTAAAACCCAAACCCGAGAGGCGCCCCCCGCCCCTCTGCCCTTTATTCTGGCTTGGAGAGAATGGAGGGCCCCCCATGAGCCACGTGCTCCGGGAGCAAGCTCCTTCCTGGGGTCAGGAGTGATCCCGGAGCAGCGGCCTGCCTGTCGAGGAGCTGGCCTTTCCCGTTACTGACCCACCTTTTTAAATGTTAAGTGGTTGCAGCCAGCTGAGGCCGAATTGACCTGGCTCTTCCTCAGGCCTGCCAGGGTGTGACGATGGATGGCATGCACGCTAAGAAAGAAAAAAGAGAGATAAATATTTTAGCGTGCTATTAAAGCTTGGACCGTTATCAAATGTACATCTACATCCACGCTCTTCTTCCTGTTTAAAAATTCATCCGCTTCTGTTCGCCCAGAAGGACTCGGGCACACAGGCACTGGCAGGCTCATTTCGCCTGAAAGCCTGCTCTCCTCGGACGGACGCTGCCGGGACCCCGGGGGCCTGCGTCTGGGAGGGCGGGTGACAGGTGCCCTGGGCCTGGGAGAGCTGGCCCTGCTTGTGTGCGTTGAACCCACTTGAAAAATGCCCACTCCAGCTTTTATTTTTTTAAATATATTTTATTGATTTTTTTACAGAGAGGAAGGGAGAGGGAGAGAGGTAGAAACACCGATTTGAGAGAGACATTGATCAGCTACCTCCTGCACGCCCCCTATTGGGGATGTGCTCGGAACCAAGATACATGCCCTTGACCAGAATCGAACCTGGAACCTTTCAGTCCACAGGCCGACGCTCTATCCACTGAGCCACACCAGTCAGGGCTCACGCCAGCCTTTAAATGGGACTGTCAGCCTATGAGAATGACGGCTCGTGTCCACCTGTGCCAGCACAAGGCCTGGTGCCTGATCTGGTCCAGCAGGGCACCCCGGAACAGACTTTTTGGGTGCTTCCCGGGGCTCTGCCCGCCCCTCTGCACACGGCAGATTCACCTGTCGTGTTTAGGACACTGACTGGGGTTCAAAACAAGAAGTGAACCCCATTTTACAAGCCATGTTCCTCCTCCATAGTGGCCTTGAAAGGCCCTTCACTCTCTCCTTTTACATCGTTGACTAGAGGCCCAGTGCATGAAATTTGTGCCAGAGCAGGCCTGCCTTCCCCAGCTGCCGCTGGCACCGGCTTCTCTCCAGCACCAGGGACCTGGGCTTCCCAGCAGCCCCAGCTTCGTCCAGAAGGTCATCCGGAAGGACATCCGGAAGGATGTTCAGTCTAATTAGCATATTACACTTTTCTTATTATAGGTGGATTTTTAGAGAGAGACGCTTTGATTTGTTCCTCCACTCACCTAGCCACTCATTAGTAGCTTCCTGCCTGCCCCCCTTTGCTCTTTCTGGCCCAGGCCTCGGCCCTCCCCTCTGATTCAACAGCAAGAAAAGATGGATTTGCCAAGCGTCCCCGTGGCACAGGAGTTGGTGGCGGCATCTCCAGGGAAATTCTGGAACCCAAGCCACGGGGGGGCCCACCTTTCAGTGGCTGCCGAGGCATCTGAAGGGTGAGGCCTGGCTGGCCCTTTGGTGGGTCTCAGAGCCACCCCGACCCCCCACCCCAGCAAATGGACTCTGTACCCGGCTGCTCCTCCACCCACAAACCATCTCCTCCACCAGGAGTCCCGGGCGAGCCCAGCCTGGCTCCCCTTCTGCGTTCAGCCTGAGGGTCAGGGGTTCTCATGAAGAGTTGAAGGAGTGTGTCCAGGGTCAGGTGCCTTTCATTCCTGCCCGTGAGGACACTATTTGGTGCCTGGGCAGGTGAGCGAAGAGAATAAAGGGAACGGGCGGTAAATAGACTTTCCTGATTCATGCCTTACAGCTGTTTCGAAGCGGAGCTTAAATCGAATCGATGCGTACATTGTCTCCTAAGAACCTACGACTGTGGGAGTCTAGCATGTTCTTATCCAAATGAGAGAGCTTCCTGTGAATTCTTACTCCTCTGTCCACTCCACTGCCTGAGGGTCTGTGCGTGGCATTGCGTGCTGTTTCCATGCTAGCTCATGAAAAACTGCCTCTCGGTTCTTCCCTTGAAACGTGTCTCTCTTTTTTTTTTTTCTTTTGATTTTTTCAGCGAGGAAGGGGGAGAGACAGAAAGCTAGAAACATCGATGAGAGAGAAACATCCATCAGCTGCCTCCTACACACCTCCTACTTGGGGATGTTCCTGCAACTAAGGTACATACATGCCCTTGACCGGAATCGAACCTGGGACCTTTCAGTCGCAGGCCGACTCTCCATCCACTGAGCCAAACCGGTTTCGGCTCTCTCCCTGTCTCATACCAATAAGTTATTGCAGTATTAAATATTAAGAAGCGTTGTTTTCTTTCAAATAAAGGCCAGAAATGCTATCAGGTTGTTTTTTTTTTTAAATAAATCAAATCTTCTGTCTGGTGCACGCGATCCTGATAATGCAGCCAAGACGGATTTTAAATACGAGCGGTTCGTACAGTAATCCGACGTGAAAGATAATTAGGAGCTTCCAGACGAGAGATTGTTCCTGGGGCAACTGCACGGGCAGGAATGAAAGGCAGCTGACTCTGGAAACACTCCTTCAGTTTGCAGCTGCAGGATTCCAGATAAACGGTCTCAGCTGGCACTGCTTTTCCGATCTCACGAACCCAACGATTAGATACGCGAGGACTGGAGAGCAGAGGCGCGTCCTGTGCGGTTTGCCAAGTCTTTTCTTCCGAAGGTGGTTGACGTTGGGAAAGGTAGGAGGTCGTACGGATGAAGAGAATGAGCGACTCTCTTAATTCTCCGGATGCTGAAGCGTGGATAGTTTCCACCGACAGGCAGTACGGCATAAACAGGGAAACGTGTTTTCCAGTTCTGTGTGAATGGAGATCATTTATGTCTTTGTTGATTACGGTGTTACATATGTGGCCTTATTCCTCCATTGCCCCCCTCCCTCTCATGCCCTCACCCCGCCCCCGTTGTCTGTGTCCATGGGTTAGGCCCATATGTGTGCAGACAAGTCCTTGGGTTGATCTCTCCCCCTTCACCCTCACCCTTCCCTACCTTCCCTCTGAGGTTTGATGGTCTGATCGATGCTCCTCTGTCTCTGGATCTGTTTTTGTTCATCAATTGATGTTGTTCATTGTATTCCACAAATGAGTGAGATCATGTGGTATTTCTCTTTCTCTGACTGGCTTATTTCGCTTAGCATAATGCTCTCCAGGTCCATCCATGTTGCTGCAAATGGTAAGAATTCCTTCTTTTTAACCGCAGTGTAGTATTCCATTGTGTAGATGTACCACGGTTTTTTAATCCACTCATCTGCTAATGGGCGCTTAGGCTGTTTCCAAATCTTAGCTGTGGTGAATTGTGCTGCTGTGAATATAGGGGTGCATATATCCTTTCTGATTGGTGTGCTTGTTGTTTCTAATTTCTTGGGATATATTCCTAGAAGTGGGATCACTGGGTCAAATGAGAGATCTAGTTTTAGTTTTTAAAATATATATTTTATTGATTTTTTTACAGAGAGGAAGGGAGAGGGATAGAGAGTTAGGAACATCGATGAGAGAAACATCGATCAGCCACCTCCTGCATACCCTCTACTGGGGATGTGCCGCAACTAAGATACATGCCCTTCATCGGAATCGAACCTGGGACCCTTCAGTCCGCAGGCTGACGCTCTATCCACTGAGCCAAACCGGTTTCAGCTAGTTTTAGTTTTTAGAAGAAACTCGAATGGAGATCATTTTAGCCAAAAACAATAACATAATAATATAACAAAGATTGAAGTCTTGCTAACCATTTGCTCAGGGCACCAGACATTTTGGGTTCGTATTTCATAGTCAAACATTTTCATAGGAATGAGAAAAAATAGCATTTTGAACTAAGTGTACTCAAAACCATGAATCAGAACAGGAGTGAACATAACACACAGCATCGCGTGTCTTCAGAGATAATTAAGCTTATTGAACTGCCTTTCGTGTTTTAGTCAATATTTGCAGAATTGCTCTTAAGCCTGAAATAAATTAAGGAAATGTTTTCCTCCTTCAGTAAAAACTGCTAATGGCCTCACATACAAATGCCAGTCTTTGTAAGAGAGACATTTCCAAGGTCAACAAGGTGTAGGAAAGCGTGCGATCAACTTGCACACAATAAATCTGCTCTATAGACACCCATCTGGGGAATAATGAGGTTTTCTGATCACAGGGACGCAGGTTGGTCTTCAACAGTCGTGATTCTCAACTTTCCAATTCATAAATAACTTTGGAGCTATGCAGGTCCTCAAAACCCATCCATGTCCACACACACGGACACACAACACACACACCAGCCTCCAATCTCCCCATGACCTTGGAATATACTTTTTCATAGAAACAAAAATCCTACGTGGTATTTAGATCCTCAGCCAATCTACAAAGTACTCCATAGTTTGCCTGAAATAATACTAATGACAGTCCTAGGATCGAAACACCACTAAGCATTCCTGAACCCTAAACTTCTCTAAGTTTTGAGCCCTGAGCCTGGCTCTCTGACCCTCAGAGCCCTGGGCCCCAGATAATGGGCTTCCCAGCTGCTGCTATTTCTACCTCCCTGCCAAGTAGATTAAATCCACTTTACGAAAGATGTGGAATTTGTTAGAATTTTTTTTACATTTCTACTAGAAAAAAATAAAAAGCCCTTTTAAAAAATCCTTAAATTTTCTATTTCCAGAGATTCGAACAGTTAAATGATCTTTTAAGCTCTCTCTTGAAAACAAGCTTCTCCTTTTTCTTCAGGGCTTTCGGGAATTTCAGCTGAGATGATCTTCTGGCAGAAATTCCAGATGACTCGACAGCTACATTCAACTTGACTCATTTGGGGTTGAGAATGTATCTTTGTTGGCCCTGGAGGAACACAGGCAGTGTCTTTGAGGCACATCTGTGTAGCCGACAGCGGACATCATCTGAACACAATATTGGCTCTTTCCTAAAGCCTTTACCAGGCTCCTGAGCTAACGAGCATTCTGGGAAGGCACACGGGAGAAGACAGCATGCACAGGTTCCTCTTTTTTTTTTTAAATATATTTTATTGATTTTCCACAGAGAGGAAGGGAGGATAGAGAGCTAGAAACATCAATGAGAGAGAAACATTGATCAGCTGCATGCTGCACGACCCCCACTGGGGATGTGCCCTCAACCAAGGCACATGCCCCTGACCAGAATCGAACCTGTGACCTTTCAGTCCACAGGCTGATGCTCTATCCACTGAGCCAAACCGGTTTCGGCCCACATGTCCCTCTTAATGTCCCTTTACAATTGAAATCCAGTCTGAGGATCGAAATTTATTAGGTTGTTAGGTCAGCCTAGCAGCTGCACCAGAAAACACAGTTTCTGGGGACCAGGAGAACAGATGGGTTAGAGGCCACCGGATTCTTCTAAACCAAGAGGGTCAAACTTGTGGCCTGAAGGGCACATGCAACCCACAATGAATATTTTTGCAGCCCAACCAATATAACTGTGTGTAAGAAACATTTTAATAAACATTTCATAGCTTAATTTTTACAAGATCCTGTTATACATAATTTATAATAATAAAAGCGTAATATGCTAATGAGACCGGTCATCCTTCCGGATGTCCTTCCGTCCTTCCAAATGAAGCCCTGGTCCTGGGTGCCAGATGGGGGAAGGAAGGCTTCCTCTTGCTCAAATTTCGTGCACTGGTCCTCTAGTTAGAAATAATGAACTACAACATTCACTAATGACTGATGACTGTAATCATGTTGCGTTCATTTCCCTTGCGGGATTTCCACACAGGCACACCATTTCTCTCCACGAATACCAGCAGCGAACATGTTAGCAGCCGCTGGCCACGTCATTAGTCTTGGACTGACTTGTTTGGTGTGTGCACCAGGGAATGTTTTGCTTTCGGAGAACCAGAAAAATAGGTTTATTTGCGTTAACGCTTATTGATTTGTGCAGTTATTCAGTGCCTGGTAGGTTAATGTTCAAGAAAAAATATTAATTTTTATGAAAATGTTCTATTATTTTATGATAACGATGACTCACTGATTTCAGTCCTTTGTCTTCAGCATGTCTCTATCGAAATAAACCTACATTTTGCCGAGACCGGTTTGGTTCAGTGGATAGAGCGTCGGCCTGTGGACTGAAAGGTCCCAAGTTCGATTCCGGTTGGGGGCATATACCTTGGTTGCGGGCACATCTCCAGTGTGGGGCGTGCAGGAGGCGGCTGATCAATGTCTCTCTTTCATCGATGTTTCTGACTTTCTATCCCTCTCCCTTCCTCTCTGTAAAAAATCAATAAGATATATTTTTTAAAAAAAGAAATAAACCTACGTTTCTAGGAAAATGGAAGCTTTTGTTGTTTTGCGGCCCACGTCAATGTGAGCCTTGTTGACGTGGCCCGGGTTAGCCTTGGAGTTTGACGTGTTCTAAACCCCTTGTTCTCAGGGTTCCGCTCTCACTGGAACCCGAGGTCCCCGTATGTAGTGGGTTCCCCAGATCTCGGTGCACGTGAACGTGAAGTAAAACCTAATCCGGAACGCGTTGGCCGGTATGAGAGGTGACTGTGAGGAGCCCCTGTATGAAGCTGTGACCACCTCAGGCGCCTGTCACTGGCTAGGAGCCCTCCGGTGCCTCCCTGGCTAGGACCGCCCTGCCGTCATCTGCACGGGACATCCACCAGGGGCGCCCTGGCCCAGGAGACTGGCCCCCGCTGTCGGCTGCCCTGTGAGGGGCACTTGCTCCTGACCAAGGCGCTTCTCTGCATTCTCAGAACCCGTTGGCGTGCGAGCTTCCTGTGGCTGTGGCTGCCCTATTTTTAAGTTCTGTTTTATCCAGAGGAAGCCGCCGGCCTGTGTTTCTGCCAGCACCTCCTGTGTGTCCATCCTCGGGCGGGTCTGCCGCTGAGCATCCCCTAGCCCCGCCCTGGCACCTGCTGAGAGGGGCCGCTCCGAGCTCCACGGGGGGCAGGCGTGTTCCCAGAGGGGCTAGCGCTGCTGCTGTTACTTTTCCTGTTTGAACAGAACCTACTTCCACTTTTCGTAACCCATGGCAACCAACTGAACCACATTCAATGCTCTGTGTTTTATAAGAAGCCAGTGAGTACACAGACGATCCAAAAGAAGACGCCAGCCAAAGCCATTTGGGTCAGTGGATAGAGTGTCAGTCGGCGGACTGAGGGGTCCCAGGTTTGATTCCGGTCAAGGGCACATACCTTGGTTGCGGGCACATCTCCGGTGGGGGGCATGCAAGAGGCAGCTGATCGATGTCTCTCTCTCATCGATGTTTCTAACTCTCTATCCCTCTCCCTTCCTCTCTGTAAAAAATCAATAAAATATATTTTAAAAAACAAGAAGAGATCAGAACTTATTTGACTAGAGACTCGGTTCTGACACGGTTCACAGTGATAAGAAAGGATAATGATCCATTTGAGAGGGTGTATTCTCTGATAATCGTACTCCAAACAATACATTTGATCACAGAGGGAGGACGAGGCCCTCCAGTCATCCTACCTTGAGCATCGTTTCTTTCTTTTTTTTTTTAGTATATTTTATTGATTTTTAACAGAGAGGAAGGGAGAGGGATAGAAAGTCAGAAACATCGATGAGAGAGAGAGACATCCATCAGCCGCCTCCTGCACGCCCCACACTGGAGATGTGCCCGCAAGCAAGGTACATGCCCCCAACCGGAATCGAACCTGGGACCTTTCAGTCCACAGGCCGACGCTCTATCCACTGAGCCACACCGGTCTCAGCGAGCATCGTTTCTGGAGTGGGGCCCGGGCACACACCGGGAGAGAATCGAGTGTTGATGGCTCCTCCCACTTCACCAGCCCGGGTCCTGGCACAGGAAGCGGTTGTGGGCAGGGGAGACCTCACCTGGGCATCTTGTGGGTTTTCACTGTTTTATTCCCAGGATTAAAGGAAGTCGCCGCCCCGCGGTGGTGTCATCGAGAAGCTGGCACTGGTGTGAGCACGTGAGGACCCCAGACCCCGTTCCGGCTCCCCGGCCCAGGTTCACAGCCTGGTCCCGGGGCGCGGTGGTGTCAGGACGTCGCCTGAAAAGCCACCGAGGCCGCGTCCCCCGCCGTGGTGGGCGCCAGGAGCAGGCGTGAATCGGGGCGGCGGTGCCCCCGGCTTGTGGATGGCAGGGGAAGAGGCTGGTGGGATTACCCGGCACCAAACGGCTCTGCCGGTAACAAGAACACCCACGGGCCGAAACCAGTTTGGCTCAGTGGATAGAGTGTCGGCCTCTGGACTGAAGGATCCCAGGTTCGATTCCGATCAAGGGCATGTATCCTGGTTGCAGGCACATCCCCAGTAGGGGGCGTGCAGGAGGCGGCTGATCGATGTCTCTCTCTCATCGATGTTTCTCTCTATCCCTCTCCCTTCCTCTCTGTAAAAAATCAATAAAAATATATTTAAAAAAAAAAAAAAGAACACGCACGGGACCAGGCTGTCACGTGCTTTCTCCCAGCAGTCACAGGAAAGCTCGAAAAATCCCGACCGGCGCCACCCTCTCCCACCCCCAAAGGGAACACTGGAGAACAGGACGCTAAAAGGTCATGTCCAAGTTCGAAGAGACTGGGATGAGGTCAGTGTTTCTCCAACCATCTGTGATAAAGAACAGTTTTTATTTTTTTTAATTTCCTGGCGGTTGCACACTGATACTTCTGTAAAAAATGAATTGCTGGAAAAACACCAGAGCCGTGCAATAGAAAAGCCCCCATATCTCACTGTTGGACTCAACAGAAAAAAATCACACCGACAAATTGCCCTAGAAGTTTCTAGATGCGTGCGTCGCTTTCCGCTGGTGCCCCCCGGCCTGGCCCTGGCCAACCCTTCCTCTGTGGGTTTGATCTGCATCCTTCGCCATTGATAAACCGTGGCTGCGAGCTCTGTGGAACCTTCTAGCAAATTCCTGAGCCTGAGGGTGGTCGTGGGGACTGCCGATCTTTGCACCCCAGTACGGGCAGCCACCCCAGCCCTCCACAACCCTGCCGTCCATCCCTCCTCAATTCTGGGTGGCAGACCATGGACGCAATGAGATGATCGAAACAAATGATACCTGTGGCGGGGTGAAGTGTGAAACCGTCGGAAGGACATCGCCCATGTCTCTCCCCTGGGAAGTCTCAGCAGGTGGCCCTCTTGCCTCTAGTCCACCCTCCCTCCCGTCCCTTCCCCTCCCATGGCTTCTGACAGCCAGCCCCCGAGGAGTTTTGCCCTTCGGGGCTTCCCCAGATGACCCTCAATCTGTCACGGGACCAGAGGACAGAGGGGTCCCTCGGAGGGGCCCCTGAACACCTATCAGCCCAAGTGACAGCAGACATCTGCCTCCCGCCGGAAGGAGCTTTGCTCTGCTCTCAAAGGCAAGACCCCAGGGGCCGGTGCTGTCTTCGGAGGGCAGAGCGCTGGCTGACGGGGACAGGATGACCTGAGGGACAGGTCCCCAGCCCCTCTCTCTCAGGCAGTGCTCTGGGCGGCCCTCTCGGTGAGAAGCAGCTGGTGCTTATGGTCTTAGGAGCGCGCAGGTCATCCTCTACCCCAAGGCAGCTGACACACCTCCTGGATCCCTGTGATAACCCAGCCTCAGGCTGGTGACTGACATGTCTGCTCTGATGCGTTGTTGTGCCGGTCCTGGGTCCGGGGCCGAGAAGAATCCCGAGGCTGCGCCAGGAAGAGGACTGTGTGTCTTTGGCAAAGTCTGCCACTTTGAGCAAAGCGTCGCGATGATGCGTGTGCCACGAAGTTGACCGCCTCGCCTATCTAACCGGCCGCTCTTTTTTTTTTTTTTAATATATTTTTTATTGATTTGTTACAGAGAGGAAGGGAGAGGGATAGAAAGTTAGAAACATCGATGAGAGAGACATCGATCAGCCGCCTCCTGCACGCCCCCCACTGGGGATGTGCCCGCAACCAAGGTACATGCCCTTGACCGGAATCGAACCTGGGACCTTTCAGTCCGCAGGCTGACGCTCTATCCACTGAGCCACACCGGTTTCAGCTAACCTGCCACTCTTCAGGGGCCTCCGTTACGTGCCGGTGGGCACATTAGATGTCCAGCCCTGCCCTCGCACCAAAGGGGCACAGGCTTGATTCCCAGTCAAGGGCACCGACCTCGGGTGCAGGCTCCATTCTGGGGTGTGTAGGGGAGGCAACCAATTCATGTGTCTCTCTCACATCGATATTTCTTCCTCTCCCTCCCTCCCACTGTCTAAAAAATCAATGGCTTTTTGGTTAATCCTCACCAAAATATCCTAAAATCCTCACCAAAAATGTAAGTAGGTTATAACCATCTGTGAGTATATGAAACAGGTTATTCTTGTATTATTATTGATGGATTATTGTGTTATTTATTTGAGCAACTGTAAACCTACTCTTGCTCACATACCAGTTGGACAGAGGCTTCCGTGGCAGAGAAACCGTGGCACTGAGCGAGCGTCCTCTCCTCCGTGGCTTCCTCGGGCCCCGGTCCGAGTCAGAGATGCTTCTCTGCAGTGAGCCTCTTGGTAAGGCCTCGGGTTCTCCTGGCAGCAAGAGGCCAACCCTCGCCGAGACCAATTTGGCTCAGTGGATTGAGCGTCGGCCTGCGGACTGAAAGGTCCCAGGTTCGATTCCGTTCGGGGGCATGTACCTTGCTTGCAGGCACAACTCCAGTGGGGGGCGTGCAGGAGGCAGCTGATCGATGTCTCTCTCTCATCGATGTTTCTGTCTATCCTCCCTTCCTCTCTGTGAAAAATCAATAAAATATATATTTAAAAAATGTGTAAAAAAATTTTTTTTAAATAAAAAGAGGCCAACCCTCTCTGTATCTGTTTTATGACTCTCTTCTGCAGAGATCCTGGGATCTGTGATGTAGAAACGGGGGGAAAAACCAAGACAAACTCTAAAAAGCAGGAGTCCTGGCCGGTTTCGGTCAACTCTTGTGTCCTTGCCATGTGACTCATTTCGCAGGAGAAACTCAAATTACATGAAATGTGTGAGTAACTGGATGGTGCGCCACCAAGGAATGAAGAAATCTTGCAAAACAGCTCTGTTTCCCGGGGCTGCGCATCCCAACAGTGAGGGAGAGCAACACTCGTGACCGAGCTGGCCGGCCTGGCCCCCGAGGCCTGGCCCGGGGCCCCGCAGGCTCCCAGCCGCCAGGGTGGGCCCATCCCCAGCCTGGGGAACGGCCCCACAGCTGAGGGAGTAGCCGGCCATTGCCCGCCCCCCCCAGCCCCCCACATCCCCAGCTTAACTGACAGCAGAGCTGGGTGGGCCCCCCAGGCCTGTCTCCTAGGGTGACCGAGGTCACAGCATGCTTTGTTATTCGGTGAAGCAGAGACTTCCTGCACCGGTTCTGTCCCGCTCAGACAGGAAGGAAGGAAGGAAGGCAGGCAGCCGAGAGGAAGGGGTGCTGTTGACCGCCCTCTCGGCCGGCGTGAGGAAGGAGCGGGCACGGGAGGGGAGGCCGCGGTGTAAAAATAACCGCCAGGGTGGCTGCCATCCTGCAACCAGCTCTGCTGAGGCAGGCGCACTTTCTGTCCTTATTAACGTCTGTTTCAAATGTCTCTTTAGCCGAAACCGGTGTTGCTCAGTGGTTAGAGCGTCGGCCTGCGGACTGAAAGGCCCCAGGTTCGATTCCGGTCAAGGGCATGGACCTTGGTTGCGGGCACATCCCTGGTGGGGGGCGTGCAGGAGGCAGTTGATCGATGTTTCTCTCTCATCCGTGTTTCTAACTCTATCCCTCTTCCTTCCTCTCTGTGAAAAATCAATAAAATATATATTTTTTTAATTAAATGTCTCTTTATTGCTGGCAGTGTCACAGATGTCCCCCTCCCCTCGGGCCCCCTCCGCCCCACGCCCACCCTCCCAGGCCCTCACCACACTATTGTCTGTGTCCCTGGGCTACGCACCTGTGCATGTACCAGCCTCACGCCCGCCTCTGAGTCTCCGTGACCCTTTCCTTTACGATCACTGGGCTCCAGAGGGGTCCTGTGGGGGATGGGCAGGCTGTGCCCAGGGCCCCCCAGCCTCGAGGCAGCGTGTTCTCCCCGCAGGCCCAGGGCTGCGTTTCTTTTTCTTTTTCTTTTTTTAAAATATATTTTATTGATTTTTTTACAGAGAGGAAGGTCGAGGGAATAGAGAGTTAGAAACATCGATGAGAGAGAAACATCGAGGAGAGAGAAACATTGATCAGCTGCCTCCCGCACACCCCTTACTGGGGATGTGCCAGGAACCAAGGTACATGCCCTTGACCAGAATCGAACCTGGGACCTTTCAGTCTCCAGGTTGACGCTCTATCCACTGAGCCACACCGGTTTCAGCTCTCCATGTATTCTAAAAAGACAGCACGGCTTAAAAGATACAAAGACTTGGCCATCATAAAGAAATTCCACATCCGTGCGTTGGGAAGTCCTGAATGAAAAATGAACGCGAGATGGCCTTCCCGTGGCTCACATTAGACGCGTGTCGCTTACTGCTGTCTTAACAGGCTTAGCTTGGCATTCAGTGCTCAACCAACGTGAAATTGCTTTATTTTTCTCACTCATTAAGGTAAAATGAAAGGCCTGTCACCCCCACCCTTTTCAAAGATCAGGGGGGATGTCCGATTTTTTTAATAAAAATGATGAGGGTAACGGTTATGTTCATGGAAGAGAGCGTCAAGTCAGAAAATAGAAAATAACAACGGTCCATCCTAAAGCGCTTACACTTCATTTTGGAAGGAAGCCCAGGATTCGGACACAGAAGCGAACGCATGTAGACGCTGGGGACAAACTCTGTCTTCCCCTGCGTCCGGCTCAGTCTCTCCTGGGAGCTAATGTTTCGAAGGCAGGATCACTGTTCGGGGGAAATACATTTATCATGTCAGGAGCTCAGCGATTTTAAACAAACAAAAAACTAACAAACAAAAACACGAGTAAATTTCAGCTTCCAGCATGGACCTGCAAGAGTCAACACCTGACCCCAGGTGTATGGAACTTCTTGAATATTCGTCAGTGTGTCTGGTCACAAGGATTTTCCGGGAGATATTAGTGATGAGAAATGTTGTTCTCCTTCCAAACGCCACAAGGGGTGTGAAGGCGACCTGCCTGTGGCCCGTCACCGCACTGATCACCAGGGCTGACTCTCCAGGGTACACCACTGCTCCATCGCATCCCTCCCAAAACTGCACACTCAGGCGAAGAGCAAAATCCTCCCCAAACGAGAAGGACCATACTTCTGCCCAGGGCATATGCTCGAACCCCAAGCAAGCCCCCCAAACTCCTCACCAACGCAAGAATCCTGTGTTCCCTGCCCTGGGTCGTATATCTCTGTGGATTGTGCCTAGAACCCACCCTCCCCTTTGCTTCCCTAAGGGAACTCTGGTTTTCACTCAAGTAGCCTCCCCCACCTCCTTGCAGGCCCTGGGTTTGGGGATGGTGGCCCCCCAAATCGGGAGGCCCCTGCTTAGGCTGATATGGAGAACGGGGTTGCTCTAGCTCAGCCCCTGCAATGCACGTCCAGGCCCAGAGAAAGGCACTCCGACGATCAGAGCCTCGGTGCAGCTGTGCTCGGCTCAGTATCTGGAGCCGCGGGCCAGCTTGGCTGGGGAGGCGTCTCTCCCTCCGCTCGGTGGGCCTGTGGGGGCCCGGGCAAGGCTGTCAGCGGGGAGAGGAGCTGGGCGGAGGACACGCCGACCCTCGGGGGGCAGGGGGAGAGCAGGAGAACCGGCTCCAAGGACTCTGTGAGCCAGGTAAGCAGCCCCCCAAAGCCCAGGATGCTGCCCTAGAGGCCGCCATCGTTGGAGGAGGATGGGGCCTAAACACCTGCTGGTGGGTGGTCGTTAACCCAGCGCCCAGCTCAGCCCCGTGGGGGCGCGGGGAGGGCGCCATCGGCACTCGTACCGGGCCCATGGGTGGAGAGGGCCACCGGGAAGGGGTGGCCCCATCTTAACCCCGAAGCCTCGCCCTCAACGAATCATCACCCGCAGCTGGAAGAAGACGTGAGGTGTGTCTCGCGGGGGGGGGGGGGGGGCGGGGGAGAGTCCCAACTGCTGGGATGTGGGGTCCTCCCTGCTTCCTTGGCTAAGACAACGGGGTCTCTCAGAGCCCAGGTCTCTGGACTCATTTGCATAGCCCACGGTCACGGGCAGCAGGGGAGTGAAGACCTGCAGGGGTGGGTAGGCGAGGGGAAGGGCCGGGGATTGGAGGGTTGGAAGACATCTGTAATACTATCAATAAGAAAAATATTTTTCGCCGAAACCGGTGTGGCTCAGTGGATAGAGCGTCGGCCTGCGGACTGAAAGATCCCGGGTTTGATTCCGATCAAGGGCATGTGCATTGGTTGTGGGCACATCCCCAATAGGGGGTGTGCAGGAGGCGGCTGATGGATGTCTCTTTCTCATCGATGTTTCTAGCTCTCTGTCCCTCTTCCTTCCTCTCTGTAAAAAAATCAATAAAATATATTTTAAAAATATATATTTTTTAAAAAAAAAATCCAGGTGTGATCATAGGCTCTCCCACTTACACTACAACAGTGCCCCAGCTCATGCGCGCGCTCGCTCTCTCTCTCTCTCTCTCTCTCTCTCTGCAGGGAGCAGCCCTTCCTCCCCTCCCCCCTCAGAGGACTTCCTCCCCCAGGCCTCCCCCCAGGAAGCACCCACCCCTCCGGCGTCCCCCTCCCCCCGTCCCACCCAGGGCCGGGCCGGCGCCTCTGCTGCAGGCCTGGGGGACCGTCCTCTCTCCCGGCGCCCCTCGCGGGGCAGTGACGCGGATGTGCGGGTTCCTGTTCTCTGTGGAGAGAGGCCTTGCTCAATGCCCAGCACGGGGAGAGCGAGTCCCCCACAGCAGCTGCCACCCTTGGCTGCGAACCAAGAGCGCCGGAGCAGCGGGGAGCTGGGAGCCAGCAGCCCCAGGAGTAAAGGAGAAGACACCCAGCAATCGCTGCAGGAGAGGGGTCCCAGCGGCCACCGGTGTTCCTCGAAGGCAGGGCCCTGCCCGGGGCCACCGATGTCACAAACGCCGGGACGGCCTGGCAGCCCCGAGTCCGCTGGGGGCAGGCAGGGGCAGGTGGAAAGGGCGCCGGGTTAGATGGGCTCGGCGTGCATCCCGGCTCTGCCGTCGCTGGCTGTGGCCCTGAGAAATGTTAACGGCTGGCGGGGAGCTGCAGCTTAAAAACGGGGACAGCCACTTATAACACGAAAAGGTAAAGAAAGGGGCCACTTGGTGATTGGTGGAGCGTCGACCTGTGAACTAGGAGGTCACCGTTCAAGTATCCGTAAGGGTACATGCCCGGGTTGCAGGTACAATCTCCAGTCGGGAGCCTGCAGAAGGCAGCCGATCAAGGATTCTCTCTCACCGTGGATGTTTCTAGCTCCCCCTCCCTCTCCCTTCCTCCCTGAAATCAATAAACATGTGTTTTTTAAATAGAGATAATAATATCGACGTTATAAGGTTGTCGAGGGTTTTTTTCTAATCAGATAAAAACCTCGAACACATGCTCAGAACCCATTTCACCTGTGACTCTTAAGCTTCGCCGTTCTTAAGAATCACCCGAGTCGAAGCCGGTTTGGCTCAGTGGCTAGAGCGTCTGTCTGCGGGTTCGATTCCGGTCAAGGGCATGTATCTTGGTTGTGAGCACATCCCCAGTAGGGGGCGTGCAGAAGGCAGCTGAACAATGTTTCTCTCCCATCGATGTTTCTAACTCTCCCTCTCCCTTCCTCTCTGTAAAAATCAATAAAATATATTTAAAAAAGAAAGAAAGAGAGAGAGAGAGAGAGAGAGAGAGAAAGAAAGAAAGAAAGAAGAATGAATGAATCACCCGAGAGTCCAGCTGGGCATGTGCATTCCTGGGCCTCGCACCCCAGATGTCCTGATGGATGCCCCTGGGAGGCCTAGGAACCTGCATTTCCCACAGCTACCCCCAGGGGGCACTGGTGTAAACGAGTCCCCGGCCACAGGCGGAGCACACTGCGGGCGGTGGGACCGTGCTGTCAGGATGTGGCTGTGCTGTCACTTGCTTGGGGAAGTCTGAGCATGATGAATGTCTCTCCCAAAAAGAGAATTCATCATCATTTTCCGTAGCCACCTGTAATTAGCTGCACTTCGTTAAGAATAATTAAAGCTGAGTTGTTGAAGCATGCCATGGTCCCACCGGTTCCCGCTGCATGACTGCTGCGGATGCTCCTTGCCTAAATCCGCCAGGCACACGGGCCTTGAATGGGAAGACCCCCCCCCTTCCCTCTGCACCCCACCTCCACCCACCCCCGCCCAGGGAAGGAAGGCAGCCATCTCTACCTGTGCAGCCCAAATAAGATTCTTAGTAAAATTACCAAGCGGCACATTTCTTTACTTTTTCGTTTTATAAATCCTCACCCAAGGATATTTTTTGCATCAATTTTTAGAGAGAGTAGAAAGCGGCGGTGGGGGATTTTTGGGGGGAGATAGAGAGGGAGAGAGAAAGAGAGAGAGAGAGAGAGAATGAATGAGAGAGACACATTAATTGGTTGCCTCCCCCATCCACCTCGACCAGGGCCAGTGCCCTTGACAGGGAATCGAACCCGGTACGCGGGCCGATGCTCTGATGGCTGAGCCCAGCCGGCCAGGGCCCAGGGGCACATTTCTAACAGCTGCCTCAGGCCCGGGCTGGTGAGCAGTCAGCCCGCCTGACTCTGGAGGTTGGTCTGTCCAGTTGACTTCCTGCCCCAGGAAAGACAGAACACCCAGGAGAACAAGGTCTCTCCTCCGCCCTCCCCCTTCCTCCCCCTCCCCCACGGCAACAAGCTGGCTCTGCCAGTGGTCTCAGGAGGATGTAACCCCGCTTCTAGCCTGTTTCAGCCTTGGCTTCCAGCAAGAGTGGCACTTTGCCCTCCAAACCCCATTCCTGCCGTTATTGCAAGAGCAGACTAGAGCCAAAGCCGGTGTGGCTCAGTGGATAGAGTGTCGGCCTGCGGACTGAAAGGTCCCTGGTTCGATTCCGGTCAAGGGCATGTACCTTGGTTGCGGGCACATCTCCAGTAGGAGGTGTGCAGGAGGCAGCAGGTCGATGTCTCTTTCTCATTGGTGTTTCTAACTCTCTATCCCTCTCCCTTCCTCTCTGTAAAAAATCAATAAAATACACTTAAAAAAAAAAAAAGGCGGATGGGGCCACCTGTGGGTGTCCCCCGGGGAGAGAGGGGGGCAGGATGCTGGGCACTCCCAGTGAACAGTCACTCTGCTGAGCTCGTCCCCAGCACCCGCTCAGGGGGCGTGCTTCTGCCCACGGGGTAATGTTTTTAGGAAGTTACTCTTCCTGCCAAGCCGAGATCAACCCAATACCCCAGGGCCACCATCGGCAAACTGCGGTTCTCAAGCCACGTGAGGCTCTTTGGCCCTTTGAGTGTGGCTCTTCCACAAAATCCCACAGCCTGGGCGAGTCTATGTTGAAGAAGTGGCATTAGAAGAAGTTTGAGTTTTAAAAATGTGGCTCTCCAAAGAAATGTCCATCGTTGTCCTGTTGCTATTTGGCTTTGTGGACTCAGGAGTTTGCCGACCGCTGCCCCAGAGCAAGGCTGAGTGAGGAGGAGCGTGCAGGAAAGAGGGGGTGGGTTGGGGGAGGGGGGCCTTGCCAGGTGGATGGCTGTGTAACCAGCAGCAGACATTTCTGCAAGTTTTTGGAGGGAACCAAAGACTCACTGCAGATTAGAGGAATAAGTGTTTCTGTTATTTGAGATATGAACTCTGAGAAAATATGTTCTCCAAAACACAGAATAAAGGCGGCCTGCAAGGAAGTCTGGCCCTTGCCAAGACCGGTTTGGCTCAGTGGATGGAGCGCCAGCCTGAGGCGGACTGAAAGGTCCCGGGTTCGATTCGGGTCAGGGGCATGTACCTTGCTTGCAGGCACATCTCCAGTGTGGGGCGTGCAGGAGGCGGCTGATCGATGTTTCTCTCTCATCGATGTTTCTGACTTTCTATCCCTCTCCCTTTCTCTTTGTGAAAAATCAATAAAATATTAAAAAAAAAAAAGAAGAAGAAGAAAGTCTGGCCCAACCCGGAATCAAAGATGAGCCCCCGTTCTGTGGGAGGCCTCTGGGAAGTGATGGAGAGAGGGCACTCTCTTTACTCTCTCTCTGCTGGAACTCCGAGCTGAGGGCTGGGCTGGTCTCAGAGAGGGTAGCTAACTCGCCCACCGTCACACAGCTGGTAAGAGGCGGAGCTGAGATTTTAAGCCACACAGCCTGAATGGAGAACTGAAACTCTGAACATAGCGAACCAAGCAAGAGTTTCACTCTTTCTATCGTCAAACCCAGCTTATTTTATCTCAACAAAACAACATCGGCCACCAGATTAAGGTTACTAGTCCGACTTTTCTTGGTTTTGCCCTTTTGTTTTTATCTAATTTGTAAATCTATCTCGGATTTATCATTCTATTAGATCTAGCAGTCTAAGGCTCTGTACCTAGTTTTAGTTCATATTTAAAATATATTTTTATTGATTTTTCTTTTACAGAGAGGAAGGGAGAGGGATAGAGAGTCAGAAACATCCATGAGAGAGAGACATCGATTAAGCTGCCTCCTATATGCCCTCCCCCCCGCACCCACTGGGGACATGCCCGCAACCAAGACACATGCCCTTGATCTGAAGTTTTAGTTCATATTTAAAAAGTAATTTAGGTTGACATCGATGTCTGTAAGCATTGTTTGCTTTACAGAAAGGGTGTGCCCTTTACTTAGGCTGTGCAAACACCGATGTAAAAATAAGAACACCCCCTAACTCAACGCAACCTTGTCTTCTGTCCAGTGTAAAACCATGAGCATTAAAGAATCTCCGGCCGGTAGCTGATCATTCTGATTTCTCATGTTCACGGAGCCTTTCCCTGAGAGGTTAAGGGGCAGAATGGAAAAGTTTCAACAAATTGCGATGTTCCTTTGCACGGTCAGCATCCTAACCGCTGGGAGGAGTCATGGAAATCACATTAACAATGGCCTGGCCTCCGGCGGTCTTTTTCCTCTCGATATTGCCAAATGCTTTTAGATACGTTATCGCATTTATCTCTTCATTTCCTGAGGAAGAAGGTGGTGGAAGGCCTCTTTGTCACGACCTCCCGAACAGAGACTGTGAAGTGCAGAGAGAGGTCAGATCCACTCACAAGGGCATCCGTGCCCAGCGGCAAAGCTGTACATTCATCACCTTTATTTTATTTTTAAAAATATATTTTATTGATTTTTCACAGAGAGGAAGGGGGAGGCATAGAGAGTTAGAAACATCGATGAGAGAGAGACATCGATCAGCCGCCTCCTGCATGCCCCCTACTGGGGATGTGCCCACAACCAAGGTACATGCCTTTGACCGGAATCAAACCTGGGACCTTTCAGTCTGCAGACCAACGCTCTATCCACTGAGCCACCCGGTTCCGGCTGCACTTCTGCTTCTTACTGGCTCTCCTTCAATCCCCGAAGACCCCCCACAGGAGGCAGAACGCTCTCTGATCTGCCCAAAACCATAGAACAGCTGGGTGGGCTGGCAAAGCTTCTAGACCCAGTGTCCAAATGGGGGGTAACTCCCCAAAATTCACCCTGCACCAGAAGAACCATCTATGTCACCCATGGGAACACTCCCTTTCCCTGGGCCAGGATGGGGGTGCTTAGCAACAGACATGAAACGGACGTGCAACCCAGGCCTGGCCAGGGAGCAAGAGGGAGCCTGGGTAGGTCTCTCCCCCGAAAGAGTGGCGCCCCGGCTCCGGGGAGAATCAATCTCTCTCTCTCTCTCTCTCTCTCTCTCTCTCTCTTTCTCTCTCGTCGCTCTTTCCTAGTGGCCCTTCGTGGCTCCGTATTCCTGAGCCCCAGTCGCTCCTTCCTTCCCGGTGGGAGGAGGCTCCATCCCAGAGAGAAACTTCCAGCTCCAGGCTGGTGGGCATCTCTCTCTGAGCATGTGCGGCAACAGAGACTTCTGCCAGCCTCGCATCCTTCTGGGGTTTTCTTTGATGTTGTTGTTGTTGCTTTCCCCCCTCAAAGACTAAAGAGGGGGGAAAGGACCTTTTTCCACTATTCGGTTTGACTCAGACAGACGGCCACATAGCAATACCACTGTGATGGCAGCTTAAAGATAAGGAACTGAAAAGAGGTGGCTTGAAAACAAAGTTGTTTAAAAATAAAACACGGCTTCGGAATCATGTGGGTTTTCTAGTCCTCTGCGGAAATAGAGCTAAGCGCTCTTGATCCTGCGTCTATCCTCTCATGATTTCTAGGACATGGCTGGAGACAGACATTGGGGAGCTACCCGCAGGAGGCTCTCGCTCACCGCCCTCTGCCCGCCTCTGCCCTTTGATCCCCTGAGACAGGGCTGCGATCGGGGGCAGGAATCGCTGGCGCTTCGGAAAGATAACGCCGGTGAGTCACATCCGTGGGTTTTTTGTGGGTTTTTTTTTTTTTGCTGTGAAACCAGACTTCGTTTCAAGGGTGACCTTTGAGATGAGACGCAGCATCAGCTGACTGACAAGACAGTTGTCGTAGTGGCGTCTGCTGACAGCAGCCGCGATCTCCGCATCTGCTGTATTTCATTCATGCCCCCCTCTCCGGGCTGGCTGAGGGGTCCGCCGAGGAAATGTATGTCCCCAGCTCCCCGGACAGGCGGTCCCTCGCCATCATCACTGCCTCTCTGCACTGAGAGTGCTTCCGGTTCCCACTCCTGGTTTGCGTTTGTCCAGGATTATTGCGGTTTCTCGCTCCTGGAAGGCAGACATTGTACCTCGAGGACAGGAGTCGCCTCTCTGCCCCTGTCGTTTCTCAGAGCCTGCCGCAGGCGATAGGCCGGGCTAGGAAGGCCTCGCTGAGAACTGGGCCTGGTCCCTAGAGGGCAACAGAGTCCAGCACTTAGGGCCTCACCAGCTGCAGCCGGCTGGCAGGGGGCAGGGCCGGAGGAATCCAGTGTGTCAGGGAGGAAGGAAGTGGTGCCAATATGCAAACAGGCCAGGCCCCAGGCCCTGAAGCTGCTGGGAGTGACCAGATAATGCAGATAGAGCAGTGGTTCTCAACCTTTGTTAATGCTGTGACCTTTTAATGCAGTTCCTCATGTGGTGGTGACCCCCAATCTTAAAATTATTTTTGTTGCTACTTCATCACTGTCATTTTGCTACTGTTAATGAATCATAACGTAAATATCTGTTTTCCGATGGTCTTAGGTGACCTTGCTAGCAGTTTTCAACCTGTGGGTCTCGACCCACAAGTTGAGAACCGCTGCTGTAGAGCCTAAGACCATCAGAAAACACAGATATTTACATGATGACTCATAACAGTAGCAAAATGACAGTGATGAAGTGGCAACAAAAATAATTTTAAGATTGGGGGTCACCACAACATGAGGAACTGCATTAAAAGGTCACAGCATTAACAAAGGTTGAGAACTGCTGAGATAGAGGGTCTGTCCAGCCTTCCCCTTGGATTTCAGCAGGGGTGTGCGTGTGTGGGTGTGGGTGTGGGTGTGGGTATGGGTGTATGACCTTACAACACACATCACCACACCAGATCTTGGAATAGCTGTCCATCTTTTACACCCAACCTCCTACACACACACACACACACACACACACTCACACACACTCACACATACATACCAACCCTGCCCCAAGAGCCAGCCATTGAAAATACCGACAGCATCAGGAAGATTAAGGCACTAAACGACCCAATGAAAGGCAGCACCGAGAAGCGAACTGTGAGAAACAACCCGGAAGCAACCTCAGCTCCTACAAACCTTCTATCATTCGGACACTTGCCAGGGACGGCCCAGGTGCCCAGAGTCTGACCCTCGGCCCTTCAGCTTCGCCCTCATCGTAGGAGGAGCTGCTCTGTGGATAGGGTGCCCGCGCCTCGCTCCAGGGGCCTGTCCCACCCCGGGACTCCCTCCGCATCCAGGCCCGGGCCACTTCTCTGCAGTGCTACTGAGACATTCATTCCTTTAACGGGGGTCTCCTGCCTGCTTACTTCCTGGGGGCCCTGCCCGCCCCTCATTGTTGGGGAAACAGAGATAAAGGATGCAGCCAGTGCCTTTAAAAGCTCATTTTCTAAGAAGCATAGGGATGGATACGCACAGGATTCCAGGATGGTATGTCATGGCCATGAAGGAGACCAGTCACCAAAGGCAGAGCGGGAGGGCCCGTGGACACTTGCAGGAGGAAGGACAGGAGCAGCCTGAGGTGGCTTCGATGGCATTGTGTCATATACCTCCTTGTGCCAGGTCATGGTCACGATGATCTCCGTGACTCCAGATGCGGGTGGCACGCTTCCCTGGTTTTGCAACGGCTACTGCTCAGCCCTGTTGGCACACTGGCATCCGAACACGTTTGGAAGGTTGAGTAGGAGGATCAGGCAACCAGAGAAGAGGTGGACAGGGAGGTGGACAGGGCGCCAAGTGACACAGAGGGCCTTCACATCATGCCAGGAGCATAGGCATTGGTTCTGAGGACTCTGAAGGTCTTTGGGGACATTTTGTACAGGAAAAGAGTCACAGCATAAATGTGAGGTCAAACATGTCACCATGCCAGCATTGCAGAGGATGGGCTGGAACGCAGAGGTCCCTGGATGGTAGGACCAAGTTGGAGGAAGTGTAGGGGGTCCTGCAGAATCCAGAGGAGAGACACCCAGGATCTCAGCAGACAGCCCTGTAGAGGTCGGAAGACGTGTTCAGGAAGTAGGGGAGATTAGGTTTACCGGCCAGATGGTTATAATTAAGTACCGTGGGTGAGGCAGGAGTGGAGGGTGACTCCTGGGCTCTGGCTTGGGTCACGGGGCGGAGGGTGACACCATTTCCTCTGAACAGGCTCGGTGAGGACTGGGGCTGCGCTGGGAGCACGTGGTACCGAGCAGTGGGTCAGGAAGTCCTTCTGGAGTGAGTGCGGGCATGAGTGCCCGAGAGAGGAGTTCAAACCAAGAGCAAATGGGGGGCGGGATGATGCCACCTGGAAGTAAGAGATGCTTAGGAGGCGGTCAGCGGGCACAGATAAGAGACCGGAGTTCAAAAGAGAGATCTGGTGACATGGAGCTCCCCAAATGCCACTGCAGCGTTACTCATCACCGCCAAGATAGGGGAGCAGCCGGAGTGTCCACGACAGACAAACGGGTAAAGAGGAAGTGGTACTTATAGACCATGGAACAGTACTCTGCCAGAAAAAGAGAATAAAGCCTGACCATTTGCACCAACATGGATGGATCTAGAGCAGTGGTTCTCAACCTTCCTAAGGCCGCGACCCTTGCATACAGTTCCTCATGGGGTGGTGACCCCCAACCATGACATGTTGCTACTGTTATGCATGGTGATGTAAATATCTGCATTTTCTGATGGTCTTAGGCGACCCCTGTGAAAGCGTCGTTCGACCCCCAAAGGGGTCGAGACCCACAGGTTGAGAACCGCTGCTCTAGAGATTATGCCAAGTGAAATGAATCAGACAAAGAAAGACAAAGGCCATATGAGCTCACATATGTGGAACCTGAAAAGCCAAATAAATGAATGAACAAAGCGGGAACCAACTCCGAGGTAGAGGACATTTCGAGGGGTGCCAGGTGGAAAGGGGTGTGGGGAGATGGGTGGGCAGAGGGGAGGGAGAAAGGGGTACCCATGGCCAGTTACAAAAACAGTCATGGGGATGGAAAGCGCAGCCTAGGGAATGTCCTATTTTAAAAGAGAAAGAACCTGATGGGTGGGGTTGCTCTTCTGTCAACCAGGGGCAAAGCAGAGGTACAGTCCTAGTTCATCCTAGCTTGATGCCTGTGTCCATGGCCAGAGCTGTTTCATGCCTGAGGCACATAAAATAAAATAAAATAAAATAAAATAAAATAAAATAAAATAAAAATAAATAAAATAAAAAATTTTTAAAAAGAGAAAAAGAAAACGATAAAAATCACTGTGAAGCCATCTGAGTCCCCGGCTACACTCGGTGGTGTGCCAAGGAGGCGGAGGGAGTCATGGGAACTAGCGGCATTGTGTGTGGAGAATTGGAGCCCATCATCAGGAAACCCAGTGGTTGGCCTGCTTTATACCATTGCCATCTGTGGCAGGTCTCAGCGGTGCGGAAAGAGCACTTCTCCCTCGGGGTAGACTGCCCTCCCCCCCTCCCCAACCCCGCCCCCATGCCGCCACACAGACGTGGGTTTTGGTGGTTTTAGGGAACTCGGCCTAAATTCTATTTCGAGGGTATTTCCAGCAGTTATTACAATATTATTGACTACCGTATTTTCCGGCGTATAAGATGACCCCCAACTTTTCCAATTAAAATATAGAGTTTAGGATATACTGCCTGCCCTATAAGATGACACCCAGCATTTAAGATGACTGAGCATATAAGACGACCCCCAACTTTTCCAGTTGAAATACAGAGTTTGGGATATACTCGCCCTATAAGACAACACCCGGCATATAAGATGACCCCTGACTTTCGAGAAGATTTTCCTGGGTTAAAAAGTCGTCTTCTACCCCGGTAAATATAGTATATTTCCTAAACATCTCTGCGACTATTTTCTGGCTACCAATTTGTACTCCTTAATCCTTTATCTTTTCCACGCAGCCCTCTCACCGCCCCCTCCCGCTGTGTCTGTGTGTCGCTGTCTATTTTGTAGTTAGTTAGCTGTGCTCATTAGATTCCACATATAAGTAAAACCACATGGTATTCGTCTGTCTCATGTCACTCAGCAGGACACCCGCGAGGCCCGTCCCTGCTGGCGCAGACCGGGGGGAGGGAGCACACCAGCAAGCTGGTCCCGGGGTGTGGATGCCTCCCCGGCCGTGCGTCGGGCCAGGAGCCCCAAACCTGGTGACTTGCCCTCTCAGCTGGAGAGATACCAAGTGAGCTTCCCTCCCCGGTGGGACCCCATCTTCTGCACCAGTCACTCCCTGTCTCTGCACCAACCTGTCTTACTGGCAATTCCTGAAAACAACGAGGGGAGGCCACGTGAAATTTTATCCTAGAAAAAATGTGCGGGTTACGAAACAGGGCCAAGGGCCTCCGGTTAATTACGGGCAAATTTAGAACCGGCCTCATTACGTTTCCAGGGCGTTGCACCAACTGCGCAGCCACATGCTGCTTCTTTTTTTTTTTTTTTCTTTTTTAAATATATTTTATGACTTTTTACAGAGAGGAAGGGAGAAGGATGGAGAGTTAGAAAGATGGATAAGAGAGAAACATCCATCAGCTGCCTCCTGCACACCCCCGCACTGGGAATGTGCCCGCCACCAAGATATATGCCTGCAACCGGAATCAAACCCGGGACCCTTCAGTCCACAGGCCGAGGCTCTATCCACTGAGCCACACCGGCGAGGGCAGCCACGTGCTTCTTGTTCTCCGAGTGGAATGCCACTGAACTAAGCCAGCCTCTCGCCAGGCCGCGCTTCCACGGCGGAGGAGGACAGCGAAGCGGGCGTCGAGGCCCACTCACCCCGTCTTGTCCGCTTTCTGAAGATGGACACACCGCAACCTCAGGCTGCCGTTTAACGCCCCACGGTCACCCGATGCACATGCGTGCCTTTCTAGGTCCCTGTTGGAGCCGGTTGCCGCACTGAATCAAGACCCTTTTCACCAGCGGTTCTCAGCCTTCCTAACGCCGCGACCCTTTCAGGCAGCTCCTCATGGGGTGGTGACCCCCAACCATAAAATTATTTCCGTTGCTACTTCATCACTGTCATCTTGCTACTGTCATGAACTGTAATGTAAATATCCGATAGGCGGGATGTATTTTCGTTGTTACAAATGGAACATCATTAAAGCATTGGGGTTCATCACAAAAACAATATGTAATTGTATATTGTGAAATATTTATTTCTGATTACAAATAAATGAAATTTTGTCTTGAATCGTGGTGTAGCACGGGTAACAGTCTTCATAGGACAACAGTAAACTACAGTGGTACCTCGAGATACAAGTTTAATTCATTCTGTAACCTTGAGGCGTGGGAAACTATGAGACGCTCGAGTCGCGGTAAACGGGTGGGTCGTGTGCAGCCGGCCGATCCGCGCGATGACTCCTATCTCAACTGTTGCTCGTATTTCAAAGCAAAAACCGCTCGCTCGAGGGCTCGTATCTCAAAAATCTTGTATGTTAGGGCACTCGTATCTCGAGGTACCACTGTACATTGCTACACTTTGCTACACCGAGGAGCGGTGTGTTGGTTCCTAAGACCATGGGAAATAGGTGTTTTCCGCTGGTCTTAGGCGACCCCTGTGAAAGGGTCTTTCGACCCCCAAAGGGGTCGCGACCCACAGGTTGAGAACCGCTGCTTTTCACCCTGAGATTCCAGATCTGAAATGGGCCTCGGCCGTGTGTCCATCCCTGTGCCCTCTCCGCGTCTGTTTCCACGTCGTCATTCTGCTCCTGCGCCTTCGCTTTCCCATCGGAGCGGCCGCCGGGGGCATAGGAGCAGGGCCTCGGGGGGTGATGGCGGCCCTTGGTGACCCGCGGGGGTGCCCAGGCCTCAGAAGCAGTCACAGCAAGCCAGCGCTGGGATCCGCAGCGGACTTCCCCCCACCCCCTCCCCGGCCCAGTTCGTGCGCAGAGGAAGTGAACCTTAACCACAGCGAGGCTAAAAAAAGGCGCCCTGGTTTCGGTGTGCGGCTGTGGCAAATCAGTTTCATGACGTCACATTTCCACCTCGACCGTGTGGCGCTCGCTCAGGTCAGGGTTACCCAGCAGAAGGCAGGAAAACACCCGGATGCATCGCCCCGTGGCACCTGCCTACACAGCCCGTTTTCCCTTCTGAGCTGGTGATGAATCACGTGTTGACATCGCGGGGCCGTGGCATGCCCACGGGAGGTGGGCTCCCTGGAGCGAGGCCGGGAGCCGGGCTACTGCGGGCGTGCCAGGCTGGCACTTCCTCCCGGAGGCCAAGTGTGACCTCTCTCTCCCTCTCTCTCTCTCTCTCTCTTTGCCCTCCTTGTCGGGAGTCAAATAGCCACGTGTCAGAAAGTTGCAGCCACTGCCTCCAACGCCGAACTGTACTCTGCGCTCCACCCAGTCCTCTTGCAAAATGATATTACAGATGCCAGGGCGCTGAGATTTGCATGGAAAGTACCCAAATCGACTTAACCCGGGCTGCGTGGAAACCTGTGGCATAGATTTCTGCCGAGGGGCCAGAGGGAAGGCCAGGAGTCGGAGCCCTTCCAGATCAAAACCTTTAGATTTGTTTATCGTTTGAATGTAGCTCTGGGATTTTCCAGACAGAGCGGGCTTGGCTTAGACTGGGCAGCGTCCACCCACCATCCTGGGCCAAACATTGCACATCTGCTAATGTTCCCTCCTGGCTCTCTTGCAAAAAGACCGCGGTAATTATTCACACGGGGCCTTGGGAACGAGCCGGACGCGAGCCAGGAAAATCTATCGTGGCAGACTCCTTCGCACCAGACATATTTGCGAAAGGGCTTGGGCCCATATGCGTGGCTGATGGGGACTCTGTTGGCCCATTTCCCCACTAAACTCTCATCATGAAATTTTCAAAAATAAGAAGCTTAAAGAGAAGAATTGATCACAACAATCCTACCTAATAAAAGAGTGATATGCAAATTGACCGTACCTCTGCTATACCCACGAGCCATGCCCACCAACCAATCAGGAGTGACTATGCAAATTAAGTGACTATGCTATACCCACAAGCCATGACAACCAACCAAGATGGCTGCAGCCATGAAGAGAGCAGGAGGCTTGGGTTTCTCAGGATGTTGCCATAATGCTTCATACTAACTTTTAAAATGTCTGATACCTGGATACACACAGACACCTCTCAGATGATCTGTCCAGCTGACAGGGGATGAGGGGTTGGGCAGGCCTTGCTCATCCTGGGTCCCCTGCCTTCTGTCTAAAGCATGCAGGTGCCCGCCTTTCCCAGGCTTAGCCAGTCACTGGCCCTTCTCCGGGAAAATGAAATGGAACAAAGAACCCTTGCCCATTAGCTGCACTTGAGATGTGCAAGCTTGGGAGCAGCCAGGGACCATGCTCTCCTCCACCACAGCCCTCCCTTCTCCTCCTCCCCCCCCCTCCCCGAGGAACAGGGGAAGTCGGTCCACAGAAACCAGAGCGAAAGCCCTGATTTCTTCCCAGGCTGGTGGCCAGTCCGTCCCAGGGTCCAGCTGCAGGCTCGTTCCTGGCTCTGTGTGACAGTCCCGAGAACTTACCTTCTCCTTGTTTGTTTCGCTCTGGGTGTCTCCTGTCCCCTACCATGGGAAGCTCTCTAGTACGAATTCTTATTTCAGAATCACACCCTTCCACAGGTTTTGGGGTTCTGGGCTGATATAATATCAAAAGGCTTGCAGCTTCTCACAGACACTGGCTCTGAGTTCTTCCCACAGAGACCCTGTTCATGCTAAGGACATGAACGTAGCAAGTCTCTTAGCCTCTATGATTCTTAGTTTCCTAAACCGTAAGCTAGAGAAATTAACTCAAAAATAGTCATGTGATCCAGTTTGAAAAGCTGGAACTTTGGGGTGAGCCTTGGCATAAAGTCCCAGCTCAGTCACTTCTCAGAGCCTGTGTCCCAGTTGGACTGTTTTAAAAATCAGAAAAAAATACATAGGCCCGTGCACTTGGCATGTGACAAGTCTTACATAACAGGCACTTGTATGATGACTATTACTGTCATGGCTGATACTGCTCTGCCTTCTCTTCCCCATGGCTGGGAAAGTTCTTCATAAAGAACTACAAGTATTTGTCTCTTGAACCATGACCAGCATGGCTAGAAAGCAGACGAGTCTGGAGTAGGGGTGATGGAGGATTGAGAAAAAGAAAGGGACAGACACAGAGACAGTAGGGAAAGCTGGGACCGGGTGGGTACCCTCTGATGGAGAGACAGTTTATTATATACAGCATGATTCCAGGAAGTGTTACTAGAGTCTAAGACAAAGGAAATTGTGTGAAATCATGGTCAAGGATCAAGCTGCAATGCTTCATTCTTGTGGCTTCTTTGTAATCGTCCCTCCTGGCTGAGCCTGGACAATTGCATCTATTTCTTGCAACTGGCTGAACTTAGATCATAAAACCCACCCCTGACACCTGAGCTAAGGGTCAGGCTGACAACATACCTGCCTCTGGCATGGTGCATTTCCAGGATGTGGCTCTGCCGATGCCACTGGACTCAGCAGACAATTAGCTCATGTGCCTTCCCAGGCACGCTCTACAAAGAACAATTCCCTAAATAAAAGTGGAAACGAAGGGAATATTTGTCAAAAGTAAAGAGCAGCTTCTGTTTTGTCTCTCCTACTTGGCTGCAGGGGTTCAGCTCCCGGACAGTCTAACTCCCCAGCTCTGACCAGTCGCTCCTGCATGGGTGCTGGAAGACAGGAGGCAAACAGACTTTTTCCACCGGTGAAGAAAGAGAAACACTGCCTGGTGACCGGGGTGCTGCTGACTGGAGGCAGCCAGACCTGAAGCCTGTCCTCAGGACACTGAAACTCTCTGTAGACCCCAGCTGCCAGTGCCATGCACTGCTGGGGTCGTGTGTGTCACGGGGTGCCCAGAGCCAGTTATTTTCATGGCAGCCCTCACTAGAACGCACCCTGCCCTTCCTGTCTTCCGCCCACGTCAGGAGAAATGGAATCATCCTGTGGCAGCTTTGCAGGGTGTCTCTGTGTTAACATGAGCCCCTGACGTGTTTTTCCTCCATCAGCAATTTTCCTACCAGGTCATCATTTTAGGGAAAGGGATAAATCAGACCTTCTTCCCTGAGCACTTACTACCTTATTTGGGGATTTTTAGGAACTGAAATTTGCATTCCGTGCAACTTAAAGGGAACAGTTTGGGCAGATCAAATGTATCTAATGCTCTGTTCATACCAGGACTCCATTTTCTCTTTAATCACACATTATTTTAAAACAAAAATTAAAGGGATTTCCTCCTAGGAAAAATAAGAAGTGACTTTATAGAAATAAAAGCAGGGTCTGGATCCAAACTGCAGGCAGAGTTGATTCCCAAAAGTGCCCTGCAAGAGCCTGGCAAGCGTGGCCTGTGGTTGAGCATTAAACTATGAGCCAGGAGGTCACGGTTCAATTCCTATAAATATGTATGTTTATACATATAAATATATACATAGAAAATATATACTATTTTCTATGTATATATTTATATGTATATATATTTATACAGATGCGTGTATTATGACAAACTAGAAAAATAGAGAAGGAATTGTTTTTTAAATCGCCCAGAATCTCAGAACGGGACCTTTTAAACACATGGGACACCCACCAGCAGGGGACGCCGGCAGTGGGCAGCCGTAGGTCAGGTGGGACCCGGCCAGTCACCAGAGCCACAGTTGCTCGAACATCTGAGTTCTACGGCCTTTTCCGCACCGGCAGCCACAGCCAACACGGTTCCTCATACGGACAGTCGTTCTGTGGTTCTGTGATGCTGGATGTATGACATTCGTTCTGTGGCTTCGTGATGTGGATCTATGACATTTGTTCTGTGGCTTCGTGATGTGGATCTATGACAGTCGTTCTGTGGATCCGTGACGCTGTATTTATGACAGTCATTCTGTGGCTCCGTGATGTGGATTTATGACAGTCGCTTTGTGGCTCCGTGATATGGATGTATGACAGTCATTCTGTGGCTCCGTGATGCTGGATTTATGACAGTCGTTCTGTGGCTCCGTGATGTGGATGTGTGACAGTCATTCTGTGGCTCTGTGATGCTGGATTTATGACAGTCGTTCTGTGGCTCTGTGATGCTGGATGTATAACAGTCGTTCTGTGGCTCTGTGACGCTGGATGTATGACAATCGTTCTGTGGCTCCATGATGCTGGATGTATGACAGTCGTTCTGTGGCTCTGTGATGCTGGATCTATGACAGTCG